>JARHVA010000015.1:8165000-8325000 GCA_037957365.1 Torreya grandis
TGAAAAATTTAATTATAAATATTAATTTACTAAACATTGATTATTGTAAAACTCAATTGAATTGACTTCTATTTAGTTTAATGTATTCCACTTGCTTCTAAGGAATTATCCGTATATGAGAGCCATATTAATTCAAGCTTGAAAATGTGAAAATCAACCTAATGTATGTAACTTTTTATGATTCCACACAACTTAATCCCAAATGAGAAAAAGTATAATGATTAATCTCTTACAAATGTGACATAAACTTTCATATCTAGTGTATGTTTATCTTAGAGTCATACTAGCATATTTAACAAAGTAAAGTGGACCACTTTTAAACCATGTAACGAAATATGTCTTACATTATATCAACTATAATACATGAATTGTATAGCTTAGATTATACATTCCATATTATTAATTTAATTTAAAAAATAGAAAAAAAATGATTCGATGGTAAAACTTCTTAAGCCATAACTATCCCAAAAGTGCAACAATTCAAAAGGATTAAGAACATGTAAATAACTCAAAAAAAAAAAAAAAAAAAACAAAAAACAAACAAACAAACAAACAAACAAAACAAAAAAAAACATTTATTAAATAAACTTTCTGAGAATAATTACTTTTAAATTACCACAAATGTGTCAATAAAGAGTTTCCAAAACATCACAATCATTCAATAACAATGTATATCAATAATGGTAAAGTGCACATCAAAGTTTTATAACTTCATTCACTATTGTAGAGTCCCAATGACTGAAACATAGTTTTATCTTATTATTTCCAAGTAATGTTAGAGGTACACTCGCAACCAAGTAAACTTGTAATGCTAACACAACGTAAACATACTTTGTAATATTAAGCAATTACAAAATTTACTAACATTTCTAATTGCAACTATGATAATATAATATGTATTCATATTAGACATACATAGAATGCATAATACTAAGAATGAGAAAGACCTTTAGTATAATCTCAATAGTCTCTCTACACTTCTAAATTACTTAGCAATGAGAAATATAAATTAGCATAGTCAAGTATAAAATAGTTTTACTTGTTTTCCCCATCAACGTACAACCTCCGTCTTTGCCATTAATAAAAATAATCTATTACTCAATTCTTATTTTCACCTTATCCAAATCATTGTATAAACCTTATACTATCCACTACTAACATTATTTATAAATAAAATATTTATATAAACTATACCACTTAGACATACAAACATAAGTTCCTCAATACCAATCATCTAACAATGTGAACACTATATAAGACTATTAATTTTCATTAGAATTGGGAATCGACGACCACTAATCATTATATAATAACAAAATATTCTATGTAATCATTAGATAATAAGTAAATATTCTATGTTGGGAGCATTGATTCTATTATTATATTCATGAAATACTCCAACCAAAACACTTATTCAATCATACAAACTTTCGTTTATACAATGTAACTCATGCATGAACATAGTAAATTTCCCAAAATTGAATTAAGAAACAAAAAAAACCATAATGACATTAACTCAAAATGGATCAGGAGAATAACCTCCTTATTCAATATATAATCAACATTTTATGTTCTATGACATGTTATAATGATAACGTAATTGAAGATTCATATCAAATGTTCATAGTCAATCACAAATTTTAATCATAATATGTAGTCAACATCTATCCATAATAAATTTTAAAATTAATAAACAAATTTTAAGGATTCAAATCATGATTCTCTACTAATTGTTGAATCAATATATAATTACAAAAATTTATAATACCAAATGTGAAAGACTCAAGTCAAGAAAAGAAAATCAATGTAAAGTCAAATAGGGTTTACATGTTAAATGCATATACAATACTTTAAAGATTCTTAAATATTCAGTCAGTATCCATGTAAATGATTAAAATTAAAAAAAAGTATAAAATATCTCATTTAAAATTAAGGTAGAGATAAATAATGAAAACAAAGTGTAACTGGGTATAATATCGAGATTGATTCAAAGTGAGTCTATTCCAACAATTTTCCATGAAGAAATATGCTACTCAAAACCATATATCATTGAGTATAAATAGCTTGAAGAGTGGAAAAATATAACAAGACCATCCTTATGAGCCCCCCATTGGTCTCCCTAGGCACCCCATCCATCATTTTGAGGGTGTAGCCTAGCATACAGGGTGGTAGTGATTCCACAAAGTTTCCAAGATTACATGACTACAACAAAAAAAAAAAACAATAACAGGAATCCATAAAACACAAAACATTCACATGTGAACACTAAATTTTTTATGCCATGAACACAAAGACTTAACATATAGGCCTTGAAGTTTGTATACTAAAATCACCAAGAATTCACTTCACAGTGCTAACAAATAGGGTTTGATTCAGATTCAAAATTTTTATAAAACCCAAAACACAAGGCAACATTTCAAATGTAAAATTGATGCAAGCAAATGTAAAAAAAATTACAATAAATGTGCATGGGACTCTAATGCAAAATTCCATCTCACTTTTAAAATATATCCTCAGGTTATTTTTCATCTACATTGCTTACAATCACCTTTTATCTTTGTGAAAATAAGTGAACCAAAAATATAAAATAGAACTTACTTGCATAAGTGTTCACAGTCTGTCTCATCATTTTTTTGAGCAAGAGATTACTTTTCCTCCCACACATGATTCATAGACATCCTCTCCCATGGATAATTGAGTTGTTTAAACTCATCAAAATCTACAAAAAAAATGGAATAGCTTAGGTCATGGTTCATTTACATAAATAAATTAATTTCTTGTTCCCCCATGTCCCCCATTTCTTCTAGAAAAACTATAATATCTCCACCTACAATCTTCACCTCAACAGTCCTAACAATCCATGAAACCCAAGAGATTACCAATGGAAAGATAATATTTTAAAATAATAACACTAACATTTAGTGTTCTATCTGAGGTCAAATAATCAATACTTGGAATAACTGATCTTCCAAAATAAAACACTAAAAGCCCATCACTTCGAAAAAATTTCTATCGATTAAACAAACCCTAAGTCAACTTACCTCAAATTATTTCCATGTCATGTCATGAATACAATATATTAGATGTAATTCTATAATTTTAAATAAATAATGATAATCAAATAATGTAAGTTGATGGATTAATATATATTTAACTAAACAAGACCAACCACAATGATAATCCAAGATAATCAACAAAGAAAACATAGTCCTCTACAAGGTGGTAGTTATATGAAAAATAAGAAAATCAATATGGAAACAAGATCAATGAAAAAAAATGTCATAATTCTGATCATTCACATGAATCACATAAAATGATAATATCACAAGTGTTGACAAGACTGTAACTATTTCCATATCATGGTGTAGTTTTAAAACCTAGTTCAACTAAAGAATGGTAAACTAACTAAGATCAACTAATTCAATATCATATTTAAAAAATAAGAAAAATTAATAAATAAATAAAATTAGAGTTTCAATTCAACATTTATTAAAATGACAATCAAACACATGCACATAGACTAAGAGTCAAACAAAAGAAATGAAAGTCAATAATCTACAACATACTAAAAAAATAGTGGTTATTTTAGAAAGTTTTAAGTATATCAAACTCCTATTGTTAGAATGTAACATACTAACCACATACAAACCCCTATTTTTTGAAATCCATTGATCAAAGCTAGCTCATTTTAGTTCTTGTAGTCATGAAAATAAGACATCAATAGTATATGTACTAGTTATAAAATTAAATGTTCATAATCAAATAAATAATTATAATCAAAACATCATAATCGTAATCATAGTCATAACCATAATATTTACATAATCAACTAGACTAATCAGAGTATCTAACTCATGTTCATGATCTAACAATTATAATAATAAAAAACATCATATAATATGTCATGCCAATGTCAAATAGCAGCTACAAAAAATCTTAAATGGGTCCAAGAAATTGGGTTATGTCAATATCAAACAGCAGTGGATAATGTTACTTGAATAGACTCTAGTCTTCACATGTCACTAGACCAACACCTATTGAATATCTTTGCTTCACATTATAATGCTATGATGGTCCAAGATCCTCACTAGTACTAATTGCATATTATCCTCTTCCATAAATTGAAGGTTTATATAGTCTAAAATATGAGAGGGATCAAATATGTATTTTATTAGTAAAGAAACATGGAAAACATCACAAATCCTATATATAGAAGAGGGAAAGGCCATCTGATAGGCAACATGACTAATATTTTTCACAATATTTAATGGTCCTAGAAAGTGTGTGGATAATTTAAAAGTCTTTCCAAACTCTAAGAAATTTTTTTGAGGCCCAACTCACAAGAATACCTTATCACCCAAGTTAAATAATTGGGGTGTTATTTTATGATACAAATAACTCTTTTACCAATTAAAAGTAACTTTCAAAGTTTCGTGAATAAGAGCCATTTTCTTATTCTTGAAGTACATCAAGTCCAATAACAGTCTTGTTATGTAATTTGTCCTATCCAAGTAGGTCCTAAATTTATGTCCATACAATGATTCAAAAGGATCCATTTTAATCACATAATGATAAGAATTATTATATGTAAACTCAAATAAGTGAAGAGAATATTCCCACTTAGCTTGTTGATCCATCACATACATTTTCAACATATCTTCTACCACTTTATTTAGTCTTTCAATCTGACCATCTATTTCTAGGTGGTAAATGGATATGAAATTCAAACATTCTCCAAATGTTACAGTTAAATTTCACTAGCCTTGATTTGAAAATTTTATCTCTATCATAGATAATCACTTTTGGCATGCCATATAATGGAATAAAAAATTTTACAAACTTTTTTGAAAACACAGAAGTATCATGAGTCAGATTTATAGTAATAAAGTGACCAACTTTACTCATCTTATCAATTACCCCCAGAATGGTATCAATCTTAGTGCAAAATTTAGGCAACCCAAAAATAAAATAAAGTGATATTACAACCCATTTATCCCTTGGTACTATAGACATCCAATTCCTATCACTATTTTGATACAATTGTCAATCTAAGTAATATCCTATGATAATGCATAATTTGGTCCAAAATCACTAAAGTGTGCTAAAATGTTTGAACTTGTCATGTATAGGTGAAAATTTAGGCTAATGTATCATTGAAAGGGGGAATGCATTTTATGTGATTATCATCTTTTATTAAATCACTTTGAGTTAAATTGTGACCATGCAAAATAACACCTTTGATGACTAAATTTTTATAATTCAACAATACACATCACATGCATGTGTTATTTTGCATCCATAATACCATAACTAGTGTATTATCCCGTATATAACTAACAACTTATTCTAGTTATACTCCAATAAAATTATGACTTGATAAAATGACATTTCTAACCAGGTTGATTAAGTGTGCAACATATTTCCAAAGCATTACAAAAAATTAGTCAAAGTCACTTAAGTAAATTAAACCAAATCAAGAGCCTAAGTGAAAATTACATAAAAATTGTTGAATATCTATTATTGGAAATTCATTGTTCAATTTTGCATCATCCCATGACATCATCAATGGGGTAGCATCCATAAACCATTAATGGGATAAATATCAAAATTATTCCCTCCTATGCCTTATCAATGTCCCATTTTTCTAAATATTAATATTCATATTTATGGCTTGTCCCTCCAAAATTGAATCAGATCATGACCACACATCTTATTCTCAATATGGATGGTCATGGCTGATCCTGAACATTTTAAGAAAGATATAAATAAGTGATCCAAGATCACCATTTTTAAGATTCATTTATACAAACTTACTATGCATAAATTAAATTAGGAAAGATTCACCTATTTGTGAAAAATAGACAAAATCTTGTGAGCCTAAGTCATTGGTGCACAAGGAAATGATAGAGGAGTAATGCAATCTTCATTGATATAGACTTGGATCACCAAATCTAGGAAAAATCATTATTCTTGGATGATCTTATAAGGAGAGACATTTTTAAAAAGGTTTGATGGTATTCCTTTTATAAATAGATCTTTAAATTCCTCAGAAACACCCCTTGAGGGATTAGGATTATCATGTTGTGTCATCTATGCTTATTTTGCTTTTGTTCTCTACTAATGCATGGACTAAATTGCTTTGTAATCTTACTCTACATTTTGACATGCCCGGTGGGACTCTCACCTCACATAAGTATTTATACCTTCTAATTTTGAATTCAAACTGTCTTTGGAGGTTATTTTACACTTCTTTTTCTCTCATTTTACATTTCTATGTCCTCTAAGAAAAAAATATATTTGACCTGTAAAATAGTAGAATTGCTCTGGAAGTTGACATAATCGACTTGGACATTGGAAAGAATGCCTTAAAGAATGCTGAAATCACATCCATGAATGGAGAAATAATTTTATTTGTCCTCTCTCTATCAATGTGTTTAGAAAAAATGATGGAATCACTCTATCAATCAATGGGATGGAACTATAAATTGGTGGGATCGCCAACAAGAAGAGCAAAATCATCTTAGACCAGAAACTAGTAGGTAACTACTATTTATTTTATTTTTATCACTTCAGCATAATGCCTTGCATATCAGTGGAAACACCCTACTAATTATTGATATCACCCTGTAATTAGTGGAATCATAAAATAGTGTCTTCTCTATCTCTATCTTTCAATGGAATTGAACTATAGAATGATGGGAATGTAGTGAATAATGGTGATATTGCACTATAGAATGATGATATTGACTTGCATAGAAAATCATAGACCTGAAATAATGAGCTACAAGTTTATTTAACAAATCTCACACCCTAGTTTTAGACTTTTAACACCTTATTTTTAGGATTTAAAGTTAGTCTCTATTTTACAACAATATACAAGTAAACTTCATTTCATATCTCTTTTTGGTGATCTAAAATAAATGTAAACCCTAGTTAAATACTCATAAGAGTTCCATTTTTTTAGGGAAATTGAGTGATACAAAGTTCTCAATATTTACATTTTGTCACTTTGGTCAAAAATTATGGAAGGAAAGTTGATAAGGCCCTCCTCAAATCTATATGATTTGGGTGACCCAAAAACTGCTAAATTTCTTCCACTTATTTTTATTTCATGCATTTTGTCTTGTGAGTGGGATTTCATTGCTTCCTCATGAGTTCTCTAGGGAAGTATTGACCTGAGAAATCATCTCCCAACATCATTTCAACTCCACTCCATGGTGGGGTGTATAAATTTATTGTGACCCATCAAGACACTTATTTTGAGCATTTAAAACAAGCTCCATTAGTGGTACTCAAACTCAAAATTTAGGGGTAAATAAGACATCACACTATAATGAAAAATTGATGGATGTAGTTGTTTTGAAAACCTTTTCTTAATAAGATAGTTTATGTGGATCCAAATGACCTAATTTCATCTCTAGTGTTAGCCACACTTAGGACCATTGAGATTCATAAAATTTTATTTTTAGATAAACCCCATTTACTGTGGACATATGGTTGATGCAGGGAGAGTAGCTCAATGTTTCACGTCACTATACGAACTCTTGAGAGAAGAGGAGGCGTAAAAACCCTACTTTTCATGTACTTTTACTTTTTTCATTAACAATTTAAAATCCTCTTAAGAGCACATATATAGATGAAATTTGATAGTATGAAGCTACCTTGTCAATTTTAGGATTTAAGAAGTTACATTTAGGCATTTTTGTCATTTTATCCTTTTTAATTACATGTTTTTTTTAATTATAAAAACATTTATGTGATATCAAAACACATCAAGAAACCAAAGACTCTTTATACACAGATTTTTTTGAATAAAGAGTCATTACGCTGACCAAATTCAAATGAATTCTTGCCTTGTTCAAATATTCATTCAAAACATTGTGTTTGTATTTTATGAACATCATTTTTATGTTGTATGTTTGAGTCTAGAAAACTCATCCTCTTTGAAAAATCTCAATTCCTTTATTTTTGTCTAAATTAAAAATATTCCCTTTATAAGTTTTGATCCAAGGTGTTATCAATTTAGCTTTTGATCTTGGTTTGAGTAACTTGGGTATGATTTAATATTTACATTGAAGTTTGTTACTTAGACTTGTTCTCATTTTATTCTTATTTTGGATATAGTTTATCTAGAGTTTGCTCACTATCTAAGGTTCTTGGACCATTCTACATCCTTTTGCCATGTGGCACCATTGTGTTTCTCATTTAGTTTTGGATTTATACTTAAGATTTCTTATGTTAATTCACTATTTGGGCTTCTTAGTTCACATTTTTATCTCCTTGATCATAAATACCCTCTTCTAGATTCTCTATTATTGACTCACAACAATTGTATCTATATATTTACGACATTGACATATTTTTGACCTAAATTTATTATGCTATCCTGCACTTTAGGTTTTAAAGTTATCTTATCCTCTTCCAAATTGACAATTTCAACCAACCAAGGTTGAGTAAATTCATAACCACTTTATTCTAATTATGTGGTACTACGCCACTTATTTTTATTATAGTCTCATCTTACCTTGTATTTTGTCTGAATAAATCTAATAACTCTTTTTAAACATTTATATACCACATTTCACAACTTAATAAATGTATAAAAACACTATTCAAACATGACATAAAGGTATACTTGTAGTGGGGTTACATCTCTAGTTATGAGAAAGAGTGTTATTATGATGGACAAGAGAACTTTGTCATGTTTTAGGAAGCCCCAAAAATAGTAGGATCTAAACAAGATTATTATGAGCATCAACCCTTAGAATATAAAGATGAATTCCTTTTATGGTTTATAGAATTAGGTGTTATATTTCCACCACATTTAGCAATATAAAAATTGCACACAGTTTTTAGGGTAAAGTAGTAATAAAAAGAATAAACTCTCACCCATGATGTAAAGTCCAACATTACTTCTTCTACCAAGGGAAAATAAACACTTGTACAATCTACTCCCAATGATTTGGATCTTGTTACCAATATCAATAAAATTAGTCAGTGATACGTTTATCAACTTATCATAGACCTAATAGACTCTTTGGTTGTAACTTCAATCAATAATAATGATTCTAAAGAGCAAGACAATATGATGGATCAAGTGCAACATACCCTAGTTGAGACTATGTCTATGATGGACCCTAGGATTTCCTCTAAACAAAATAAGCCTATAGATTCTTTACAATATGTTTCACCTTCTATGGAGCATAGATTCTTCAACCACAAGAGACTCTTATCCCTTTACAAAACTAAGGGATAAAAATCTCAACACATATTGGGGGGTATTATGCAAAACACTTTAACAAGTTCCTCCCAACCATCATGTCCTTTGGTTAACCAATAGTAGACTCCTCAAAACTAACAATATACATATAGCTCATAAGGATATATTTCAAGAACTGTTTATGAACCACCTAAGAATCAATGATAGACTTACTCAAATCAAGGAGTAAATCAGAATGAAAATTTTGATTGTATGGTTTGTATCCTTAAAAAAACTACACAACAGGGGCACATACCACCCCAAAAAAATTATATTCCACCTATAAATACACCAAACATGCAGGAGTGGAATTTGATAAAATACGTAGTATCAAGACTCAAGATGGGAAATAAAGTTTAGAAGTTTAGTTATGTCCATATCTATTTGACTTTAGTATTCTCCAAGTCACCTTTCCACCTCTTTTTGAGGCACCCAAATTTGATAAATACAAAGGTAAGGGTGACTCTCAAGATCATATCCAAGCCTTTTTCATATTATGCCAAGAGGTAGTCTATAACAATGTTTATTTGCTTTACTTATTTTCATGCAATTTGGCTATACAAGATTTAGATTGGTTGGTAAAATTACCTAAGTGATCGATGGTAGATTGGAATGATTTATTTGATAATTTTTTTATCCATTTATCTTAAAACATTGACCTTGAGTTAACAGTGGTTGACTTGTGCAAAGAAAAACAACTAGATTGAAAAAGATTCATAGCATACCTATAGTTATGGAGAGCATTCGTTGGACCCTTTAAACACAAATCTCTTGATAAATAGCTTGATGATATTTTTAAACAACCTACACCCTGAGGTGTCTCATAATTTATGACTCATTTGTGCTAACACATTCAAGGAGATCATAAACAAGGATGTATAGATTGAGAAGGCACTCATTACTAAGGGCCTTATAAAGATTTATTCACAAGGTCAAACATCTAATTAGACCCAACCACCCATTCATGTTATTATTGTATAAAAACATAAAGGACTTAATAATAACAAGAACATGGTGGGAAACAAAGTGACATAATCTAGACATGTTAAAATGGTGTAGATTTCATTAACCCCAAATATGTAACCAACCCTGCCTAATACATCAACTAGTTTGCAAAGGGATCTTCCATGACAAGCATTTAATAAGTATAGAGTATTCAACAAACTAGGATATCCTATTGAGACCATGTTTTAAAATCTACTAGAAATCTTAGAGAGGTGTGCAATAATCTCCCTATAAAATCTATCTATCAAATCCTAGTCCTCCATGGACCTCCCTATGTTAGAAGGACCTACCTCTCTTAAACCTATAATTAGACCTATGTTATAGTGACCTACCTCTCTTGTAGCTATCTCATGTCCACCATCACCACCTAGGGCATCCCCCATATCCACATCCTTCTCATCCAACTTGCCTATCTCTATATCATCTCCTAGACTTAATCTCTCCTCATCTTGACCCACCTCTAACATAAAACTAGCTGCTGAAGTAATAACCTTGTCAATTGGATTGGTCTTACCCTAATCCACCATGTAACATAAGCATTGATAACCCCTACATCTAAGTCCCCTCCAAGATAATCCCATAGTACATAGATCACCATGCATAGTTCACAACTATCTTATCCCTAGGCACTAGTGGCCCTGACTCCTTGATCTCCCTAGTTACATGAGAAAAGTAGTGTGGACCCTTTGGGACATCTTGTTGCATACCAAACTATGTTAGACTCTATCCGTCATGTACCTATCTACTACATAGTCATGGTGACCTATGATATAACATGGAATGATCATATAACAAATCATGAACAAGTCCTCAAACCAAAGTCGGTGGGTCCTTATATAGGGTCACTTGATGAAGTCCCCATCCTCCATCTCATCTATGGATTATAGATAATAAAGAAAGGATCACAAATGTCCCTGAATACCTATTCCTATTAGATACCATCCCCAATCCAAGGGATCCTTTACTTGTCTATGATATTTCATCCTCACTATCCATACAATGGATATATGCTCCCATGCCCATACCTATAATAGTATGTTATGGCCTGTACTACACCCTCCCTAATAAGTTGCCATATGCAAGTCTTTGTTCAACTGGACTAAGATAACTAGAGCCTAGGAAAATCATGTAAATTGATCAAACATCCCCTACACCACACCAATAAAACCTAGTAAGAAGAACCATCTTCTCTTATCTAGCTGTAGAATGCCATTGACAAGAGCTATCAAAACCATGAAATCTAGGGAATTTCCCACTATTTTTCTCCTGCTGCATCCTCTAGTGTTGAAGACCAATCTTATAATGCATCTACATCTATGCAGTCATCCAAAATCTCTAAGTCAACTACTCTAAAACACTAATCTAAAATAGCTCATCATCTGGTCAACATCCAAGTGATCTTGGGTCCTCACATCTGCACTCATAGAATGTGGAGTATATCCTCCAATGTCACTATAGCCTCCCCAGTCAATAGATAAATTTTAGATGTATTTGAGTTCCACCTCTTTGTAAGTGGTAATAAATAAACCCTATATGTCTGAATCACTAGTAATCATGCTAGGTGATATAGGTCTACTACCACTAGGATACTTACGAGCGCGTTCATCATGATCCCCTATCACCATAAAACCTTGGAGCACCACTCCCATGATGTGATTACTCCATCTCATTCTTGTAAATCAAACACAAGGAACTAAGTCAAATATCTTTATTTTCATTCACACAATATTTCTAAATTTGAGGCCTAGACTAATCATCTATGGGTCTCTCTCTCTTCTTATAATTTTGGTCCTAGAATAATCTCCTATGGGCCCCATTATGTTTTATTCAATTGATCTCATCATTTGTTTGGCTATTCATCCATTTAGTGGGTCATTCCTGTTCATTTCTAGGGTGATCCTGATAATGAAAGTGAACCCTCTATTAATTTGTGTTGCTTTCTTGAAATAATTACAAATCCAAACCATTCTTAAATAAGCCTCAACTCAAAAATTAGAGTTTACATGCAAAATTAAAAAAAAACCAAAATCTAAAAAAAATGCCTATTTTAAAAAACTCCTAAAATATCCCAAAAATATCTTGAAATATCCTAAACACTATAATTAGACTATGAGATTAAATTCAACTAAATTTTATGTTCGATTCTAAATTATTATTATTTTAAATAGAAACAAGTTAAAAAAATAATTAAATCATAATTTCAGACCCTTAAATGATCACATATGGCCTTAAAAAAATATCAAAAACATTACAGACAATAACAACCTTTTTGATATGGTCATTTTGGCATGTGGAAGAGCTAAAATGGAGTTATGGGTCAAAAGTTATAGCCTCTATAAGGTTGTCTTATTTTTTCTACAGCAATCACCTTCAATGAGAAGTTTGTCAATTTTACACTACAAAACTAACTCAATCCCAATTGAAATAGCTTGAGTCTCAGCTTTGTTATTCATGTCATTCATTAATTTCTTATAAATGACTCTAATTAAGGAGCTATTACAATCCTTTATGAAACATCTTGCTCTAGAAGCACTTGGATTTTCACTTGAGGATCCATCAAAATTCATTTTAAACCACCCTATAAGAGGAGGAATCCAAGATGGATTTTCCTTTCTTACACTTTTAATTGAGTTTACTAATGCCCCAATAATAACTAGATGACCAATAAACCTCCATTTTGTGCACACTTCTGTATCCCATGACAAAATACATCCATTCTTACATTTGATCTAAGAAGTTACAACCTCTGAAATAACAACCTCTAAATCTTTTAAAATTACAACAAGAGGTCTTTCTTTCCCTTGAAATATTCATTGGTTTCTTTCCTTTCAGATTAGCCACACCATAATGGTAGGAATAAATCTCCATAAGATATAAATTATTTATTTACAATCATAAATAGGCCAAGAAGAGAGCACATTAAATAAGGAAGAGGGCCATGCCCAAGACCATTCTAGTTTGAAACATAACCAAACCCAACACCAAGTAGTAAAGGGGAAAGCATTTTAGAAGTTAATTGCAGTTTATTCCTCTAATTTACAAAGAATACAATGGTAAGGGATAATAAATGTAATTTTAGCCAACCTATATTGTGTGAGAATATGGTTCTAGACTACAATATAGGTGAATGCCCCTACTTTCTAGAGCCCAATCCTGTCCCAACACAAGAATCTTACCCATCTCAACTCATCATCAGTAACCTATGCCATATAATATCCAAGGCTCATTATATAAATTCCTAAATTTTCCCCATATCTAGTGAAGTAGATCCACTTTGAAATTTAATACAACCTTACCACCCCTCAAAAAATTGCTTAACCACATGTGTTGGTCTGTTGGAATCACCAAGTCCTCAAAATTCTCCCACACCCAAGAGGATAGACCATTGATCTGACGAAGTTCCAAATAATTCACAACCACAGCACCCCACACAAAAATAAGAATATTTTTAGCCTTCTCCAAATGTATAATATCAGATAAAGGTTTATGCTTAATCTAATATTCCTCCCAAAATTTTGCTATCTGACTATTATTGATGGTATAAGAAGCATGTTCTAATATCAAAGACCTATAATTCATTTTTTTCCCCTAAAAGTGTGAACCTTTTGTGGGGTTATTAATAGAAACTATGCTTTAGGGGTTATTTAAATCAAGATATTTATATCTCAAAAGCCTGCACCATACATAATTGGGTTTTGAAATCATTCCCTAAACTAGTTTAGCTTCAAGGGCCTTATTTTGGAGACTCAAAATTTTCACACCTACTCCTCCCATCTTCTTAACTTTTAAAATACTTTCCCAATTCATCAGGGTGATTTTATTCTTGATATGATTTCCTTTCCATAAAAAATCTTTCATAATTTGATTTAGAAGCTTAACCACATGGCTTTGTGGTTGAAGAATTAAGAGATAATAGATGGGAAGGGAAATCAAAAATAGATTAATGAGAGTAATTAGACCCACCAAGGAATCCATATTCCTAGCCAAGAATTAAAATTAGCCTTAAAGGAGTTTATCAAGCCTTCCCAATGAATACTTTTGGCCATTCCTGAAAAAAGTGCAACCCTTAGGTATTTAGATGGAAATTTTTCAATATTAAAACCAAGAAAAAAGAAAATAGCCTATTGTTCTTGTTCATAAAAAATTATTAACAAATTTCTAATTTTATAAGATTCACCATTTCACCAGAGGTAGACTCGTAACTAGAAATAATGGATTTGAAAATTTGAGCTTCACACACAAAAACATGACCAAAAATAAAAGTGTCATCAACAAACTATTGATGAGCGAGGTTTTCCAAACCTTCTAAAACTTGAATACCCTATAAAATTAAATCTTCCTTATATTTATTCATATCATGAACCAAGGCCTCAACCAACAAGATAAAAAGAAAAGGAGAAAGAGGATCCCCTTCCCTAATACCTTCTTAAGACTAAAAAAACTAGTTGGACTTCCATTGATCAAAATGGAATATTTAGAGCTAGAGATATCGCTAAATACCCAGTCTCACCAATCTTTCCCAAACCCAAATTTATCTATAACTTCAATAAAAAAAATTCAATTAAACCTAACATAACCTCTGTTGATATCCTACTTGAACATCATATCCTTCCTACAAGTAACAACTAGAGAATGAATAATTTCATGGGTAATGATTATACCTTCTTGAATGCTGCTACCTAGAAAAAAACCATATTGTTCTTTCAAGATCAAGGAATATAAAATAGGTTTGAGAGTATCTATGATTGTTTTAGAGATAATATTATAAACCATATCATATAGAGAAATAGGATGGAAATCACCAAACTTCTCTTGAAGGTCTCCTTGAGGAAGAAGAGATATGAAAATAACATTTAGATCTAGGATTAATTTTAATCTCCTTGATTCTTCAACCATTTGAAGTACCTCTTCATCCATGATATCCCAAAATGATTGAATTTTTTTTTAGGAAACCCATCTAGGATAGACACTTTATCTTTATTCATAGAAAATACCCCTGAATGAATCTCCTCCAAAGTGAAAGGATCCAAGAATTTTTCATTTTTTTTTAGGAAACCAATCTAGGAATGTACCTAAGGTTGTAATTATGAGCTTGAATATCAATTGAATTATCATCATTTAGAAATTTATTGAATAAACTAAAATCCACATTCTGAATCTTTTATTTTATACTCAACACCTTTCCCTCAGAAGAAAGAATCTTCAAAATGTAAGAGAAATTATGCTTGATTCTAATAGAGTTGTTAAATAAAGTAGAGTTTTTATCACCTTATTTTAGTGAATCTATTCTTGATTTTTGTTTCTAAAATATTTATTCTATTTTTAATAGTTCCTCATAATTAGCCATCAAACACTTTTCCACCCAATAATATGTTTGATCCATCCCTTCTCTAAAATTTATCAAATTGAGATTTATAAGATTCACTTCAACATGAATTTTTTTTCCAAAGAAACATTTTTAAAACATTTGAGGTTCCAATGTTGAAGATGCCCCTTAAAAAAATGGATTTTTTTGGCCATCCTAAACATTGAAGAGCTAGACTGGATATGACAATTCCTTACCAAACTTCTATAAGACCTTGAAGAGAAAGATATTGAAACCAAATTTTTTCAAATTTAAAAAGATAGAGATTAGGAGGGTTGTCCACATTGATACAACTATCCACAAGGAACTGGTCTGATCCTAAAAAAACAAGGATGGAACTTTTTTAGATCTATTTTTGGGTCATCCAATTGGATAAAACCAAAAATTCATCTAATATTTCCATAATGTTCTACTCACCACTTCTTTTATTATTCTAAGTAAACAATGTCTGCTTTATTTAGATATCAAGAGGCTCCTTTTTAGAAAAAATTGAATAAAATCCATATTAATAGAAGCTATAGATGCCCTTCCACTCTATTTTTCCAAAGGAAAGAGAAGATCATTGAAGTCTCCACCCATCACAATCTTCAAACTAGCAAAGTGAGACAAGAGGGAAAATAATTCATTACATAATAAAAGATTACTATAGTATCAATTTGGGCCATATACATTACAAAACAAAAAAAATCAAATACATCTTGAGGCATGTGATTCTAAAAATTTGATAATTAGTTTAAACCTCTAGTATTTCCACTTGTACTTTATAGGGAACCCAGATAACAACCAACCTCCCTAAAGCCCCAAAAGCTTTAATAAAGGAATTGCTCCATCTATTACAACTAAGCTCCATCAAACTAGAATCTTTAGCTAAACTTAATTTAGTTTCTTTGATTAAAAAAACATCAATTTTTTCAAAATAGAACATACTCATAGCCAAGAGTCTTTTTTTAGGGGCATTAATACTCCTAACATTTCAATAAATAGGATTCATGAGGACTGAGGGAGTATTTCCCCATCCCACTTATTGGGTCTAAATAATTTAGAGAGAGTGCCTTACTTTCCCACTGAGACTTGCCCTGCTACATGATCCTTAGAAGATTTTTTACCTTATTTCTTAGCTGTACCATAATTATGATTTTGAAGGGAACTTTGAGATTGATAAATAAAAATAATTTCTCTAGAGTTCAATTCTTCCTCCAAATCATAATCCTCCAAATCTGAATCACTATTTAGAGCCTCAATCATTGGATTTTCATCCAAATTATTTGAATAATCCTTTAAACCAATAGTAGGAATGTCAATTTTTTTTAGAATTTTAAAGAATATATCTAATAGTGTAAGACATTTTTGAGAGAAAATCATGACATTTTATCAATGAATTAGGAGACAACTCATCTCCTTTATTGAATTTGTCTAGTAAGGCTTCAGTTTCTAAATTTTTTATGCATGAAGCATCTTCAATCATTAAATTAAGTTCCAAGTGTTATTGAGATCTAGAGGAATTAATTACCTTGGAAGAATAAGGAATCAAACTAGCATGAGCATAATCCTGATCTAATTTCACATTCTTTCCTTTCTTAACATGACTTTTATCATCTTGTTTAGATCAATAATTACCATTATTATCTAAGTGAAAATACATATATGAGGATGCCACTAATTTTCAAACCCTCAAAATCTACCCAAACTTGAAGAAGAAGCCTCCAAGGCTCTCATACAATACTTTTGAGTGTGTTTAGTACATCTTTAATTTAAACATTTAAAAGGGATTTTTTCAATATCAACTAATTAACACTAGGAATAGAAGCATCTAGATCCATTAAAACCCTAATTCTTGCATAAGAATCCAAAATCCCCTTATTTGTAATAGGATCAATTTCTAGAAAAGACCCTCGCAGGTTACCTAGGGCTGATAAGCAATCAAATCCCCAATATTATAAATGGAGACTAGAGAGTCTTATCTAGCTTGGATAACTACCCTATTGTGCCAAAATAATGCCAAAATTTGGTTGCCATATTTGAATCTAGAGGCCAATTCCTCTCATGGACCAAAAGGGATGATTCAAAACCCTATTTCTTGAGTCTAAATAATGAAAGATGATATTAAGAAAACCCTTAGGCATAAATCTTACCTCAATATCCTTCCCATAAATCTCATCCACCAAAAACTCAATCTCACCAATTGATGCCCATTTCCCTAAAAAATTGATGATAAGAGCCCATTCTTACATGAGAAAAACAACCTAAGAGTCATTGGATCATTCCCAAAAGAATTCCTTGTCTTCACTAACCTTGAGTCCATCCCACGCATAAAAAGCTAATCCACTAAAATTTTCTTAGACATTTTAGATTGTCTTTTCATTCTCCACAACATGATCAAAATTTAGTGAAGTAGACTTCACTCTAGTATTCAAGGTCTTACTAGTCTCTAACTCCTTTGCCCACACCAATTATTTTGGAACCTCTCAAGTTTCAGCTTGATTTTTATCTTCTAACCCTCTTAGTCTTTCACAAGTAAAAAACCCTATCTAGAAATTAACTACCTTGATTTATTCCTCTGTAATATGTTGATTAGTATTCAAAGAATTGCACCCAAATCCCATTGCGAGTGTGAGGGATTATTTCTTATTCTTCCTCAATTCATGCACCATTAGTTTTTTCAATATATTTCTATAACTAAAAATAAATCATTTAATTAATTAATTAATGTTTTATACATTTTTTATAAAATTTAAAAAATTATTTATATATATTAAAATGTTAACATTATTTTTAATTAATTTACATTTACATTATATATATATATATATATATATATATATATATCAAATCAATTTACTATATCTTCTATGTACACTAAATACAAAGGCATACACTAAATTTAATGTCAAGTTTGCCTTATAATTTAAATGAGGTCCTTTATATTCACATTTATACCCTATCAATCACCTTACTAGTGGTTGGTAATGGTGAGTTTGAAAGTAAAAATGCCAAATATCACTTAATATTGTTGGGTTAGAAAATACTCAACATTTATTAGTCTCTTATGCCATAAAATTTTGATTCTATATGTGATGGTTACACTTTACATGAGTTGGATTGCTTATGTTGTAGTTTTTATTAATAGACTGTAATTAAAAGTATAAGTTACTTTTTATTGATTAGTATATTAAGTAATTTAAACATTAAAATAAGGGTAATATAGTCTATATTTTTAATATATAAATTGTATAGAAGATTTTAATGTTTATTGTTTTAGAGATTTGAAAGTAGGACACTACAACCTATGAAAGAGGAAATGTAAAAACATAGATATAATGAATATAAATTAATACAAATCAAATTAGAATAAACAAGATAAAAATATTCTATTTTTTAAAAATTATCTAATTTTTTTTTAAATTTTTTATATTTAATATTAATATGGTTAATTATTTTTAATGATATTACCCAATATAAAATAATAATAAATTGTTAGCATGTATGCATGCATGCATTCCTGTGTGTATGTATGTGTGTATATGAGTTATGGTGAAAATAAATCTCATATATATGAATTATTATTTAATTGTCTATAATATCAAATATTTAATATAAGAAATAATAAATAACAATAAAATGAGACTCACCAAAATAGGATGGTATAGGAGTCATCACTAATGTAGAGATAATACCACTTAAAAAAATAATAAAAATATATCGTATAATTATAAAGAATATATGCATAAATTATATAAATTTTTTTTATTTATAAAAATAATTTATATACAATAAATATTAATATAGTTTACAATTATTTGTGTAAACTTATTGAAATAAATACTTTATATATTAAATCTTAAGAAAGTAGGGTGGATAAACTCAATCTTGACTATTTTTAACTAATATGTTTTAGTGTGCAATTTATTTTTAAAGATAAAAAATAAAAGTCCAAAATTATTCTAAGAAAATATCCATATTCTAATTTTTTTTAAAACACATCAATCATAAACAAAAATGTACATATTACTCTTTGTTATGTATTTCTTTCTATTTTTAATTTGTAAGACATGAAATTTTATAATTTGTGCCAATGTAGATTGGAACAATAATTTTTTCATGGATAGAAAATATAAATATATATATATATTTTTGGTATGTTTTCAAAATTAGAATATTATTTAATAATTAGTTTCATTTACTTTAAATAATTAGAAGATAACTGCTTATAAATATAGAAAGTTGATGTATCACTGTTTAAAAAAAATCTCTAATGTAATAAGGGTTACATAAAGACTACTCCCTAATTCTAATATACAAATTGAATTAAAAATTATAATGTATATTATATTAATTTAAGACATTTATAAAGTAAATTTATATATTAATAGGAGAAAGATTACATATTAAGAAGGGGTGATTGGAGATGGTTATGGAGGAGTGTTGTCGTTATACTAAACTGCATAATAATAAAACAAGGCAATATTTTAAAAAATAAAATATAAATAAAATTCATATAAAAATAAAAATATGGAAATGCAATTTTTATTATCAAAGTTTAGTTGTAGACAAGAAAATAGAAAATAAGAAAATATATGTAGATCATATTCTTCTATGAAAAATTCTTTCAATTCCTTCATTGATGGACATTTCATTTGGTTATGAAACAATTTTCTTTATGATTTCTTTCTTTTTAGTTTAAACATAATTTTTAGGTATGTAAGAATTAATTTATATGCTTTTAAGGATTTGTTTATCTTTGAATTTAAATATAATTTTCACAACTGAATTTCAGCGTAAGCTTAAATCAAACCATTGAAAGGACATATACTAGGTTTGATATCTTTACAATATTAAAATTTTAGTTCTTCATAGATTTTGAATTGGAGACCATATTTTGTTAAGGTTCCATGTTTATGTAAATTAAGTAACATATATTGAAATGCAGTTCATTAATTTTACATTTCAAAATGTTGGACCTCAATTTTACTTCAAGAAATTGACATAAGCACATATCATGGTAATTCATGATGAGCTCTTAATGTGGGTGATGTCTAAATCCTATTGAAAAAATCCCTAATTGTTTTCATAAACATTGTCTTGAACCATATTCTATCTAACAACTTAAAATCTATCATGAGTGGTGACACAATTACCCTTTTATTTTCACAGTAATGCAAACTGATGAAACTTATATAGATAAATGATAGGAGAATCATAAGTGACACCAATTGAAAAGTGAAAATAATATATATACAATAATTTTTGGTAAGACAAAACACAAAAGGATAAGATAATAACAATCAAAACAATAATGAATCTAGGAAGTAAAATACCCTCTATGTAGCAAGATTTGAAAGAGTTTGTTACCACATTAAAATTATGCTAATAAATTGATTTGTAAAGGAAATGATATAAGATATAATTTATTTCATCTTAAATTAAACTAATATTCAAACGAGGTAGAAATTACCCTACAAGATAATGTGATCGTAATTGAATCTTGTGTTTCCATTGAAATTATTCATTAAACTTTTAAACTAAATTAATATGAATCATCATGTTAATATCTAAGATATATTATAGTACAAAGTATTATGGGTTTTAAGAAGGAGATGGTCCCCATGTATCTCATCCACTAAATAATTAAATCCTTTATCAATCTTAGATAAGTGACTAGGACATGTATTAGGAACAACATTGGAAGGCTCGCCATACCCCCACATACTATGCTCTTGGTAAAAATAATTTAGAATATGTGCATCATGTTACTGGGACTCTTGTTTGGCACATGCTCCTTGACAATAGATTTCATTTTCAGTGGTAAAATTTTATCCATGATCTGAGCATCACTATGATTTGGAATATGATAAGTAAGGCTCTCATCCAAAGTAATGTTATAATCTCCATCCAAGTTGCTCATGTCATGTTAGTTGCAGGGAATGAATTTATTGTCATTGTGTAAGAATGTGTGGAACTGACTAGAATTATCACTAACATTACACATTTGAGGATGCATGATGGTGGAGGCTTGATGTCCATGGCATTATTATGAAGCTCAATGTGGTCATTGGAAATGATGGACTCATCGTTAGCCATGTTATTCATTATATGATAATCATTTATACTATGAATCTATCTAGTCTAATCAAAGATGTGGTATGTATTTCTAATATTAATTTAAACAACCTACTCATGGTATTCCTCCTTTGCATTGTCATTATTGATAAAGAGGCTCCTACATCTCATATTGCACATGTTATGCTTCAAATGAGTGTGTATATGCTAGATATACTAATTTTTATATCAATTGTGCTCATATTCATTATACCAAAGGATTTCAAAGCCCAAAATGTTGAATTAAATAATAAGATTAAAAAAATTAAGCCAAACACCATACCAATTGAAAGGATGCTAATCAAAATGAAAAAGAAGTTGAGAGGGGATACAAATAGGAGGTAATAACATGATGAGAGAATATGAATTAGAGGGAGAATAAGAAGATATATGTGGATGAGTGGTATAAAAATAAGATCAAAATGGAGGAGCAAAGAAGGAAGGATCAATAAAATTGACTTGTGGCATGGAAACAGAGGAGGATGGAACCCCTATCCTATCTGTGGCATGGAAACAGAGGAGAAACTCCATAAATGAAAATTTATGAAGAAGAGAGGTAACTTATATGGATTTTAATGGATTTAGTTCATTGTCACTGCTACACAAAGGAAGTAATATTATGAGTTGATGCAGAGTCCAAATGCAAAATGCTAATCAATTGAGTATTGTTGTCATCATTTTTGGAAAGTTAAAAATTAGTAAAATTTAAAAATTTCAATGGATAAATATTAAATTTGTGTTTTAAATTGTCAAATTTTAATAAATTAAAATTTTACTAAATTAATTAATTTCATTATCATAGGTAGAATACTTTATTTTTTTAGAACCATGCTAATTATTTTTCAATCTCCCCATGTAAAAATTCATTGGATTTTCACGTAATTTACAAAATCCATTTAAATTTTTATAAGTTATGCAAATGTGTTTCTCTTTTCCCCAACTTGTGAAAAAGTGTCCCAACACTTTTCCAATTCATGAAATTTGTAAATTCATTTTTACACACAGTGTAATTTGTATTTTGAATTTTTTAAGTCATGCAATTTGAAAATTTATTTTTCTGCTCGATGTAATTTTCAAATCCAAATTTTGACCTTGTGTAATTTGGAAATTCATTTTTCAGTTCCCTATCCCATGAAAAATTGTTTTATATTTCCCCAAGTTATGCAAGTGAGACTTTTTATTCCCTAAAGCTTCTTACAAAATTTAAAATCCCTAAACTGCATCTAAATGCTTCGAAGCAAATTTCATGGCTTCACTAAGGATGAAAGAGAATTTATAGGAGAAGAATGAAAGAAATGATTTTTTTTTTCAATAGGGATATACCATGGGAAACTTACATGACATTAACATTAATCAATAGGACATGCCTACAATTGTTGAGGTGCTATGAACACTAATCATACCTTTACTAGGAAAGAATCTAGTGAAGTATCATTCAAAGCTTCAAATGATTCTATTTCCTCCACATCAATTCACTTACAAGATAAACTTGCACTTGACTTTAAATTATAAATATATTTGCATTGAAAAAGAAAAATAAATGTCTTGAGCTGAAGAAGTATGCATAATTTTGTTACAAAGAAATACTATGTATTTCCAATGATTAAAAGTTAGCTATCTATTGGAATACAAATAGGAAGAGATGAAGCATTAAGCTTACCTTGGAATGTGGGCATACATTGTTACTCAATTTATTTATTGTCAATATATATAATTTAGGTATATGCATGGAGTTGGGAGACAATTATGTTGAAATTTCCCCTTATGCGATCGCATTATTAAATAATGTGATGGCATTATTGACATAACATGGTTTTATATTATTACATTTATTTCCTTATACTTCAAATTGATTTTAGTAAATATAATAAATTAGGGTCACTCTACATCTAATATATTTGGTCTCATAGATGCATGCCTTAGATGTGGAAAATATTTAAAAAAAATCTAATTTGATCAGTACTTTGGAATTTTTAGGGCCTAAGTGTTGAACCTAGGGATTTTAGAGCATAAATTTTGCAATTGATGTCCATTTTTGATAAACATATAGTTATATTTAGGTTTTTGTGCATTCTAGATTATTTTTTGGTATTTTTAAAAGTCCTAAGATTATCAAAATCAAAGTTTACAAACCAATAAATTTGAACTTGATCAATTATTGTGTAATTGGGGTAGCATAGGTTGCCTTAATGACTTTCACACATCAAATGACCACTTTGTGTTAATTTAATTTGTTCATCATCCCTCCCTCATTCTTGATCACTTATTACTCATCCCTCATCACCTCTAATCACTCCCTCCTCATTCCTTATTGATCCCTCATTAGCCCTCACTATCACTTATAATCTATAATCACTCCCTCATCATTCCTGATTACTCCTTCATTGACCTTCACTATCCCTCATCATCCCTAATTACTCATACCTCATCCTTCATAATCCCTAATCACTTCCTCATTGACCCTCGCCATCCCTCATCATATTTAATCACTCCCTCATCATCCCTAATGACTCCCTCATTGGCTCTTACCATCCCTCATAATACCTAATCACTCCCTCATCATCCATAATCAATCCTTTATTGACCCTTACCTTTTCTCATCATTTATAATCGTTCACTCATCATCTCTAATCTCTCCTTTATTGGCCCTCACCATATATCAACATCCCTAATAATTGTTTCATCAAACCTCATCATCTCTAATCACTCCTTCTTCATCCATCATTGGACCTAATCACTCCCTAATTAACCCTCACCATCCTTCATCATCCCTAATAACTCCCTCATTTACCCTCACCATCCCTCATCATCTCTACTTAAATCCTCCTTGTCCCTCCTCATACTTAATAACTCCATCTAGTACCTTGATGGAGGTATTATATTTGTAGTTTAACACTTCATGATTTGAGTGCTAGAATAAAATATAAAATATAGTGATCAAAATGATGTGGAGGCAAATTTGAAACATAAATATTTAGCACATATGAAAAAATATGGGCCTATAAAAATGATGTAATTCACAATTGAAGATCTACCAAAAAAATTTAAGTAAATCCACCATAGCACCAAAAATGAGTAGTAAATTTAGGATCACCAAGCTACGTGATTTCTTGAAACCAATCAATTACTTTCCATATGAGGATAATTTATGATCCAAATAATTACATTTAAGTCCTTATCTTTGAATGTCTATTGATTGAGTCATCATACTAAAGAGTGGAAAATAATTTTCAAATGATTAGAACAAGTAATACAATATAAAAAAGTGGTGCTTAATTCATAACTTCAATATTGAATCCAATGAAGAGTGTTACACTATGATCTCTCTACTTGCACATTTTGAGAATTGGGTACAACTTATATAGAAACTTAAAAAGGTAATTAGATAATATATTATGAACCCAATGATATGGTTGGTACTAAAAATATCTCTACTTCTCCCAACAAGAAATTATATTAATTAAAAATATTGTTTCATTAACAAATGTAGATCAATGGTGAGCCAATACACTTCATCATTTCCAATAGAAGTGAGAAGAACTTAATTTATCCTAAAGCATATTTTAAAAAATTTAACTTGAAATTGATGCATCATCTATAATCATATACTAGTGTATGGTCTAGTTTAGGCCTTGAAAAATGAATCACCTAGTATTGTCACTTGGTGTACAAAATCAGAATTTTTAAAGATGAAATATTTTGTGACATCTCAAAATTAGAGGTGTGTGATGTTTTCCATGTGGTCAACCATATATTTACCATTGACATGTAGTCTATGATGTAAATCCCTAAAATGTTGTGATAGATTATCATGATATGAAATACCATATATCATATTTAGTTGATAAGATTTTAGTCATTAGTGTCAGGAAGTGCAAGAATCTTGTCATTTCTAGTAAGAAGTATAATCTTGATGGAATGAAGTAAATTTAATAACATCCATATGACACCATATCATAGTGTGATTTATACAAAAATAATAAAGACAAAATAATTGAGCTATAAACTAGATAAATATAGGGATATCTTTCAGTCACCTTAATAAGTTCCTACATATTGTACACTAAACAATATTATTGATTTTATTTATTAACTACCTCTACCTAAAACCTCTTTATACAACATATCATTTATAGAGAATGAATATATCAAGTGGTATATCCATGAAATCATGGATAATATACACATCATGCCCAAATCATTGCCTTGGAGAAGCCCAATTATGCTTGTGCCAAACAAAGATGGGACCTAAGGTTGTGAATCAATTAAAAAATATATTGACAAGTGTAAAGGGAATAACTATTGTCATCATCTAAATATTAAGGAATTTTATACCATATCCATGGTGTATAAGTCTTTTCTAAAATTGATCTTACGTTTGGGTATCATCTTATTCTTGTTCAACCTCTAGACATTTGGAATATAGTCTTAAAAAAAGGAAGGATTGATTGACTAGTTGGTTATGCATTTTAGGTTAACTCATGTAGTGAAGTCATTCATTGAGATGTTGAATGATATCCTCAAGCCCTTTTAATATGTCATTTTTAAATCTACTTTGATGATATCCTAATCTTTAAAAAAAACATGTGATGAACATCTACACCATGTTGAACTAGTGTTCCACATTTTGTACAAACACATTTTGATGATAACATTAATAAATTTTAATTTTTCATGCAAGAGCTAAAATATTTGGCATACATTACACACATAAGGAGTGCATGTGTGAAACTGACCAAGATTCAAGTCATACAAGAATGGGAAACACCAAATAACTTTGCGTAGATTCAAATCTTCTTAGAATTAGAAATTTATACAAGAGATATGTGTTTAATTTTTATCCTTTGAACCAAGATACCAAAGGTGTAATTAAATAAAGTTTCATCTAACCAACTGCACAAAAAAGATAATTCGATGAACAAAAATTCAAACTCTATTTTATTCTAGTAATTATGTTACTTGACTATAAATTTGGAAGATCATCTAATTCACTCATTAGTAAAATTAACTATCACAAATGGGTATTAAAAACATAAAAAGTCTGAGAAAAGAGTTAATTTCTATTATAATGGATTACACAACATATGATTGGAATTAAATATACCTTTAGAGTATGTAATTACATCAAATGATGATGGAGTGATTTAAGATGATGAGGGATGATAAGGGTCAATGATAGAGTGATGAGGGATGGTGAGGGTCAATGAAGAAGTGATTAGGGATGAGGAAAGAGTTATTAGGTATTATGATGGATGAGTATGGAGTGATTAGGGATGATGAGGGATGGTGATAGTCAATGAAAAATTAATTAAGGATGGCAATATTGAGTGATTAGAGATGATAAGGGACAATGAAGGCCAATGAGGGAGTGATTAGAGACGAGGAGGGATAAGGAGGGAGTGATTATAGATGATGAAAAACAATGAAAAAGTGATTAGGGATGAGGAGAGAGTGATTGGGGATGATGAGGGACAAGGAAGAAGTGATTAGGGATGGTGAGGGATAGTGAGGGTCAATGGAAGAGTGATTATGGATGATAAGGGAGTGATTAAAGATGACTAGGGATAGTGAGGGTTGATGAGAAAATGACTAGGGACAATGAATAATGCTGAGAGAGTGATTATACATGATGAGGGATGAGTAAGAAGTGATTAGGGATGAGGGAGGGATGATGAACAAGTGAAATTAACATAAAGTTTTTGTTTGATGTGTGCAGGTCATCAATGTGACCTATGCTACCCCAATCACACCACTTTAGATAAAGTTCAAAGTAAGTGATTTTCAAACTTCAATATTGACAAACCTAGGACTCTTAGAAATGCTAGGAATCAATTTAGAAGGCACAAAATCATAAAAAATATCTATATGTTTACCAAAAATGGACATCAATTACAAAACTTATGTCATGAAAGCCCTAAGTTGAATAATTAGACTATGAATTTGCCTAAGTATTGACCAAATTAGATTTTGAAAAATTATTTTTCACATTGTAAGGCATGCATCTGTGAGACCAAATTTATTAGATGTAAAGTAACCCTAATTTCTTATATTTACTAAAATAAATTTAAAGGATAGAGGGATAAATGTAAACATATACTTTGCATTTAGAGAATTAAATTTAAGCTTCAGCTCAAGATTGGCTTCATGTATATGTTCACATGATTTTATGTGAAAAATAATAGGAATGTATTCATGTTATAACTTTTATAATAGCATGATCATGTTATCTATTATTTGGCTTGAGAATGGTTTGGATTCTTGAGTCGAAGGCTTGGACCTATCAATCTATTGTTGAGTTCGAGTGTTTTTATAAAAGATAACAAAATTAAAAATTGATCACCAAATACACTATGAATTTAAATGTTAAAATTAAAAAACTTAATACCACCATGATGATTATGCTCACCTCTTTCAAAAAACATGTTTTTTTAATAATTTTTGGACTTGTTTAAGGTTTCAAGCTATGTTAATTTCTAAATATACCTTTTCTAGGCCACTACATGATGCATTATACATGCCTATACATGTTCATGTAATTTTTTTTCATTGATCTAAGTGAAATATATATATATGGTCAAAAAACAAGGCCTAATTCTACACACATTAAAAAAAAATGTTTTTCATATTTTTGGGGGTAGTTAGGTGCATCACATGAATGACTATCTATTTTTTTTTTTCCATTTTTAAGGATATATTTACTTGAAAAATTCATTAAAAAAGTATTCATTGAAAAAGTACTTAGAAATATAGGTTAAAAACTAGAATATGTTATTTAAATGTTCACCAAAAGGTTTAAAAAATATTAAATGCTGTTCAAAAAATTGTGCACTGCACATCCCTGTATCTACTCTATTTTATTTAAAAAATAGGAATTCCTCTTTAAATTTTATATTTTGAAGTAGTTATACTTAACCATTTTATTAAAAAATATTTTTTAGAAACTAATCTCGAAATTATACATTTTATGCTATTACACCATCTTCAAATTTGAAGTGTAGATACCTCAAATTATCTATAGAAGTTTAGATTTTTGAAATTTTAGGAAAATAATTTCCATGGGTAGGCCCATTTTTATCCCCCAACTTTATGCACTTACCCATTCACATTATATGCTATAAATGATTCTATTGTCCTTAATATGAAGGGAGGATAGAACATTATTCTTATTTCAAATGCTTATGTGGATGACATAAATGATAAATGTCAAGAAACATCCTTTTCTCATGCATTAGAGGTAGAATATTGAGTGTCTTATCTAGAAAGGATTATTTTAGAATCACCCAAAATGATGTCCAATAATGATTGTTTTGAAGGATGAAATGTGATAAAGAGGACTAGGAATGTGAGAGATGTTCAACGAGAAAAAATAATTTCTTGAGATGCAAATAGACTTATTGTAGCTTGGAAAAAGCCTAATATTTTCAAGGTAAAATATATTTTTTCTAACAAGTAAGATTTGAGCTTTGTTGAAAAGATACAGGTATCCACCCTAATCACATGATATTTTCCAATGTACTTGCATCTTGTGCCAAAATGATATTGAAAAAGAATATGAACATCCATGCAATCATAAAAATAATGGACTTTTGTTAGATGTGGTAGTCACAAGTGCCCTAGTAGATATGTATGTAAAATGTGGAAGCATCCACAAGGCATGTGAACTATGTGAAAAAAATGCCTTAGAGATATGTGGTCTCCTAGATTGCAATGATTATAGGATACGTCTAGTGTGGGAAAAAGAAATAAGTTCTCAAAATATTTGAAAATATGCATGAAGTAAGAGTAAAGACAAACCATATAACATTTCTAAGTGTTCTCTCAGTTTGTAAACATGATGGACTTATGGATGATGGCTTTTGGTGCTTTGATTCCATGGTCTAAGATTATGGTATTTCATCAATACTTCATCATTATGCCTGTATTATTGACCTTCTCTACCATGCAGGATGACTAGATGAGGTGAAGGATTTTATCAAAAAAATGCCTTATGAATCTACTCCTTTGGTATAGTGAACCTTGCTTGTTGCCTACATAATTCATGAAGATATGAAGATTGTAATGCTTTCTGCAACATTACCGAAGGCACATATCCAAATAAGAAAATTGTTTTGAAAACTTTTGTCAAATATTTAAGTGTCATGTCGTTAGAATCCAAATGTAATTGACAAGTGGAAAGGAGATAATATGCACCCTCCCTACCCATGAAAGCTCATGTACCAATAGATCATGCTAATTCAAAGGACTGATAAACAATGATAGGGTAGTCAATTTAGCTAAAATATTTGACTCATTTTGTCAACCAAATTACATGCTTCACATAAAATAAATGCAATTGACAGTGTGAGGACTAATTTCAACCTTTTGAGGCATCATCTCAGGGGTTGACAATCTATAAATTGAATACAAAATTTCAATGAGATGTTTTGTCAAATGGATCATTTTTCACCTATAAAGCTAGAGCGAAGCTTAATTGATGATAATATCATGCCAAGGTGTTAATATTTATAGAGATGTGATAACCATTCATAAAAATTTTGTACAAAGGCAACATTTCCTAAGCCCAAATATAAAATGTCATTCATGTTATTTATTCATTCCTTGGACAATTATGTGATGTCATTTCAAACCCCCATAGAGATCAAGTTGTTAATGGATTCCTTCAAACCTAGTTGGATGATTTTGTTTCGGTAGGAATGGGCTTCCTATATTCATGGTATAAAATGCATGTATTTTACTGGAATAAATTGTGAAATTATACAATCTTGAGAAAACCAGTTTTGAAAACTTGATACATGAGAGTGAACAAAGTTTTACAGGAACCAATCTTAAAACATATGCAAGTAAATATTTAAAAGATTCAAATATGCTTCTACGTGTCTTGTTCTATAAAAGTGACAAAGATTATTCAAAGTTTCTTAAGAAAAAAACATAGTACCTAAATTGTTAGGTTATGATGATATACTTGGTAAGGAATTATCACCAATATATCTATTTATGACTACATCCAATAGACATTCTATTGGCACTATTACGAATAGGTTCCATCAAAATATTATAATATTTTGATGTAAATGTTGAATCTTGTCTTACAATTTCTACTTGTAAAATTTTGTAAGCATAAACTCATAAATGTATGTCACACAAATGCACTATGACATCTTTCTATGTTTTAATTTCACTTTTCCACATTGTGCAATCATACCAATGCACTTTTACACCACTTAAGTGGTGAATTTTTATAAACTCATTTTTGTTGCTTCTAAAATATAGAAAAGGTGGTTATGCATCGTAACTGCCTTTCTACAATATAAATATGATTGCTAGGCTCATTATCTAGGGACTTTTTGGTAGTGAGACTGCAATTTTTTTTTTTGAAGAGCTAACTAAGATTTGTTATCAACTCAATAAAGATCAAAACTAGGATATTTTTCAAGCTTTGTGTTCAAAATTTCTTCATGAGTTATATCTTTGTATAGGGTTCACCTATTTATATATTTATACTTTCAATTTATCTTTGTAATCATTACCAAATTTTTTGATAATGACAATTTCACATTAAGTATTTCTTTTAAAATTTTATTTTGTTATTTCTATGAATGTGAAATCTTAGTGAGGTTTAAGTAATATTTTAATTGTCTTTTATGGGTAAATATGGGATGGTTGTCTTTGGTCTACTATTAATATTAAAAAATTATCTTAATATATGTTTTGAACTCATAATAGAGTAATTATGTCTTTACCACCCATTTAATGAGAGACATTTCCATTGACATAATATTTTATCCTTTTTAGTCTATTATAGTAAGTTTCTACATTTAGCTACCCAGAGTTGTCTTTCATTTTTCTTAGAATTATTATGGTAGTTCATATGTTTAACTAAATATAATAACCTTATTCTCCTTTCTTCTTTTCCTTTCTATAATCTTCTCATTTTTCCATTATTATCTTCTTTCCCCTCATTTTATTTATATCTCTTTTATGTACTTTCAAGTTAAAAGTAGGAAAACCCCAAAAGAAAACAATTTTGCTGTATATAGCCGTAAACAAATTTTCCCATACTTTTCTTTTTTTTGACTTTAAATAAAGGTAGCTCCACCTAATAATAGGAGAAAGACTTTGTCCTATGTTGCTGACTAACATAATGACTTAAATCCCACACTACTGTCTTAAAGTCACCAATTTATCTTCCTAAAAAAATTTTGACCCAATAGTTTTTGGTAACTCCATTGTGGATTGAGGTGATTTATGCATACAATTTTAAAATAGTTTAAGAAACCTCCCCTAAAATGGAGGTTGACAACTCCATTTGGAATAAGTACATACTACCTATATTTTTTTGATTGTAAAAATGGTGTTGGTCCATCCCAAACCCAATGATCCCTATGTCCCATGGGAAAAACATTTTGGGTCATTGGCCTTAGCCTAATACAATGAATTCCCATGAATCTCAAGTAAGATATTCCCAAAGATATATAGGGAAAATGATCAAGACATAGAAAAACATAGCCAGGCTTTCACAATGTCTTGTAGCATTTTGGGAGTTATGTATGAGGATCCATGAGACTTTTTGTTGAAACATTAATTAGACCTATTGCTGAGTGGTTCTGGCACTTAAAATATGGATGTGTTATGGATTGGAAGTTTTTGAAGAATATGTTCCTAGATAGATTCAAATCAATTGTGAACATATGTGTCATTTCATTAGACTTATTACATATTCAAAAGTAAGATAATGAGCAAATGAGGGAGTTTATTTTAATTTATTTGTTGAGATTATTCACTCAGGTAAAACAACCAAGTATTAACAATCAAATCTACATTTGAATTGGTTCTCTTCATGGAGAGATCAAGTTCATGTTGATAGTAAGTAACTTGGTGGCCACAACAAGATGCCATCAAGATTGAAGATGATTTGACCATGTATAAAATGTTAAAGAAAGTGGTTTTAAGAGGTGCTACAAATATTGCAAACGATGATAAAGAAATAGTGAAACCCAATAAAATCAAGAGTCTATAATATTTAGAAAATAAATTTCAAAGGAAAATTTCTGGTCAAACATGTCAGAATTCTAATAGAGAAAAGAAAAAGTGATACCTATCACATATGATTGTTTTAATTTCACAATTATGGAAGAAGGTGAATAGTTGCAAGAAATAATGATTTATTTTTGATGTCCTCATTTACACATTAGTTATAGGAAGGTATTAAAGACCTTTAGTCTACTTTCTCATAGACTAAAGAAATATTTTTAGGGGTTATATTTTATTAGTTAATTATTAACTGCCAAAATAGTGATTTTTATTTCATAATTTTAGAATTTGTAGATTTAGGGGGAAATGCCTTTTATTTTAAATCATCCGATTTGGGGACATTATAGGATTAAAGAATAAATAAAGAATTTAGTTTCCTCGTCATAAAAGAGAAATATTTTCTTGTTTCATAAGAATGATCTAAATTCAAAGTCCTAGGAGTTAATGAGCTATTTGAGGAACAACTAGTTGAACCACAAAAAGAAAAAATAAATAATGCATAATGTGATGTTATACTTTATAAAGGAGAAGATAATATGAAATTAGTTTTCAATCAAGAAGAAGATGCCTTATCTATCAGAATGAAAGACTCAACAGTCGCAAATGATTATTCCTCAAGGATTTCATTTTTAGGTCTTACAAAAAAGAAGACTTATCATAAAACTTGAATCTAAAGTAATCAAACCCATACAAATTGAAAATCATAAGTAGGACAAAGCTGTGGTGAAGGAAGACATCAAAATATAAAAAATTGAATGGTTCCCAATTTATATTTTGAGTGAAATGGAAAATGTTTAGGTAGAGGAAGTTGGAAAAGATGATGATAATGATGACTCATTGAGTGATGAATTAATTTTTACTATGAGAATCATAAAATAATATCAACTCTTCATTCATTCTATAAGATAATCATATTATGTTTCCAACTCAAAAAAAGATACGCGACACACTTCTCTCTGGTTCAAATACTATATCTATCATAAATACATTTGAATTCAACTAAGAAGACATTGAAAAAGTTAAGTATTCCTCAGAAGCACTCATAAAAAACCAAAAAATTCATAATTATTTCATTTCAAAATGGAAAATCATTACTAATTTGTTCATTCATGATCCTCCTTACATGAATGATAGTTGCAAGTTACTCTTCCCACTTGCTTCGTCACTCCTACTAAATGTGTCTGGAGTTCTTAAGTCAAATCCATTGTTCTTAAATGGTAGGTACTTCTCCCAACCAAGGAATGGTTTTGTATAATCTTCTCATTTTTCTATGCTTCTTGTAAATAGTTTTACTTTCCTAGTTTTGGCTTGTTTCCTTTTCCCGTTTCTACTTTGGTATGTGTGTGGTTTTTCAATAAACATAATAGTTTGTTTATTGCTACTCCTTCTCCATGTTTTGGTCTTTTGCATGAAAATATTTTTATCTATGATTTCTATCTAGGAAATATCATGGGAAATCACATAATGTCAAATAATGACAAATTAGATAGGGGTTTCATGGATCTCTTTAGTGAAATAGTGGTAAAAAGATGAAAAATTTATAATGAGGGATTTGGCCTGACAACTCATGTTTATTTATCATATAATTGAGATAGGTAAACTTGTTGTCAGTTGGTTAGATCAAGATGTGCAAATGTGGGATATAAAAGTTTTTAGGGATATTTATTATTGATAGAGATAGTACATTTTTAATAGAATGGGATATCAACTCTATAGCCCAATGGACAAGGATCAAGTCACATATTGAGATATATTTATTTTCAAAACTTATAATGATGATCCATTGATTAGTTTGTAGAGTAGAATTGTTGATTTATATGCATTTGAAGAGAATATTTTGGTTAATCCTAATTTGAAAGTTTTGAGTTATAAATTGAAATATACTGATGATCTCTACACTATACCTCTTTTGACAAGAAAAGGTTGAATAAAAAAGGACAATCCCTTAAGATGACCATCTTGGTATTAATCACACCAACAATGGTGAATTGGAACTAGTATTGGAGATTAGAATAAATAAATTATTTGTTGGTAGTCTTGCATTGATTTCCATGAAGAATAAATTCAAGGAATATTTTCAAGAGCTTGGCACTATTATAGATGTAGTGGTGATGTATGTCAAATAACTCAGAGACCTCAGGGATTTGATTTTGTTTCTTCTGCAATGGAAGATGAAATAGGAGCATAACTATGAGCAGAATAGGCAAATTTGGTTTTAGATTCAATCATGTATGCATTTTTATTCCTGAAGATAATATTTATGGAGGCTCCATCAATAGGGTGAAATCATGGGTTTAATTGAATAGAAATGACAGCCTTTCTAAAATTGCATTCCATAAATTGTGTTATTAACAATATTTTAGAACATTAGGTATACATAGCATTAGATGATCTAAAAGCTAAAATCATTACCCTCAATATTAACTGACTATGGAATCTAAAAATTCACTTTGTGGCCATTTATGTTCATGTGCAACTGTTCATTTTATATGGTTGGGAATCTCTCATTATGCATTCTACCTGGTGGTCCAAATGTCATTGATTTACTTTACCTTTCATATCAGTTCAATTGCATTTCTAAGCATCTTATGAGGAATGAGTGTGTGGGTTCTGAAGGATACTATGAAATAATTTCTTGAAGGTGGTCACTCAAAGTCAATAATCATGACATTGCTAATACAAGAGAAATTACATCACATGATGTATTTACAGGAAAAGAAGTTTGACGTGATTGTCGATAAACTAGAAGATGCAAGAATTTGAATGTTACATTAATGGTGGCTCTCAGAATGAAGGAGATTTAAAAGATTACACTGTGGGATGTTCATTCAAAATATTTTGATTTTCTAAAGAGTGTTGATGATGAAGCATATTTTTAAGAGGCCCTTATCAAAAGGCTTACAATGGATATTTTTCTCAGTCATTCCATGTCATGGGTAGGTTATTTCTTACCCTAATACAATAAGCTTTGAACAACTTCAACTAAGAAAATTTGGGAATTCTCAATTGTTGTAATGGTCGAGCATGGGTGAATGTGAGAGTATTTTGTGGTGTCATGGACTTCAATGCTTGCAGGATATACAAAGTAGAAGTAAAGATACAAGACAAATCACTATCGATAGTGAAAAATGTGAGTACATAAATTTAAAGTGAAAGGTATTCCTAGGAATAAACAAATATTAAGACATTTTATCAAATTATTCAGATGAAAACATTTCATTAAGACATTTTATCAATAATTTTGTGTTCAATGAGGTCTTAGGTGATGTTGGTGAAGAAAATATGGGAGTTGAATAATCATTTTCTTATAGAGTTGACATTGTATAGCCAAGGAACAATTTTATAATGACGAGGAATAAATTTGTGAAAAATTGTAAGGCAAGCCACATTGTTCAAAGAAAGGTATCTCTTTGCGTCTTAATTCATGTGAAAACACGTAACAAAAATGCTGTTACATACACTATCCTTTAGGTCATTTAGAATATGTGATAGCATTTATCAAGATGAGTATATGATGCCCTCACAAACTCTGTATTTTGACATGTGATAGCATTTTGATGGTTTGAGGACCTATCATTTTATTGAACACCAGTTATTTATATGTTGATCAAGTTGCTATTAAATTCAAGACTCAGTTTCCCAATGGATAAAATATCGATCTACAAAACCAGAGAATCTAGGTTCTTTCCATCCTTTGCAGTTCAAAATCCCAGTCAGAGCTAGCTATTTTCATAATTTTTGGAAAGTTAAAAATTAAAAAAAAATCATTATTTTACAACTAATTAAAATTTTTGAGCTTGACATTTTTAAATTTTAATCAATTAATCAATTTTAATTTATTAATTTTAATATCACGAGAAGAAAACTTTATTTTTCCCAAACCATGCCAATGCTTTTTCAAGCCTCTTGTGTAAAATGTTGTTGTCTTATCCTATAATATACAAAATCCATTTAACTTTTTATAAGCTATGCAAATGTGTTTCAACTTTCCCCAAACTATGCAAAAATATCATAATACTTTTCGAAGTCATGCAATTTCTAAATTCAATTTTACACATGATGCAATTTGCATTTTCAATTTTTCAAATCATGTAATTTGCAAATTCAATTTTCCGCTAACTGTAATTTACAAATTTATTTTACACTTCCTTGTCCCATGCAAATTTATTTTATATTTCCCCAATTCATGCAAGTGGGATGTTTTCTCTCCCTAATCTTCGAAAACAATTTTATAATCCCTAAATCAAATGTAAATGCTTCGAAGCAAATTGCACACCTTCACTCAGGGGTCAAGAGAATTTCTAGGAGAAACACGAAAGCAATCGAAAAGTTTCTCAAGAGGGATATACCATAGCACTCTTACATGTCAATATAGTTGATCAATGGGACATGCCTACAATTATTGAGGCGCTATGAACACTACTCATATCTCTACTAGTGAAAAATCTATTGAAGTATCATTCAGTGCTCCAAATGTTGCTATTTCCTACACATAAATTGCCTTCAAAGATAAACTTGCAGTTGAAAAAATAGAAATATCTTTGCATTGACAAGGAGAAATGAACATCTTGAACTGAAGAAGTCTGCATATTTTTGTTACAAAAAAATATTCTGTAATCTCAATGAACAAAAGTCATCTATCTATTAAAATATAGATAGGAAGAGCTGACTCACCAAGCTTCCCCTTGGAAGGTGGCCCATAAATTGGCACTCTATTGACATATATAATTCCCATTATATGCTGTAAATATTTTTATTGTCCTTAGCATGAAGGGAAGACGTAACATTATTTTTTTTTCAATGGTGATGTGCATGACATAAACGATAAAGGTCAAGATACCTTCTTTTCTCATGTGTTATAGGTAGAATATTTAGTGTCTTCTCTAGAAAAGATTCTTTTGGAATCACCGAAAACGATGTCCGATTATAATTGTTGTGAACGATGAAATGTGCAAAGGAGGACGGGGAATGTGAGAGATGGTCAATGTATTATATATGACAAGCAAGACTTGAGATTTGTTGAAAAGATACAGATGTCTAACCCGATCACTTAATCTTTGCTAGTGTACTCCTAACCTGTGCGAAAATAGAGCTTTGAAAAAGAATATGGACATCTATGAAAGCATAATGGAAAAAATATTTTTTTGTTAGATGTGGTAGTTGCATGTGCCCTGGTAGATATGCATGGAAAATGTGGAAGCATCCACATGTCACGCGAGCTATTTGACAAAATTCCTTAAGAGAAATGTGGTCTCGTGAATTGCAATGATTACAGGATATGTCCAGCATGGGAAAAGGAGAGGTGCTCAAAATATTTGAAAAAATGCATGAAGTAAGAGTAAAGCCAAACCATACAACGTTTGAAAGTATTCTCTCAGTTTGCAGACATGATGGAGTTGTGGATGATGGCTTTTGGTACTTTGACTCCATGGTCGAAGATTATGGTATTTCACCAATACTTCATCATTATGCCTACATTATTGACCTTCTTTGCCATGCAGGACGACTAGATGAGGCATAGGATTTTATCATAAAAATGCCTTGCGAATCTACTCCTTTGGTATAGTGTACCTTGCTTGGCGCCTACATAGTTCATGGGCATATGAAGATTGGAATGCATGCTGCAACATTACCAAAGGCAACTCTCCAAATAAAAAAAATGTTTCGAAACATTTTGTCAAATAATTGAGGTCCGTGCCAATATTTAGAATCCAAATGTAATTGACAAGTGGAAAGGAGATAATATGCATCTTCCCTACCAGTGCAAGCTCGTGTGCAATGGATCATGCTAATTCAAAGGACTGATAAACAAAGATAGGGTAGTCAATTGAGCTCAAATCTCTGAGTCATTTTGTCAAACAACTCACACGTTGCCCATAAAAAAAAGCAATCAACTGTGCGAGAACCAATTTCAATCTTTCCAGGCGTCATCCCAGGGATTGACAGTTTACAAAATGGATGCAAAATTTCAATGAGACGGTATTTTTCAAATGGATCGTGTGTCACCTGTAAATCCAAAATGAAGGTTAATTGACGAGAATATCATGTCAAGGTGTTAATATTTTGAGAAATGCGAGAACCATTCATTAATAGTTTGTATAGAGGCAGCATTTGCCAAGCCTGAATATAAAATTTCATTCATGTTCTTGTTGTGGTCCTTGGACAATTATGTGGTGTCATTGTCAACCCTTTTAGAGATCAAGTTGTTAATGGAATCCTTCGATCCTCGTTGGATGATTTCGTCCGGGTAGGAATGGGTTTCCTATATGCGTGGTATAATATGCATTTGTTTCAGTATAGCAAATTGTGAAATTGTACGGTCTTGAGAACATCATTATTTAAAACTTCATACACGAGAGTGAACAAATTTCTACAGGAACTGATCCCAAACGTTTCTTAAAAAACTGTCAGTCTACCTAAATCTGTAGGTTATGATGATATAATTGGTAAGGAATCATCTCCAATGTCTCCACATATGAGTGCATCTAAAGGACACTCTAGTTACAAATAGGTTCCGTCGAAATCTTATAATTTTTTCATGTAAACGTTAAATCTTGTTTTGCAATTTCTAGTTAAATTTTTTTGTAAGTGCAAACTCTCAAATGTAAGTCATAGTAATGTATTGTGTCATTTTTGTAAGTTGTAATTTCCCTTTTGCGCATGGTGTAATTGCACCAATGTGCTTTTACACCACTTAAGTGGTGCATTTTTGTAAACTCATTTTGGCAGCATTCAAAACACAGAGAAGGTGGTTACACACCATAACCACCTTACCACATTATATATATGAGTGCTCGGCCCTTTATCTAGGGACTTTTTGGTAGTGAGACTATGTGGAGATTTTGTCTAAAGTGCTGAGCTTTGTTATCGATTCAATAAAGAATGAGATTGAGATATTTTATAAGGGTTGTATTTGAAATTTCTTCATGAGTTATATTTTTGTATATGATTCCCCTGTTTCTATATCTATAATTTCAATTTATTTTCATTATCATTACCAAATTCTCTTATAATTGGAATTTCACATTAAGTATTTCTTTTACGATCTTATTGTGTTATTTCTATGAATGTGAAATCTCAATTAGGTTTAAACAATATTTCAATTGTATTTTATGGGTAAATATGGAGTGGTTGTCTTTGATTTGCTATCAATATTAGAAAATTGACTCAGTGTATTGTGTGCACTCATAATGGTGTAATTATGTCTTTACCACCCATTGAATGAGAGAGATTTCTATGAACAATGTGTTTTTTCATTCTTAGACTATTATGGTAAGTTTCTACATTTAGCTACGCAGAGTTGTTTTTCCTTTTCCATAAGATTATTATGGTAGTTTTTATGTTTAACTGACTATAATAACCATGTTCTCCTTTATTCCTCTCCATTCTCTATTCTTCCATTTTTCCATTATTCCCTTCTTTCCACTCATTTCCTTTCTATTTCCTTTATCTACTTTTAGGTTAAAAGTAAGAAACCACTAATAGAAAATATTTTCACTACAAATAGATGTGAATAGATTTTCACCTGCTTCTCCCTTTTTAACGTTCAATAATGGTAGCTCTACCTGCTAATAGGAGAGGAAAATTTTCCTGCATTGCTGACTAATATAAGGACTCAGTTCCCACACTGCTGACTTAAAATCACCAATTTGTTCCCCCTAACAAATTTTTGAGCCAAAAAATATACAAAATAAAAAATAGTAACTTACCATTGAGGGACAATAATTCATTTTTAAAAAAAGTATCAAAGACAATGACAATGAAATATATACATAAAAAATAGTAACATATCAAGATTGAACAATAATGTTTATAATTTTTTTCAATATAATAAAATTTCATTCAATCATTATAAAATAAATAGAATATTCCCCAATATCACCCCAGAGAATATTCTAAAATAGTTCATATAAAACTATAATATTGATATAATAATGTATTAATTTGTGTCAGTTAATTCCGGAACTAATAAATATAAAAGATTTAAAAATAATAATCATAAATAAAGAAATAAAATATTCTATAATATCATCTCGAAAAATATTTTTAAATTTTTGCATATCAAAATTTACATCTATTACACCCATATAAATTAAAATCTTATAATTATCCACAACAAAGAGAGGAATTACTTCAAATGAAAATTATTATACCCTATCTTGGCATGAATTAATATCAAACATTTTAAAAATTTGTCATATTGCGACACTTATAATTAATCTTGGGGTGATCCTCTCAGGTGAAGATATGAACTAGTTTCCAACTTCCCATTGTTGTAGTGCTACAAAGGGTTGCCAAATTTTAAATTTTCCCTCCATTCTAAGTGGATATAGCTAGCCAGGACTTTACATCTTATGTGTGAACGGGGAATGTCCACTAATCCATTTTGAGGGAGAGATTCACTCCTTCAAACTCAATGTTATTGTTACCTTTTATAATCGGGAGGATCCAGTAGTCATGTGTCTTAACCTTGCATCTATGTAGAGTGTAAATTGTGCCACTTCAACACTTAAAATTGATGTTTATGGATAGATTAGCATGTCTATTTATTTATTCTAGATTTTTTTAGTATGTGATGTGTCTACTTTTTACTATGTAGGGGATCATTATAGAGTCATTTCAAAGGTTAAATGGGTCAGTGATAATGACACCCAAAAAAAGTGGGCATCAAAAATGGGACATTATAACTTCAGTTAATAACATTCAACCCACACTATGCATGTAGTCAGATCAAAGTGACCAAGCATTAACAGCTCATGACCATACATTTAATACCAGTGATTGGCATTAAAGGAACTCATCCCAACAATTATTCATACCTACCACTTTGCATCTTTTACCATATAACTCTGCTTGTGCATTTTTGTTGAAGGGAAGCGTAGATGTAGGGTGACATTGAATGTTCCTGGTGTAACCAATTCAAGAGGGGAGAATATTTTCTGATGTTGGGAAGAGAAAAAGTCAACTTTTTACAATGATGTCAAACCCCTACCTCCTCTCTTTGCTTTCACCTCCTCTCTTTGATACACCAAACCCCCACCTACTTGGTAAGTGTTATTTAGTTATGCCATTTATGAAAAATCAATGTTATTAGAGAATTCATTTTTTTCATGTACTATTTACTTTATTGACTTATCTATCAGATGATGCAACTAATGTTTTGCCTCTAGTAGATCTTAGGATTCATATATGTAGACATTTAATGGCCTATATGAAGTAAATATTTAGTAAAGACTTCTTAATTTACATGGTTGTTCGCTTGCCATTGCTATTTATAACTTAGGTTTTTTATACCTCACTAAGGCTATGAGCAGAATGGTTAAATAAATGTGAATATGGCTTAGAATGTTTGTAAATTTTTTTTTGTTGATCTATGTGAATTATTCCATGAGTTCTTAAACTATAGTTTAATTCAATGTAGTCGATCTGTGAATCATTTGGAATGAGTAATTTTGGCTTAGAAAAATTAATGACCATTTAAGGTTAACTTATGTAATAGACCCCTACCTCCTCCCTTTGCATTACCAAACACCCACCTACTTGATAAGTGTTATTTGCTTACACCATTTAAGAAAAATCAATATTTTGAGAGGGATTAATTTTTTCATGTGTTATTTGCTTCTATCATTAATCCATTAGGTGATGTCACTAGCATTTCGATTCTAGTAGGTTTTACACTTCGTGCACGTAGACATTCCGTACCCTATATGTAGTGGATATTTCAACATAGCCATATCAATTTTCATTATTGTTTAGTTTGTATATGTGCTTACATATGAGTTTTTTAATATCTCACTAAGGATATGAGCCAAATGGTAGAATTTTTGAATATGGCTTGAAATGTTTGTTAAAAAAAATTGTATGACTCAATTAAAATTAAAATTCAACTTCCTAGATTTTAAAGTTTAGATTAAGATTTATCTAAAAAACCCTCAATAAATAATTATGCTACCTTTTTGAATAAGTGTGAAGATGGAAGAAATGGTTTTCCATGGTTTGTGTATCTGGTTGTCTTCTATTAATTTATCTCTTAAGGTTAGTCACTTTGTAATAGTAGTTAGACATGGAGTCAAAGTTTTGATGCAATTGTGAGTGCCTGATGGTAATTTAATGAGAATAAGGCTCTATGATTTCAAACCTAATTTGTTTAGACCTAGACAAAGCTAATGGTATATGTATTCCATACCATGTTTGATAAACCAATGGAATAATCCAAATGATCTAATGCTCCCTTAAAAATTAATGATACAATAATCAATTACATGAAGGTAATTCATACAAATAATTATTTGATTTATTTATATGAATTACATTCATACAAATTTCTTGTTGTCATTTAATTTATTCACTACAAGAAATGTTATGTCAATGTGTCAAGGTCATACATATATCCTATTATCATAGAGTGTTTATCAATCCCACTACTCCATTTTATAAATGAGGGAAAATTATGCACAAACCTCTATGTGAGAATAAATGCATAGTTTGGGTTGAGCACTATTAACTAAATTTTTAGTGTGCCACTTTTGGCCCCCATTTTTTATTTCTAAATATCATTATCGCCAATTGTTTTAAACTTCAAAACATCTCTATACTGACCCTTTGCATGGTAATCATAACTCTAGCATCATATTGACACATCATACCTTGAAAATATAAAATTAATAAGTAGACACACTAATCCATCCATAAATGTCAATTTTAAGTGTTGACATGTCTCCATTTAGGATTCATGACTAAAAACATGCAATTATTTTATGGGATTATGGAATGCACTAGTGAGAATATTTTCTTATTGACTCAAAGGAGCAATCAAAGCAACCTTATAATAAAGGAGTTTGTATATAATATTCATTCTTATAGGGTGGCTTTGAATGTTCCTAGTAGTGAATGAAAACCTTCAGGGCTTACATAAACATACCACATTTTATTTTCTCTTCAACTCAAAACACATTCAAGTGATAATTATTATGAATTTCATCTTTCAAATTTTTTTCATTACTATGAGTTTGTAGGTTAAAATTATATGTGGTTTAACAAGTATATGTTTTTCATTATTAAATTTTCCATCCCTATAAACAATGAATTTATAGGTGGGGTTCTTAAACCTCACTAAGGCCATGAGCCAAAGTGACTTATGATTTTTTTTCCATTTATTATTTTTAATAAATCTTCGGTTTTGGTATGGACTTAATTATTTTAGTTATATAGTTAATTATTATATTTGGTTATGCATGAATAATATCTTTATAATAATCATTTATATGAATGCAATTCATAGAAATAATTTTTTTCATTTATTTATATGGATTATTTTATTTTGTTATTAGTATTTCAATTCAATATAAACAAGGTTATGCTGATATGAATCTTAAAATTATTATTAGGAGCTAAAATTCGGACATTAAAGTATCAATTAATAGAATTTAGCCCATGCTATGCATGCATTAAGATTGAGGTGACCATGCATTACCACCTCACCATCATACATTTAATAGCAAGTAGCTAGTACTGAAGGAGCCCATCCCCATGCTAATTCACACCTACCACTTTTCATATTTGTCCATGTCACTTTGAAGGCATTTTTGTTGAAGGGAAGCATATGGGATGCATCCACAAGTGGAATAAGCTATAAATTCTTAAGCATGGACTTAATATCCATATTTACACTTATGTTTTTAAACATGAATAATCATTAGATTATATTTCTTAAGCCTTCACATTCATATAGGATCTTCATTTCTCATTTTTCTATCACTACTAATAATGGATTTACGTATGAGTTTTTTTAATTTGTTTTCATCTTAAGTTTATCTAGTCACATCTAATGTTTTGCTATGTAAATTGTGTATTATGGAAACATTATTATCATATGCTTTATTCAATTAAATTATTGAGTATAGTTATAAAATTGCATTAAAAATGTTCATATAGTTCACATTGGCATAACCTTTTTTGTGATGAATTGAAATAGGGATTTATCACCCTTACCAAACATTCAAGTGATGAAGTGTAGGTATAGGCTAATTCATGCCTAAAATGTCATCCTCAATGAAAACATGGTATTTGTATGAATATAATTCATACACAAATAAAATGTTTATTTGTATGAATTGAATTCATGCAAGTGATTTTTGTTATAATGATATTCATGCCATCTATTACACAAGTTAACATTAAAATGGTTAGTAATTTTCCTAAAGTATAATTATTCAGTCTAAATGATTCATGTATTGATGACACTGAATTAATATATAATTAATAAAAATTCATATCCTTTGTAAGGTGTAAAAAACCTCACCTATAAGTGACAAGGGATATATAAAATATAAGGATTAATCATGTTGAAAATTACTAGTAAAAATTGAGATGGATATCTTGAAAGCTTTGCTTGATTTGGGCTATGAAATCACCATTTTTGTGAAGCCTGAGACCTGAACCTAGTTCATGATTTTTATAGAATTCAAATTTAAAAATAAAATAAAAAACTTATAATATATAATCCTAAGAATTAACCCTAAATTCTAAACTAAATTAAACTACATTTTAAAAAGTTACAGAATCATTCAAAGATCAACAAAATTATTTTTTTTTTAACAAACATTTCAAACCATATTCACATTTTCATATTTATATTCATAAAAATTTGTGAAGGTTAAACAAAATCTAAGGATTAATCATGTCAAAAGACACCAATGCAAATATATATTTAAATCTTAAATTTAGATATTTAGGGTTCAAATAGATTCTTCTAACAATAATACAATATTTTGTGTATAATTTGAAATTTTCATATGAATTATTGTAGAATGTCAATACAATGTAATTGGGTATAAATATATGGGTATGGTTTAGTTTAAAAAGCTAAAAATTGATATCTTAGATTTTGACAACAATGAAAAAGGAGAGTAAAGTCTAGAATATATATGTGTGTGTGTGTGTGTGTGTGTGTGTGTGTGTGTGTGTGTGTGTGTGTGTGTGTGTGTGTGTGTGTGTGTGTGTGTGTGTGTGTGTTTGTGTGTGTGTGTGTGTGTGTGTGTGTGTGTGTGTGTGTGTGTGTGTGTGTGTGTGTGTGTGTGTGTGTGTGTGTGTGTGTGTGTGTGTGTGTGTGTGTGTTAATACTATATAATTAGTTTTTAATTATAATTTATTGTTCAAAAATTTTCAATATGATTCTAATATTTTGGTGAGCCTTACACATTGGTTTAAATTATGTATGGACTTGGAATGAAGTGGTAATGAAGGTCTACATAGAAACAAATATAAGATTTTAGAGTTAACAAATTGAACTTTTAAAAATTAAAAAAGAAAAAGAAAAAGTGGACGTATACTTGCACATAAATTCTTGTGAAAATGACAAGTTATTTAAAAAGTCTGTACATGTTTAGTTATGAAGTAGATAGGATTTTGAATTTTGATAATAAGTGAAAGCACATATTGTATTTGACAATCAATATAAAAATATATGTTACTGAACTCGATATTTTTATTTATTCATTCAAATCTTAAATTGAGGTATTTGTAGTAGAAATATTGTGTACTAACAATAGTATAATATCTTGTCTACATGTTTAAGATTTCATTTTAATCAATGTACAATATCAATTCTCAACTATAATGTTAAATATATTTATAATTAATTAAAATTTCATCTACTTTTAGTAAAACAAGTGCTTAATATTTGGGCTTCACATTCCTAAAAACTATCTCAACTATTAGACCTTACTCAACTGTTCGCTTCTCTCGATTAAATTCAAATTATCTTCTCATTTGTTGCCTCATCATCATCTTATTTTTTAACACCATAAAATCCTTTATTTCTATTATGTAAGTGTGACCTTGAGGTTTATTATGATTTCATCATTGATGACATTGGCATATCAAAGAGCTTTGAATTTTTTAATTTTAAGCATAGTGTAGTCACAAGTTGGGACTTGTAGGATCCCTTGATTGTTTTATAATTTATACCAATAGCCTCTAGACTCCAACACACATGTCACAGGTGGTAATTTTTTTTGGATCTTATGGCTCTTATTTTCAATGTTCTCTTTATGTATGAGAATTGATATACTTAGTTACACGTGTGTTTATAATAGGTTTGTCTACTATGTCTCTACACTATATCAAATTGCTTGTATAGTCCATAGGGCATGGATAAAATAGTGTTAGTTATATAAAATGTAGTCTTAGTTATGGATAAAGTGGTCGTAGAACATAAATTTTCCCTTGACTAACTTGACATAGTAGATCCATGAGAATAAGGATATTAAGGTAATAATCAAAACTTTGGTTAAATAATTGATCCAAGATCATACCAATATATTAGAAAATGAATATGTGAAAATACAAATTATTTCCACTCATTTTGAGCCACCATCTCTTAAGTCCTTATAACCCCCACAAAATTGGGTTAATGAATTTGTCAATTATTCATTTGAGAAGTTAAAAACATGAACTTATTTGAAATTAAATCATATTAGACCCACCATTATCCTAGATACACAAATTGTGGACAAAGCAGTAGATATATTGGAATAAAAGTCTTTTTGTGAGAAATCTAATGGATTATAACTATCTTCAGAGAAAATAATTAATTAAGGTTTCCACTTCTTGAAAAGTGGATCTTCCATTTCTATTTATCCTACCTCCCCAAATGTTTCTTTGTGGCCATATTTTAAAATAATTAAGATAGTGACAAGATATTTATGGGAGGTCCTTGGTTATAGAAAAATGTTGGCCTCTCTATTTTTCATTGGAAAAAGGGTCTCGATGTTTCTAGTTTTGATATTTAAAACACTCTAGTTTGGATCAGATTTTTTGGTCCACCCTTATAATTTTGGAATGGATATGACTTGAATTTATTAATCCTTACATGAAATCACTCATAAAAACTTGGAAAAATATAGAGGTTCTTATGCAAGATTTTTTGTTAGTCTTAACCTAAACTATCCTCTAGTCAAAGAAATTGAACTTGTACGAAGTGATAATACTTAGGTTGAACAAGTGGATTATAAAAAGTTACACTTCAGGTGAAATGATTACCATGTCTAGGGTCATTTATGGGAAAACCTCCCCTCTTCGATAAGCCTCACAATCATTTTTATTTCACCCAAACCAAACTCAACTATCCCCCTCAAAACCATTCTTTTAAATGGGTCCATAAATATTAAGCCTCGTCCCCCACTCTAGTCAAGTTTCTAATTCAGATTTATCTTTTGCAACCTAAGCTCATAATCAATATTCCTCTTTCCCTTATTCATGTTGTTAACCTATCCCTGGCTCCCTCCACTTTTCTTCTTTCCATGATAAATTCCACTCCCATCCCTCTCCTCATATTTCCTCTTAACCCCACTCCTGTTCCCTCTCACCCCCACCCCTGTGCCCCAATTGTTCTCAATAGATTTTGAACATTCTAATTTTATTTCTAACTCTGATTGTTTTCTTGATACTTTGGTGATGGAGATTAAAATATTGGGGGATAAATATATTTTATCTCCCTATAAGTTTACATTAGGGAATTGATTAAAATTATCTCCTCTCCATAGAAAAAATCATAACCTTAGAAAAGGAAAGGATAAAGGTTCAACTTCAATACATAAGGGTAAAAAATCCTCTTTAGAAGATCAAATTCTAAAGAAGAGAAGTGCCTGAAACATGGAAGGGGAATATACCATTTAAAGATAAATGAATATATTCTCTTGGAATGTTAGGGGGATGGGATCCCCTAAGAAATGGAGGTTACTCAAATGCCAACTTCAAATCCAAATCGCAGATTTAGTTTTTATCTAATAAACTAAGCTTACTATATATTATGTCCCACTAGCTAGCCAAAAAAAAATTAAAAAATAAATCTGTAAAAATACTTAATGATTTTTGAAACAAATGGAAAAATGTATATACACTATATATTTGTATATATAGTCTAAAATATTTTTGTTGATTACTTTAAACGACCCAAACTCAAGATATTTTAAGGAGAAGATGAATGTGTATGTGGCCTCTTTATTCCAAAAAGTGGGACACACTATTATGCTTTAAACCCTTGAAGGTAAATATTTGTGTATATAGAAGTTTTACAAATTGTTTAAAATTTTTTCATCCTTTTCAATTAGAGTTTAGCATAAGTCAAGCAACATTTGTGTCATCTTTGATATATTTTTATTTACTTGCTCAATGATGGACTTTAGGAAATATTTGGCCTACCTTAAGTTCTTAGGCCTCAAGGAGAAGATGTATTTTTTCATCTTCAATGTATATACTCCTTCAAGCCTAGTGGATAAGTAAAATATGTGGAAGGAAATATCAATGGTTTTTGATTTTTTTCAAGATGAACAAATTATGTTAGCTATTGATTTAAACTATATCTTGATAAATCATGAGAAAAGTGGTGGGATTCAAAGAAATACTCAATCCAAATTAGAATTCATTGATCTTTTTAGTGATAATAATCTGTAAGACATCTAGCATAAATTTAGATCCTTTACTTGGACTAATATAAGAGATATTTCTGGTAACATTGTTAAAATAAATGATAGATTTATGGTCTCTAATCATTTGCTATATCAAAACTAGATTTCTCACTCAGATATTCTAAAGGTCTTAGGGTCTGACCATTTTCCCATTTCCCTCACTATCAAAAGAGATATTTAACCTTCTAGTAGACCCTTTAGATTCGAGTTGATGTGGATAAAGGATCCAAATATAATGGACCTTATATACGACTAGTAGAAGGAACCAAACCATAAAGGTGAAAATAGAGTGCTTAATGAATCTCATAAGTTAAAAATGTTAAACAACACCTTCATAAATGAAAAGAAGAAGTATTTGGGAACATCTTTAGGGACAAATATAGTATTGAGTTTGATATTTAAGGTCATCAAGACCATGTGTACATGGTTGGTCATAAAAGAACCTCACTTCTCATGGACAAATATATAAGTGCAAATATTAACATTTTTTTTCGTAAAATAGGATATTTTATGGAAACAAAAACATATAGTGTTGGCTTAAGGAAGGAGACCATACCACAATTTTTTTCACCAATATACCCTAGCTAGTTGTAATTTTAATAGGATCTTGAAACTCCAAACTAGTAAAGGTCATTTTACTAAATATTTGTATGTAATTTAAAATAAAGATGTTCATATTTTTTGAAAACATTTTAAGGATTGCTCTAATAATTTTAAAATGGATAAAAATGAATTTGTGAATATTATTCCAATAATTATCAATGATAATCATAATGCTGGATTAATGAGGCCTTTCAAAGAGGAAGAAATGCAGAATGTGCTTTGGGGCATTGATAATGATAAATCCTCAGTGATTGATGAGTTCCATCTGGGATATTTTAAATTTTTTTGGGAAATTGTAAAAAAATACATACTCAAAGCTGCTAATGAATCTAGATCCTCAAGAATAATTTTTAAGGATTTTAATTGCACCTTTCTAGCTCTAAATCCCAAGAAATATAATATGAACTTTCTAGATAGATTCAGACCTTTAGCCCTATACAATACAATCCAAAATGCTATGTCAAAAACCTTAGATAATATTTTCTAGACCGTCCTTCCTCATCTCTTTTGATATTAGCAAGGTGGTTTTGTAAGAAATAGACAAATATTAGATGGAGTTGTTATTTTGGATGAGATAATTCACTTAGTTAAATCGAAGAAGGAAGTGACAATGATCATCAAAATTGATATTTGAAAATTATATGATAGGGTGAATTGGATCTTTATTTTAAACATCCCTAGCAATTTTTGGTTAAATGAGCCATAGTGTGATTGGATCAATTATTATGTCTCTACTCCTACATTTTATGTTTTTGTAAATAGAGTACCGAATATTTTTTTGATGCTTCATTAGGTGTCTATCAAGGATATCCTCTCTCCTACCTATTTGTCATCATGGAAAAATCCCTAGATAGATATTTTTAAAATTAAATATTTATAAATCATATTAGAGGATTAAACATTATTAAAAATGTAAACCTATGTCATGGTTGATTTCTGGATGATACAACACTGGGAAACTATGATCACATTTGATAATTTATAATTCTAAATAAAATATTATATTGGTATAAGTGTGCTTATAGAAAATATATTAACCTCTTTAAATCTAACATTTTATTCCTTTGCACTTCACCCTCCAGATAAAATAAGATAAAACATATTTTGGGTTTTTGTTTAGGTTCTCTTATTAAGCATGGGAAGTATTGGGGGGGTGTGAATAAGTATATCTTATAACTTAGAAAATTGTAATTAATCAAATTACACTTAACCATTCATTTAAGATATGTAATAAAATTAAAATAATAAACACCACACAAGATAGAGAGAGACACGAGAGATTTTAATGTGGAAACTCAATGTATGAAAAACCATGAAGAACAATATCAAGTATATGAATGAGCACCAAATAAAACTAAACTATTCATAAGCACAAAATTTTGAGAGCACCAACCCCTTTGCAGAGCACCAACACAACAACTATTCATGAGCACCAACCCATAGGAGCACCAACCCCTTTACTAAGCACCAACACAATAACTATTCGTGAGCACCAACCCACAGAAGCACCAACACCTATTGTGTATACCACAAAAATATCTCTCAATGTTTATTTTTCAACAAATGATAGGACTTTACAATATCTCTTTATTTTCTTTGCTTTGCTCTACTAAGCTAGATATGACAATTAAAAACCATGCTCTCTTCCACATATTACAAATGGCTTCCCAAGCCTTTATTTATAGCTTACCAAATGACCTTTGGCATTCACCGTTTGTGACCCTTCAATCCGTATGAAAAATGGTGCCACATTTGCATGACCCTTCGAATCCTTGTACTTGAAAATTCACAAGCTGACCCTTCATAAACAAGTGTGTCCTTTCCCCTTTTATATTTATCTTGGTGACTTTTCATATTATTCAAAGTTTCCCTTCATGATAAATTATGCCCTTCCTCTTTTTTATTCACTTGGTGACTCTTGGAATTTCTCAAGATGACTCATCATGGGAAAATGCATCCCATTCCTTTTTTATCTTTACCCCGTGACTCTTTGACTTCTCCATGGGCCCTTCTTAACCAAAAATATATTCATTAATATTAAATAAATATCAACACTTTTTAGCCAAAATATGAACATTAAAAAAACCTTTAAACAATAAATGCTATGGGGCCTTTATCCCCAAAGATAGACCTTTGAAATCAATGACAATATTTCAAACAATCTCTCCCTTTGTCATTGATGGAAACCTCAAACTGAAACTGCCACATCCTAAAACCTATACTACATATGTTAGCCTACATATATAGCCAAACTAAAAAACATACAGTAACTCCCCCTTATTGTATCATCTTGTACCTATACTTGTACCTATTTCTACACTTCTCTGCCTTTGACATCAATGACAAAGAGCCTATCCTAGAGTTAAAACTTAACTCCTCCTCAATTTATGATGATATTTAATGGAAGGAAGTAAAATAAATTACTTCCAAATCCTCTTTTAGATCCTTGAATGTGTCCTTTGATTGAGCCTTTGTGAAGATATCTGATAACACATAAATTGTTGCCTGTCCTTTGAGAATATATAATCAAATCATTTGAATCTTTTCTTAAAATCTCACAACCTTTTGCATAAAACTTTAATGTGTATTCCTAATCACATATTTGACTTAAAATCAATAAATTATGCTTAAGACCTTTTATGTACATAACATTGTTGGTCTTAATTCTACCATTATCCAAACTTAAAGTACCTTTTTCGACAATCCTAGTAGTGGTTTTGTCTCCAAATTTCACTGTTCTACCATTGATCTTATTTAGAGTTATGAACTTGATTTTATCTCCTATCATGTGACTTGAAAATCTAGTATCAATGAACCATGGCTATTCTTCATTTCTTTCATGTAAAGCTGTCTAGACTAACGCAAAATCCTTAGTTGTTTCTTCTACCATGAACTTGTCTAACCTTTCTTCTTGATGAATCGAGATTTGAATCTTTGGTCCTTCTTTGCTAACTCAAACATGCTTCTACAATGTTGGGCTATGGGTTTGAAATTATTTCACTTGTAACATATTATGGCCTCTTCATCAAAACCTAACAAAGTAATAAAAGAGTTGTAGCTTTTACTTGACTCTGCATGAGTTTCCTTCTATTTGTTTTTGAAATTATTAGCTCTTTTTTGACATGTTATTTTCTTATGATGATATCCATTACAATAAAAATAGTAACCATGAAAATAGAACTTGTTTGTATATCTTTATCCTCATTGTATTTTTTAGCTTTGTTCCTGCTAGCATTCTTTATTTGAACTGACCTATGTAGTTTTAACTTCTTCCTTTTTCATTTCCTCTTTTGTAAGAGCTTCAACATAGTTGTTTCCCTTGTTTTTGAAATAAGTGGCCTCCCATTTCTCTTTTTCAAATCTAATACGTGTCTTATCTAACATTGATCTTTGAATTTATAATATCTTATTCAACATATTAGTGCTATTCTCAAATTTTAAATCATTGGCTGCTCTATCATTGACTACTTTATTTGTTTTCTCAAGTTTTGATTTTAAAGAAGTAATTTCAACAATATACCTTTTACATTATTCACTTAATTTTTGTAAATGAGCTATTAGATATTCTTCAATCTTTTTAGATTATTTAATGTTTGCTTGTAGATTTTTAATTATTTATTTTGACTCCTTTTAATTTTTCTCGATCTGCTACTTCAATCTATAATTTTTCTTCTTAAGAGCTTCTAATCATTCTAAGGAACAAAAGAGTTCTCCTTCCGTATTCACCTTGGCTTCATACTCACTTTCATCATGTTTTAATTTTTGATCATATCAACTTTTACTTACGGAGGCATTTTCATGTATGGTCATGAATATAATCTCTTCTTCATCTGAGTTACTGACTCCACTATTTTCAGTTGAGATAAGATCTTTAGAGTATAAACTCTTCTTCTCGAATCTCTTCTTGTATTTTCCTTTGAATTTTTTATTGTATGTAGAATTTCCTTTTTCATTGTCACCATTATTCTTATCTAGACACTTATCTACAAATTGTCCAATCTTATCACATTTTAAACATTTAAATGAAAATTTTCCTTGATATTTACCTGTGCCATTTTTTGGCTTGCAGATGAATAAATCTCCATTGTCATCTTCATCATCACTAGAGTTGTCACTTGATTCTTGAATTTTAGCCTTGTCTTTCTTTGATGTTTTTAAATAAAATTTCCTCTTTGAGGGTTTCTCTTATTCAGTTTGCATCTCATATGCCATAATAATACCATGTAGTTCATCCATTTTTAGCTTGGCTAGATTCTTCATCTCCTCAATTGTTGAAACCTTTGCATCATATCTCATTGGTAGAGATCTAAGTTTTTTTTGTACCACCACTAATTTTTGTAACTTTTCTCCAAGGCCTTGAATATGATTAACTATTTGATCAACCCATAAAAGATAACTTGCTATGTTTTTTTCCTCATCCATCTTCAAACTCTCAAACTATCTTCTAAAAGTCTAGAGCTTAGCTTGCTGAACCTTTCCATCATGTTTGTATATATTCTCAAGCTTTACCCAGGTCTCATGAGCAAATTTTCATTACATAAATATAACAAATTATGATTATCTGAAACCACATAAAATAACATTCAAATCTTTAGCATTATTTTGACTTGCCTTCTATTTTACCAGAGTAGTTACAAGTGTTTGTGGCTCTTTGTATTCCTCCATCAATGCTTTCCAAATGTCAAATGCAAGGGCCATCAAGTAAATCATCATATTTATGCTCCAAAAGGCATAATTTGTCCCATCAAAGGTATCTTATTTATATAAAAACCTTCATGTGATCCAGCCATCGTGCTTTCCTTGATCTACCTTAAATCTTTTAAACTCTTTTTAATAGAACCTACTCTAATACCAAATGTTAAGCATGGAATATACTAAGAGTGGGGGTGATTCAATATATCATATATCTTGAATTTTTTTATTTAATCAAATTACACTTAACCATTCAATCAAGATATGCAATAAAACTAAAAAAATAAACACCACACAAGATAGAGAGAGACACTAGATTTTAACATGGAAACCCAATGCAGGAAAAACCATTGAGAACAATCTCAAGTATATAAATGAGCACCAATTCAAACTATAATATTCATAAGCAACAACTTACAAGAGCTTTAACCCCTTTTCTAAGCACCAACACAATAACTATTCATAAGCACCAACCCTTTTACTGAGCACTAACACAATTACCATTCATGAGCACCAACCCATAGGAGAACCAACCCCTATTGTTTATACCACACAACTATATCTCAATGTTTCTTTCTCAACAAATGATAACACATTAAAATATCTCTTTCTTTTATCTTCTTTGCTTTTCTAAGCTAGATATGACAATTACAAACCATGCTCTCTTCCACATATTACAAATGGCTTCCCAAGCCTTTATTTATAGCTTACCATATAAAATTTGACATTCACCCATTGTGACCTTTCAATACTCATGAAAAATGGCACCATATTTGCATTACCCTTCGATTCCATGTATTTGAAAAGTCACAAGGTTACCTTTCATAAGCATATGTGTCTTTCCCTCTTTTGTCTTTATCCTTGTGACTTTTCATATTCCTTAAAGTGTCCCTTTATGATAATTTGTGCCCTTCCTCTTTTGTCTTCACTTGGTGACTCTTGGAATTCTTCAAGATGACTCTTCATGGGAAAATGCATCCCATTCCTCTTTTGTCTTTACCCTGTGACTCTTTGACTTCTCCATGGACCTATATTTTGACTTTATACAAAAAAAAAATATTTGTTAATATTAAATAAATATCAACATAATTTAGCCAACATATGAACATTAAAAACACCTATAGACAATAAATGCTATGGGGCCTTTATCACCAAAGCTATACCTTTGACATCAATGACAATATTTCCAACATCTCTTCCTAGAAAATACTCAAGGATCCCCCTCTTTGATGGGTGGTCAAAAAAATAATTTAAATAAAATATGAGTACAAAATTATAAAATAAACTATATTCTTGGAAAGGAAAATGGCTCTTTTAGGTAGGAAAAATTCAATTGATTCAAGTTGTTCTCCAAACAATTCCAATCTAAATGATTTCAGTTTCAAAAGATCCAATAAGTGTCAAATCTAGATTAACTAACATTATAAAAAATAAATTGGGGAATGCTCATTATGAGACTAATAAAAATTGATTTAATAAAATGAGAAGAGACCTAATTGCCTAAATCAAAAGGTGGAGATAATATTAGAAAATTATTCAAGATGAATGAAACTTTGGGAGCAAAAATTCTATGGATAATCTATTAGGACAAAGAAAACACTAAAAATTTTTCTCTAAATAAAGTATCTTGATAACATATATGAGGATATCCATATTTTTAACATATAGGATTGAATATATGGGTCTCATAACTGGAACATCCTTGGAAAATGTGGAGACCTTATCTCAATCTCCCTTCACTGGGATTTTAAAAATGGTAGATCTGTAATTTTTTGGAAGGATTCCTGGTCTAGTGTGGGCCCTCTCTACAATCATCCATCCTTGAACACTTTATAAAAGTAAATTTCAAATCAATAAAGATAACTAATTTATAATTACTAGGTTGAAACACAAAGTGTTTGGGGATATTAGCAAAGATAGGAAAATCCATGTCTTTCTACTACTACCCATTCCTTCGATATTTTATAAGTACATTAAATTAGTATCTCATATTAATAATTACTTATGGGTTGTGGAATATGTTTGGATCCCTCTAGGAATTCAAAAATATAATGTAAATATATGGTTTATCATGAAAAGGTAATCTCATTTTTGAGATAAACTCTAAAAGATTGGTTTTTAAGGGGCCTCGTAGTGAGTCTTTTGTAAATATTATTCTAAATCTCAAACCAGGATATCCTTTATTTCTCTTTTTCTTGGTGAATTTGGTGATGGTTAATCAATAAAATGAATAAACATTAGGTAGAAGTTGGTTCTATTCAAGTAATTTTGATTAACTAGATAGATCAAGGATGGGATCAAGTTAGTAACATATGTGTTATTGCTCTACCTCTAATCATCTAGAGCTTATGGAAATAAATAAACAATAGAGCCTTCAGGAACTTGTCCCTTTCTAAATAATTTATCACTCTTAAAATCAAGGCACTCTTTCAAGAGGTTTTTAAAGATAAAGTGTAACCTCCTAAAAATAAATTAATTGGAGAGGATTGTCATGTTCTCTAAAATATAATTCACTATAAAATAATTTCACCCTCCCTCAAATCAATAGAATAATATTGTACTCTTTGAATCCTATGAACAATTATTATGTCAAGTTAAAATTTGACATTGATTCCAAATGTAGCACAGGTTTCTCTGGAGGTAGCGAGACCTAAAAAGATAATTTTGGTCAAGTTATTTATTATTTTTCCATCAACATTACATGATATTCAAATAGTTTGGTCAAATCTCTAGCTCTCCTTAGACGTTTGAGAACTGCTACTATTTCAAATCTATGGTAATTATTTGGGAAGGTGATTCTCCCTTTATTATAAATGTGGTTAAATTGAGAAGATATGATAAGTGACAACTTAATTCTCTCATTCAATATATCATTTTGTCATTTCTTTTTTTGAAGACATTTCTTTCTCCCACAACTATCATGAGTCTAACTCTCAATTCAATTTCTTGACTGATTTTTGAGCTCTTCATTTTACTCATAATGAATATTGGCATTATGAAATACCCCTTCCATATGAATAATGTAAATATTTAATTATAAAAGTCTTGACCCATTGATAAATTCCACTTTGTTCAAGTTGTAATCAAAGGATTAAGTGGTCTAGCTTTTGGAGTGTTTCTTGTAGTCTCATGTCTTCCTTCCTATTTCAACTTCTTGTACTATTTATGTTTTTGAGGATTGGAGAATACATGGTTTCTATCTAGGGTTTTCACATCACCAAATTTTTCCCAAGTCATGATCTTGGTCTAATGTTTTAAGGTTAATTTTGGAGATTTCTGACCAAGGCTTCTAGTGATTGCATGGTGGTTCTTCCCTTTTGCACTCTTGCACTACTTTGCATGTGAATTTTCAGGGATTTAGTTATTTTTTATTTTCTCTTGTATGTAGTTTGTTGTATTTAGTCCAACTTTTTTTTTTTTCACTTTCTACACGTCTCCTTTTATTCTCCCATAAGCTTCTTTTATATTTCTTGGTTTGATCTGGTTACAATAAGTTCCTTTTTTCCTTCATTATTATCTACAAAAACTATTTCAATTGAACAAAACTTATTTAGTATATATTTAATTGATGTATTCCATTTTATTTACATAGAAACTTGGATTATAAATCTAATTATAAAACTATAGTGGATTCAAATTTATTTTTATATAATTAATTAAGGAGAAAATATCATTCTTATTGTAGATATGACACTTGAAGCTAGCAATTAGGAATCCCATAAATAATCCTTCTATTTAAAATAACTACTATTTTTAGCATGAATATCTCAAAAAATGTGTGCAAGGGATTAAGGTAATAGCCAAAATATGGGAGACAAATTCTATACATACATTTACATATAATGGAAAGTACAATGGCACAAGTGGGTGATATTTCACTAGGTTAGCTTTACCCAAAGAATAAATTATGGGATGCATCCATGGGAAAATTTTATAGGAATAATCTATACATAATGTGACATTTTAATTGAGGGTGTGATATTAGTTATGTGATTGATGGTAGGTATAAAATGAAAGGTATTGATGGTTGAAGGATTGTGGATGGTTCCACTTTCAAGGATGGTCTTGGAACTAATCCACAGGCCCCCACCATGATTCTTGGAAGGTATGTATGTTTTATTTTTCCTTCTCTTTCTTCTTCTCAACTCATTTAGTTTTTAGTTTAGCTATTGAATTTTGATTATGATTTTGTAGACTCTCCAAGATCTTTCAACTTTCAGATAAAAAATCTTAGAATACTTGTGCATTGTTTGAAAGGAATAAAAAGAGTCAAAAATCTCATTTTATTAAGTATTATTATCATTAATGAAAACATATATGCCCATATTAGAGATGATAAAAATTTATGTGTGTGCTTCTCTCCATTTTATTTGTGAATATGTAAAACATCATTATCTTTCCATTTGACATAAAAAACATAAAAACCTTTGTCTAAGGGAACATATCTCTATATGGAAGTAAATATGACTCACCACATACTTGTGTAAATCTCCAAGATGAGTGATCAATATCAAAGGGTTTAATATCTTTTTTTTGTATTTTATGTGTCTCTTTTTAATTCTAAATCCACTAAATTAGAAAGAGAAAGAGAAAGATGATGAGAATGAGAAAGGAAGATTGCATCACCCTTATTTTAGTTTACAAAATAAGATACCAATTTTTTTTTTTTGAGGAATGACCCAAGCCTATACATGGTTTAGCAAGATTAAAGTGTCCTTTAGGGTATAAAATGTTAAGACACATTTTAAACCATATGAATTATGATCAAATACATGACTCTTATTCACCATTACTATAATCCATTCATCTATATGTGGGTTCAACCTCCCCCCCCCCCCACTTTTTTTTATCAATACACAAAACATTTTAATTACAAATGGTCAAGTTATTTAAAAATATTATCAGACTATATCCAGATTTGAATATAAGTCCCTAACATTTATGGCCAGGTCTACCCTAGGTAGACAAGGGCACAGTGCAACACTATCCACTTAGGTTGGCCATGCCCCACAGGAAATAAAGGATAGTTTATGAATATAAGAAAAAGGGTCTTCCTGCACATTTCACATGGTTGACTGAAGGAAACTATAAAAAAAATTTACTTATAAATACATATCAGTAGTCATCCATTTAAACCACTTTCTATTCACTTTGTACAAACATATACACTTTTACACATTGATATAATCTACCCTATTCTTCTTAAATTATAGATCATTCATAAGGAGCGTCCATAATCCAAATTAGGAACCCTCTAAAACAAGTAAAGATATATCATTTTTGAGTATCAAAACCACTTTATAGATACATACACAGTGAAAAGAACATAATTTCATAACCACTCCAAGTGTGAGAACTATGTGGGATTGATTTATCTCATTAGATTATTGAATATGTAGTAAATGGCCAGTCATCAAAAGTGATATTGAGGTCACCTCAACCCATTACACTCCCCTCTTTTCTCATGTATTTTCAATCTAGAAAAGTGCCTTAAGGGTTCAAATATAAGAGAATAAAATATCAATTTGTACATGACAAAAAACTTAAGTTAAATATCTAGGATTTCTCTTCATATAAGTTTGTAATAGGTAAAATGATAACTTTAGATGCACATTCAATACAAAAAATTTTGTAGTCAATGGACTCAGGAATGCTACATTATTTTCTACCTTGAATTTCTATCTAAATATATATTCTAGTTCTTATTCACTCCTGTCATTTATAGATTCCTAATTTGCATATATTTAGCAAAACCTTAAGTTAAATATCTAGGATTTCTCTTCATATAAGTTTGTAATAGGTAAAATGATAACTTTAGATGCACATTCAATATAGACAAATTTGTAGTCAATGGACTCAGGAACGCTACATTATTTTCTACCTTGAATTTCTATCTAAATATATATTCTAGTTCTTATTCACTGTTGTCATTTATAGATTCCTCATTTGCATATATTTTCATGTTTGACACCTATCATAGTCAGATTATCCATGTTCATCGTCAATGGACTTGGGCACATTGAAATTCTATCTACCTATTGCACTCATGTCTAGATCCTATTTTTGTTCCTAATTTTGAGAATGATCCTTCATATTCATATCATATTCTAATTTTCATATCCAAGCATTTAGAATAGTAAAAAAATATCAATGTGTGAGCTAAGTGTATTATTTGTTGTTACTTTCCAAAATTAGAAGTTTTTCATATTTAGTATTTGTCAAAATTAGAATAGTTAATCATTTATATATTTTTAGGAATTTTTTATTTCTAATTTTACACCTGTATTTTATTAATAATATATAAATATTTCTTACAATCATCATTTAACAAATAATAATATGTATTGTAATGTTTAAAAATATGTATCTTACCTTTTCAAAAGTTAGAAATATTTTTGAGCACAAAAAATGGAGTGTTGTGGTTGGTAAGTAATAATCATTGCTTAAATCTAAACGAGTCTAATATTCTCCTTTCGGGACTAATAAAAAAATAATATCATAAAGGTTGATATTATATAAATAAAAGTTTGGGGTTTCTTGCTATTATTGACCTTGGCAGTTACATCCACTTTTAGAAATCTAAATATTCTAAAGATTGATTGGATTATGTCACGAATGAATTAAAATAAGAAAATATGAAAAATAAAAGTATTCAAATTATAAAATTAATGCAACATTGTTTGATTAATATTACTATTGTGAACACAATAAATTGTCATTGTGTTTGTTTTTCTTGGTAATTCATAAAGGTAGGATACCAAAAATATTTGTGTGACTAAAGGTATTAGCATCATACAAATCATCTATAAGCCAACAAAAACAATAATAGATTATGATTCAACATAAATAATCCTATATAACATGAAACTTAGATTTAGGATCTATACATTTGGATGGATTATGTGAATATAATATCTCCCTTGAAATGTTCACATTTTATATAACATGAAACTTGGATTCAGGATCTATACATTTCGATGGAGGATGTGAATACAATCTCCCTCTCAACATCCACATTTAATATAATATCTAGGATCTGTAAGTATAAAATGTGATATAACATTTAATATATATTTGAACCTTGACACTCACTCCATTCTCGTGTACATCAAACCCATGATAGGAGTCAAAGATAAAAAATAAATATCATGATCCATGAAAATGGTTTTATTTACATTACAGGTGCATATACACTCATCCATAAACTAAGCAATTAGGAGGACACACACAAGATAATTTTAAAATATATTTAGTTTCCTAAAAGGATTTGGAAATAATTCTAATTTTTTGGTGGGTGGGATAATTACGTCTAAAGTGTTTAATAGTGATGAGAATATCACATATTCATCTATGAATCTAGAATATGTTGTTTAAATCAAATGACAATGAATGACAACATCTATGTAGAGGGAGAGATGGTGGTCAAGTTATTGGTCAATTGGTTCATGGGGATTGTTTTTATGTAGGACATGGTGCGTTCCAAATCTTAGATGGCATGGTTAGTTTTTTACTATGTGGTTTGAGTTGTGGGGAGAAGAATAGAGGTGATTGGAAGGTGGATGGAGAGTGGGTCGTAGGTCAAGGAAGTTGCTTAGAGGTAGGAGTAGGGGAGGAAACCAGAGAGACTGGGTAGAGGATGGTAAGATTGGAGGAGGGGAAATAAGTGATGGAAAAGGAGGAAATATTAGCTAGGAGATAGGGTGGACACATGGGAGGGAAGCTAGGGTGTGGACACAGCCTACAGGCTAAACCTACCAAGGCTTTAAAGCCTTATTTAAAAAAATAACAATTAAAAAACCTAATTAAAAAAACCCATGAAATTTAAATTTAAAATTATATAATATAATATTTATATAGATTGTATAAGATATATAATACTCATATATATTATATAATTAATTTTAAATATATAAAAATATTATAGCATATATTATATAATATGTATATAATAACTAACATTTAATATATATAATATAGTTTATATATTGGTAAGAGTGGATTTGTAAAGTGAATGCATGTAAAGGGTAAGTGCATGAAGTTGGGGTATAATTCTCTAGACATTTTTGGTAACAAAATCACGTTAATAATTAATACCAATGTATTATTCAATTAACACGATCACATTATATAAATTATGGCTATGTAACTATCGAGACTTAATGTGATCATATTACTAAATAACATGATCACATTATTTTAAATAATAACATGATCATATTATTTTCAATAATGCGATCACATTAACTATGTTACAAAAAAAATAAAAACTTAAATGCAAATTCATCATTTTGCATTTGAGTTTACTTTACTATCCTCACCTTTCACGATCACATTTTGTGTGAGAGAGATAAAATTTTGATAGATACCACTAAATTCATCCTAGGAAGCCATTAATCAATGATGCCACCATGTAGAAGAGGTAAGTGCTAATAATCTACACTTTTTGACCCTTATTTGTCATTATTTTCATTGTTTAACCCTAATTTTTAGTAATTTATGCAATCTTTAGTTGTAATTTGTTAGTTTTGAACAACCCATCCTACTAACCCTACTAACCCTCCATAGAACCCTTTTGTTCTTCCTAACCTTCCACAAAACCCTCTTGTTCCTCCTCCTATCCCTCCACCTAATCCTCCTATAGTTACGCAAAATACCTTAGGTATTTAGGACATTCTAATTGACAACATTATGGGAAATAAAATTGAAATTTAAGAATTAATTTGGAGAATGAGGGATCTAACTTCCACCAACCACCACCACACCCATTTATCCAATTCACTAGAGACTTTATTAGGTCAAATTGACTATATAATGATTGAAATTGATAGATGGACTTAATATTTGGATAGATGTATGGCTTATTATGTTGAAAAATTATTAACACTTGAGGTCAATAACAAATAAATATCAAAAGTCTCCATTTGTGCCTTATTCATTCACCCAACCATCAATGCCCAATTTCCCATAACCACTAAATGTTTTTCAATTCATCGCTGCCAACATAACTTAATCACAACCAATTTTTGGGATAAATGGTGGATGGTGTTTGATTATCCATCATGTAACAACCATGAGGTCCCATTTTATGTTTTGAGGAAACTCTACTGTGAGTTTTTCCTCAATGATATTTTGAACTATTTTTATTTTAGTGAGTTTTAGGGCTGAGGGAAAGGCTCTGAATAGGATCATTTAGATGCATGTCATGAACCTAATTAACCTATGAGGATCTATATCCAATATCCACTTGAGCTTGAGATCCCATATGTAGTTCATCAGGTTATGGAGATTGACACTTTGCATGCTATTAGTTTTCTCATTGATACACTTATTTAAAATATGAGTAAGCTTTCACAGACTCAATGTAGAGATACACCACTTAGTGTGCATACCAAATCCCATCTCTGTAGTTATTATAGAGTTATGTGCAATAGACCTTCTAATGATGAGGCACTAGAGGTTTAGAGGGCTTGGATACTATTCTTATGAGTGATGAGGTTTTGGCATGCACATTTGGTGTGAAAACATCATCCACTACATAGATGTAGGTATATTTTATATAAATTTCATGTTAAATTTAAGTTATATTTATAAATTTAATTTAGATAATAATTAATTTACATCTGTGTCGTAGGAGGTGATGGTTCCTTCAACATCAATTTTGACATTGATAGCATTTGATTTGATGTAACCATTATTTACATATTTAGATCCATCTGCTAGCCCATCCACTATTGCATCTATCTCTATTAGAAGGACACCTTTTACTTATATAGAGATATAATTTTGAGTTAATCTTATGGTCTATGTATATTTAGTCTATGAATATTTTCCTTGTAAGTTTAAGTTAAATTTATCTGTCAAGTATTTTTATGCATAGGTTCTAAAAATATTCCATGATATGGATGGAAACATACACTTACCTTTACAAAACACCCTATTCTAATCTTTTCTTTTCCTTCTTTGTCTTTTGTCTTCAGCCTCTTTATCCCTTTTATCACTATTCATTTACTAGGTCTTTCTTATTTACTCTTACCTGCTCAATGGCTCTTAAGCCTCATTGTATTCACTTAATCCTCCTTCTCTATTTGAAGGCATTTTCGTAATCAAATACCACTGCAATATTTCCTTTTAATATCAACCATCCCAATTCATACTCTATTTCCATGTTCTCTCTCTTTATCCTTGCTCAGTTCTTTACAATTTTCTTATGTGTTTTCATAAGTGTGCATGCTACTTTGATTTTTTCCTCAAAAAATACTCATAAGAGCATCTACCTACTCAGTTTTATCTCATTTCATGCATCCAAAAATTCCACAGAACCCCTTGTCATTTCATACATCCAAAAATTATAATTACCATTATTTTGATAAGGGGACATATGTATTGACTAGTTGAAGAGCCCAACACATTAGGGTTGGTCCAAGACTGGGTCATTGAGTTTTGTCTGGGTGGTTGTAATGGAGAAGTTATTTGTGGTGGGGATTCAAACCTAAGTTTACTTTAATACCTAAAATTGGTAAAAAAAAATGCATCCCTTCTAACATTCCTTACACCATCGGGCAATTTCTAGTGGTCTGCTTTATGTTGCTTTAGTGGACCAAATGGAAACTATGACTAGTGCCTAAATTTGATAGTTGTATTTAAGGGTTTTAGCTGTAAAATGAAATCAATTTTTGTAGTAGACCTTATAAAATATAAGGTTAATTTTTACATAGACTATCAAAAATTATAAATCATTATAACAAAGTTGTACTTTCTCTAATATTTTCTTCTACTATGAATTATATTAGATTTTAAAGTATTATCATTTGAAGGGTAATGTAAAATAGATAATTTGCATGAAAAAATTCATGACAAGTAGGGTCAAGCATCAAATTTAGTTCCTCGAAGAATTAAAACTTCAAAAATTATAACTACAAAACACATGAAGGCATATAAGATGTTTAATGTCTAGCTCAACTACAGTCCAAATAAACAAATTATTTTCAATTTTCATGGAAATAAATCAGCTTAATTATTGACTTTTTTGGTAATCTTCATCTATATAAAAATTATATTTTATAATTAGTAGAAAAATATACAATATAATAACTTGTTAAAGCAAATCTAAAGTCATAATCCTCCCTTATAGACTATCAAGATGAAAATCTAACCTTTTTAATCCTTGCCAAGGTAACATACTATAGATTTCATTTAAATCAAATAATTTTTTATTTTAGCCAATCAAATTATTTGATTTCACTTATTATTCTAACAATTATAAGTTTTTTCATTTGAAAATTTTAAAACATTTCTTAGGGTGTTATTATGGAATATTTCAAATGCTTGTTGATGATTAGTTTAAATTTTTGTTGAAAATTAAAATTGATGTGACTTAATAAAAATTGATATTTTTTAAAATTATAAATTGGAAGTAACTTCATTGAGAGTTGTGTTCATCAAATATGAATAATTTTTTTAATTCCAAAAATGTATGATCAATTAAAATTTACCACTAAAATTCATTACTTTGACATTCATAAAACAATGGGCATGTAGCGACTAATCCGTACTTTTGTATTGAAAAATATTTTAAAGTGAATTTTACTTGTAAATTTGCAATGTAAGATGAGCCCAATAGCTTGGCATGGATTAATATGTTTCTAAAATATTATGTCATTTCAAACATTCTAATTAGATAGAGACAAAATATTATTGGTCTAAAATTTTTTCATTTCAAGCCTTCGAATTAGTTATATCCAAAACATTATTAGCTTGGGCGAAAGCTATATTATGTCTCACTTGGAGGAATTTACAATATGTTTATAACCTTTTGTAGTTTGTCGACTAGCAAAAAACTAAATTTGAATGCAACCTACATTTATTTTAAAATTAAGAAAATAGAGAAATGTGAACTTGAAATATAATTATTGTATTTGAAAGTGATTTTGACAATCATTGAAACTTTGAGAAGCTAACTTAAAAAATATTTAACCATCATTGGGTGAAGCGTATGTATACTTTGACACACAATTATTATATAATATATTTGTATTATTTTTACATATAATTTTAGTGGTCATATGTTTTGAGATTAAAGATCACATAATAATGTAAAATATAGAATATTTATATTACATTCCTATATCATACATATTTAGCACAAATACATATGACTATATGAATAAGATTTTACCACATATTTTACAAATTAAATTTAATGTTATTGTAATCCTTTAGTATTTTTTAGAGTATTAAAAATTTCACCTTATATATTCTACAATATAGAATTAAAAAAATTAATTATTTTTACAATTAAAAAATATAATCATGTAACCATCAAATTTAATCCATAAAAAATATTAAACTCTAATAGAAATAAAACTAATAATATATGCTCATATTTTTATAGAGAAAGTGAAAGTGATGGCATTATATAACCAAAGGGGCATATTTCTTTTTAGTCTTAATGTACATTGACAATATTTTGACCATCTAAGATTAACAACTAAATAAAATTACATATCATGTTCTATTCTTCATATTTCTTATTTATTTCTATGTTTTTCATTGTCACTATTAGCACCCAAATTACATATCATGTTCTATCCTTCATGTTTCTTATTTATTTTTGTGTTTTTCATTGTCACTATTAACACCAAATTACATTAGTTCATTGCAATAAAAAGTTATAACTATAATGACCCTGAGTTGATAACAAAGACATATATGTTGAACATAATAAAAATAAAGATGATGAAAAATATTAAGTGTAATTTTTTACATTTATGTGACTTAGTGATATTGATAAAGACAATTTAGGTTGTACCTTATGGACAACTAGTTAATTTTGGTAACTATTTTTCATATAGATTTAGTTTTCTTAATGTGATTTTTGTTCAAATTTATTTATAATGTGAGTTTTACTTTCAAATAATATATAAATGTTATTGAGTATATAAAGCTAAACCATATTTTATTTTAAAAATATGTTATGTTATAATTTTAGTATTTCAGAAAAAATATCTAATTATTAACATGTAAATATAATATTTCATAATAACATCTGAAGAAATAATCTAATATTTTCAGATGTTAGAATTTATAAGTATTAAAATAATATATCAATTCAAACTTTTTTTTAGTAATAATGAAAAAAAAATATATTTTGGTGAAAGTTATAATACCTTACTTTGGTAGCAATTAATAAAACATAGAAAGATAACTAAATTTTGAAACATCCGTATTTATCTTTTTATTTTTTAATATTATTATGTCAACAAAGTAAATACTTTATCCCACAAAAAATATGAACTTTAACTTTATACCTACTAAACACTCATCAACAAAATCTATATCAAGCCACGATACTATTCGTTTTACATTACCTAGTGAATTAAATGTGTCCCACAATGTAATACCCTGATCGGGACCTCTATTTTGTGTTCATATGATTCACCCTCATAATAATAATAATAATAATAATAATTATTATTATTATTATTATTATTATTATGCACTTACGTATTGTGTTATTTTTTATTAACAAAACTTTGAATACTAAACCATTGGTTATTATATGATGAGAGACACATGTGTACATGTACACACATACACAATATATATATATATATATATATATATATATATATATATATATATATATATATATATATATATATATGTATATATATATATATATATGTATATATATATATATATATGTATATATATATATATATATATATATATATATATATATATATATATATATATATATATAAATATAAAATCTCATTAATAATTTATTTTTAAAGATTATTTTAATAGTAGTAAGGAATGAAAATTAGAATGTGTAAATATTATATACTTTTACTTTTCCTTTGAAATACTTTCATAAAATAAGCTCACTAATGGTTAAGTCTCTTTAATTTATTTTATGGGGAAAATGATCATGGGCACTATTTAGGTTAGAATTTATAAGGCTACATTGGAACATTTATACATCCTAAGTTTTATATTCATCAAAGGATAAAATAATTTTTTATAGGGTCCACTTGAGGTGATTTAACCGTATATGAGTTGTAATAATTATTTTCTTTATTTTTTAATGTTATAAGAACAATTATGAATCGTTTAAATAGACTTTTGGTGTTATTTAGTAATAATAATGTGTTATTGAACTCTATTTAAATTTATATTTAAAAAAAAAAAAATAGGATTGTTACACCATCATGGTTTTATAATTTAAATTAACAATTTTAATACCAAATTATCATATGAGAGAAAAATATAAGATCTCATAAGATAATAAGATGTTGATAAAAAATTATTGTCTCACAATCACTCGCACGCGCACACACACACACACACACACACACACACACACACACACACACACACACACACACACACACACACACACACACACACACACACACACACACACACACACACACACACACACACACACACACACACACACACACACACACACACACACACACACACACACACACACACACACACACACACACACACAAAATTATATAATGTGATTATGAGATAATAATTTTTTATCAACATCTTATTACCTTATGAGATCTTATATTTTTCTCTCATATGATAATTTGGTATTAAAATTGTTAATTTAAATTATAATACCATGATGGTGTAACAATCCCAATTTTTTTGAAATATAAATTTAAATAGAGTTCAATAACATATTATTATTACTAAATGACACCAAAATTCTATTTAGATGATTCAGACTTGTTCTTCTAACAATAAAAGATAAAGAAAATAATTATTTCACTCATATAGGGTTAAATCACCTCAAGTGGACCCTATAAAAAATTATTTCATCCTTTGTTGAATATAAAACTCAAGATGTATAAATGTTACAATGTATCCTTATAAATTCTAACCTAAATAGTCCCCATGATCATTTTCCCCATAAAAGCAATTAAAGAGACTTAACTTTTAGTGAAATTATTTTATGAAAGTATTTCAAAGGAAAAGTAAAAGTATATAAGATTTACACATTCTAATTTGCGTTTCTTACTACTATTAAAATAGTCCTTAAAAAATAAATTATTAATGAGATAATTTTATTTATATAATGTGTTCTTCAATCAAGCCCATAATCAACCTAATTTTATATAATGTACAACTAAATGGTTAAATTATTTCATTATAACATTATTCATATATTGGTCATGATTCCTTCAACTAGATAAATAAAATATTAATCATATATACCAATGAATATTCTTATCGTAGCTAAAAATAATCATTTAAAAAAATCATTATCTAGCTTTAGGCAAATTATGTAACATTTTTATCCATAAGAGGCTGAATTTTATATCAAGATAAATCATACCAGTTAGTCCCATATGTTTTTGATTAATTCAATAGGAAAAAAGGGTCCTGATCCCTATACAAAATAGCCCCCATGACCAAAAATAAAAAGGTAAAACATAGGCTAGGAACAACATACTGACAACAATCAGACAACAAATCCAAAAAGGATAAGTTGAAAACTATACAATAACAGAACCTGACCTAGCAGGTCAAACATCCTTGGACTGAATATGGGTCTGAGAAGCATGTTTAGGAAGACCTTGCTTCCTCCTTTGGACAATAATCTAATAGGCATTTAAATATCTAAGATCATAAATAGGAGATGAAGGAGGTGAAAAACTCACCAAATTATCTAGAGGGGGTGGAGCCTATGAAGCAAACACAACAACAATAGTCCCAGTAGCAAACTACATACCTATAATAGCAGTTCTAGTCTTATCTACAACAATATATGAGATCCCTAAGGTAGTCCCAACAACAACAACAACACATTTAGTCCCATATGTTTATATACATGTAGTAACATAATATTTACTCTTCTAGATATTTTTATTTCAAGATTAACACAAACACATTAATATATTAAAGTCATTTCCAAATTAGACCATAAAATAAGAAATTAAATTGAATAAGTATCATTCAATACTACCTAACTAAGGTTATTTTATCCTTCTATCTTAGGGTCGTGACATTAAGATAATATATGTGTATTACTCTAATAAATAATAAATACACTATTACTATGCTCTAATAAAATTCACATTTTGAAAAAAAATTAATTATAAATATTAATTTACTAAACATTGATTATTGTACAACTCAATTGAATGGACTTTGATTTAGATCAATGTATTCCACTTGCTTCTAAGGAATTATCCATAAATGAGAGCCATATTGATTCAAGCTAGAAAATGTGAAAATCAACCTAATGTATTTAACTTTTTATGATTCCACACAACCTAATCCCAAATGAGAAAAAGTATAATGATGAATCTCTCATGAATGTGAGATAAACTATTATATCTAGTGTATGTTTATCCTAGAGTCATACTAGCATATTTAACAAAGTAAACTGGACCACTTTTACACCATGTAACTAAATATGTTTTACATTATATCAACTATAATACATGAATTGTATAGCTTAGATTATACATTCCATATTAATAATTTGATTTTAAAAATTGAAAAAAAACATGACCCAATTTTAAAACTTGTTAAGCCATAACTATCCCAAAAATGTGGTAATTCAAGAGGATTATAAACATGTAAATAACTCATTAAAAAAAACATTTATTAAATAAATCCTTTAAGAATAATTATTTTTAAATTGTTGTAAATGTGTCGATAAGGAGTTTCCAAGACATCAAAATCATTACGAAACATCATGCAATATTAATTTATATCAATAATGGTAAAGTGCACATCAAATTTTTATAACCTCATTTACCACTATAAAGTTTTGATGACTCAAATGTACTTTTATCTTATTCTTTCCAAGTAATGTTATAGGTATGTTCAAAACCAATAAAACTTGTAATGCTAACACAACCTAAACATACTTTTTAATATTAATCTATTACAAAATTTACTAACATTCCTAATTGTAACTATGATAATATAATATGTATTCATATTACACATATGTAGAATGGATAATGCTATGAATGAGAAAGACCTTTAACATAATCTCAATAGTCCCACTACACTTATAAATTACTTAACAATGATAAATGTAAATTAGCACAGCCAAGTATAAAATATTTTTACTTGTTTTCCCCATCAACGTATAACCTTCATCTTTGCCATTAATAAAAATTCTATCACTCAATTCTTATTTTCACCTTATCCAAATCATTGTATACACCTTATACTATCCACTACTAACATTATTTATAAATAAAAGAATTATATAAACTATACCACTTAGCCATACAAAATTAAGTTCCTCAATACCAATCATCTAACAATGTGAACATTATTTAAGACTTTTAATTTTCATTAGAATTGGGAATCAAAGATCACTAATCATTCTATAATAACAAAATTTTCTATGTTGGGAGCATTTATTCTATTATAATATGCATGAAATACTCCAATCAAAACACTTATTCAATCATACAAGCTTTCATTTATACAATGTAACTCATGCATGAACAAAGTAAATTTCCCCAAATTGAATCAAGAACAAAGAGAACCATAATGATTTTCAATCGAAATGGATCAGGAGAATAACCTCCTTATTCAATATATAATCAACATTTTATGTTCTATGACATGTTATAATGATAATGTAATTGAATATTCATATCAAATGTTCATAGTCAATCATACATATTAATCATAGTGTGTAGTCAGCATCTATCCATAATAAGTTTACAAATTAATAAAAATATATTTAAGGATTCAAATCATGATTCTCTACTAATGGTTGAATCAATATATAATTACAAAAATCTATAATACCAAATGTGAAAGACTCAAGTCAAGAAAACAAAATCAACGTAAATTCCAATAGGGTTTACATATTAAATGCATATACAACACTTTAAATATTATTAAACATTCAATTAGTATCCATGTAAATGATTAAAAGTTAAAAAATGTAAAAAATCGCTCATTTAAGCTCTATTATACAAGAAACTAAGGTAGAGATAATCAATGAAAATAAATAGTGTAATTGGGTATAATATCGAGATCGATTCAAAGTGAGTATATTCCAACAATGTTCCATGAAGAAATATGCTATTCAAAACCATATATCACTAAGGATAAGCAACTTGAAGAGTGGAAAAATATACCCAGACCATCCTTATGAGCCCCCCATTAGTGTCCATAGCCACCCAATCCATCATTTTGAGGGTGTATCCTAGCACACAGGGTGGTAGTGATTCCACAAAGTATTAAAGATTACATGACCACAAAAAAAAATAATAATAACAAGAAGCCCTTAAACACAAAACATTCACATGTGAACACTAACTTTTTTATGCCATGAACACCAAGACTTAACATATAGGCCCTAAATTTTTTATACCAAAATCACCATGAATTCACTTCACACTACTAACAAATAGGGTTCAATTCACATTCAAAAACATGATAAAACCCAAAACACAAGAAAACATTTTAAATGTAAAACTGATACAAGCAAATGTAAAAAACATTACAATAAATGTGCATGGGACTCTAACACAAAATCCCATCTCACATTTCAAATATATCCTAAGGTTATTTTTCATCTACATTACTTACAATTACCTTTTATCTCTGTGAAAATAAGTGAACCAAAAATCTAAAATAGAACTTACTTGGATAATTTTTCATAGTTTGTATCATCATTTTTTTGAGCAAGACATTATTTTTCCTCCTACCCATGATTCACACACATCCTCTCCCATAGAAAAATGAGTTGTTTTAAACCATCAAACTCTACAACAAAAATGGAATAGATTAGGTCATTTTTCAACAAGATAAATAGATTTATTTTTTGTTCCCGCATATCCCCCATTTCTTCTAGAAAAACTATAATCTCCCCACCAATAATCTCCACCTCAATAATCCTAACAATCCATCAAACCCAAGAGATTACCAATGGAAAGATAATATTTAAAAATAATAACACTAACTTTTAGCATTCTATCTAAGGTCAGAAAATCAATACTCATAATAACCGAGCTTCTAAAAGAAAACACTAAAACTCCATCACTTCAAAAAACATTCTATCGATTAAACAAACATTAAGTTAAATTACCTTAAATAATTTCTATGCCATGCCATGAATACAATGGATTAGATGTAACTATATAATTTTAAATAAAAAATGATAATCAAATAATGTGAGTTGATGGATTAATATATATTTAACTAAACAAGACCAACCACAATGATAATCCAAGATAATCAACAAAGAAAACATAGTCCTCTACAAGGTGGTAGTTATATGCAAAATAAGATTATAACTATTTCCATATCATGGTGTAGTTTTAGAACCTAGTTCAAATAAAGAATGATAAACTAACTAAGATCAACCAATTCAATATAATATTTAAAAAATAAGAAAAATTAATAAATAAATAAAATTAGAGTTTCAAGGCAACAAATATTAAAGTTACAATCAAACACATGCACATAGACTAAAAGTCAAACAAAAGAAATGAAACTCAATAGTCTACATCATACTAAAAGAATAGTGGTTATTTTGGAAAATTTTAAGTATATCAAACTCCTATTGTTAGAATGTAATAGACTAAACACATGTAAACTCCTATTTTCCAAACTCCATTGATCAGAGCTAGCTCATTTTAGTTCTTATAGTCATGAAAATAAGACATCAATAGTATATGTACTAGTTATAACATTAAATGTTCATAATTAAATAAATGATTATAATCAAAACATCATAATCATAGTCATAATCATAACAATAATCATATAAATTACATAATCAAATGAACTAATCATAGTATCTGAGTCATGTTCATGATCTAATAGTCATATTAATTAAAAAATCATATAAAATGTCATGCCAATGTCAAATAGGAGTTACAAAAACTCTTAAATGATTCCAAGAAATTGCGTTATGTCAATATCAAATAGCATTGGGTAATGCTTCCTAAATAGACTCTAGTCTTCGCATGTAACACTATTTTTACACCATGGGTCCCACTAGACCAACACCTTTTGAATATCTCTGCTTCACATTATAATGCTCTGACCATCCAATATACTCACTAGTACTAATTTCATATTCTCCTCTTCCATAAACTAAAGGTTTATATAGTCTAAAATATGAGAACGATCGAATATGTGTTTTATTAGTAAATTAATATGAAAAACACTATGAATCCTAGATATATAAGAGGGAAGGGCCAATTGATAGGCAACATGTATAATATTTTTAACAATGTTTAATGGTCTTACAAAGTGTGTAGATAATTTAAAAGTCTTTCCAAACTTGAGGACAATTTTTTAAGGCCCAACTCATAAGAATACCTTATCACCCAAGTTGAATAATTGGGGTGTTATTTTATGATCCACATAACTCTTTTACCAATCAAAAGTAACTTTTAAAGTGTAGTGAATACGATCCATTTTCTTGTTCTTGAAGTACATCAGGTCCAACAATAGTCTTTTTCTCTAATTTGTTATAACCAAGTAGGTCCTACATTTACGCCCATACAATGATTCAAAATTTTCCATTTTAATCACATAATGATAAGAATTATTATACACAAAATAAAATAAGTGAATATAATCTTCCCACTTAGATTTTTGATCCATCACATACATTTTCAACATATCTTCTACCCCTTTAATTAGTATTTTAGTCTGACCATCTATTTCTAGGTGGTAAATGGATATGAAATTCAAACATGCTCCAAATGTTTCAATCAAAGTTCATTAAAACCTTGATTTGAAAATTTTATCTCTATCATAGATAATCACTTCTGGCATTGCATACTATGGAATAAAATATTTTACCAACCTTTTTGAAACATAGAAGCATCATGAGTCAGATTTATAGTAATAGAGTAACTAACTTTACTCATCTTATCAATTACCACCAGAATGGTATCAATCTTATTGCAAGATTTAGGCAACCCAAAAATAAAATAAAGTGATATTACAATGCACTTATCCCTTGGTACTGTAGACATCTGATTCCTATCACTACTTTGATGTAATTGTCAATCTAAGTAATATCCTACAATAATGCATAATTTGGGCCAAAATCACTAAATTGTGCTACATCGTTCGAACTTGTCATATATAGGTGAAAATTTAGGCTAATGTATCAATGAATGGGGGAATGCATTTTATGTGATTATTATCTTTTTTTAAATCACTTCGAGTCAAATTACGACCATGCAAAATAACACCTTAGACCACTAAATTTTTCTAATTCAGTAGCATACGTCACATGCATGTGTTATTTTCCATCCATAATACCTTAACTGGTGTATTGTCTCATATGTAACTAACAACTTATTCTAATTATACTCCAAACAAATTATGACTTGATAAAATGACATTTATGACCAGGTTGATTAAACATGCAACATATTTCCAAAGAATTACAAAAAATTAATCAAAGTCATGTAATTAAATTAAACCAAATTAAGAGCCTAAGTGAGAATTACATAAAATATATTGAATATCTATAATTGGAAATTCATTGTTCAATTTTGCATCATCCCATGACATCATCAATGGGGTAGCATGCATAAACTATTAATGGGATAAATATCAAAAAATTTCCCTCCCATGCCTCATCAATACCCCATTTTTCTAAATATTAATAGGCATATTTATGGTTTGTCTCTCCAAAATTGAATCAGTTCATGACCACACATGTTAATCTCAAGATGGATGGTCATGGCTAATCCTAAACATTTTAAGAAAGATATAAATAAGTGATCCAAGACCACCATTTTAAAAATTCATTTATACAAACTTACTATGCATAAATTACTTTAGAAAATCTTCACCTATTTGTGAAAAATAGATAAAATCTTGTGATCCTAAGTCCTTGGTGCACTAAGAATAGATGGAGGATTAATGTAATCTTCATCGATATAGACTTGGATCACCAAATCTAGGAAAAATCATGATTCTTGGATGATCTTATAAGGAGGGACATTTTTTAAAGGTTTGATGGTATATTCCTTTCTTAAATAGCTCTTTGAATTCCTTAGCAACATTTCTTGAAGGAGTAGGCTTAACATGTTGTGTCATCTTTGCTTATTTTGGGCTTTTCTCTACTAACGCATGAACTAACTTGCTTTGCAGTCTTACTCTACATTTTGGCATGCCCAATGGGACTCAAACCTCACATAGGTCTTTAAAACTTATAATTTTGAATTCAAACCCTCTTTGGAGGATATTTTACACTTTTTTATCTCATTTTACATTTCTATGGCCTCTAAGAAAAAAATAGACTTGACCTATAAAATAGTAGAATTGCTCAAGAAGTTGATAGAATCAACTTGGACATCAATAAGAATGCCTTGAAGAATGGAGAAATCACATCCATGAATGGAAAAATCATTTATTAGTTCTCTCTCCATCAATGTGTTTATAAGAAATGGTGGAATCACTCTATCAATCAATGGGATAGAACTATAATTTGGTGGGATCACCAACCATAACAACAAAATCATCTTACACTAAAAAATAGTAGGTAATTGTTATTTATTTTATTTTTATCACTTCAACAGAAATTCATTATATATCAATGGAAACACCCTGCTAATTAGCTATATCACCCTATAATCGGTGGAATCATAAAATAGTGTCTTCTCTATCTCTAACTTTTAGTGGAATCAAACTGTAGAATGACGGGAATGCAGTGAATAATGGTGATATTGCACTATAGAATAATGATATTGACCTACATAGAAAATAATAGACCTAAAATAGTGAGCTACAAGTTTATTTAACAAATCTCACACCCTAGTTTTAGACTTTTAACACCTTGTTTGTAGGATTTAAAGTCAGTTAGTCTCAATTTCACAACAATATACAATTAAACTTCATTTCATATCTCTTTTTGGTGCTCTAAAATAAATTTAAACCCTAGTTAAATAATCATAAGGGTTCCATTTTTTAAAGCAAATTGGGTGATAAAAAATGCTCACTCTTTACATTTTGTCACTTTGGTCAAAAATCATGGAAGAAAAGTTGCTAAGGCCCTCCCCAAATATATATGATTTGGGTGACCCAAAACTGACCCTAAAGTTCTTCCACTTATTTTTATTTCATGTATTTTATCTTGTGAGTGGGAGTTCATTACCTCCTCATGAGTTCTCTAGGGAAGCATTAACCTGCGAATTCATCTCCCAACATTGTTTCAACCCCACTCCATGGTGGGGTATATAAATTTAGGGTGACCCACTAGGACATTTATTTTGATCATTTAAAACAAATTCCATTAGTGGTACTTAGCTTCAGAATGTAGGGGTAACTCAGACATCCCACTACACTATAAAATGGATGGATGTAGTGGTTATGAAATATTTTAACAATAATCTAGTTTATGGGTATCTAAATGACCTAATTTCATCTCTAGTATTAGCCACACTTAAGACCATCTAGATGCACAAAAATTTGGTTTTAGATAAACCCTATTTACTATGCACATATTGTTGATGTAGGGTGAGCAGCCTGAAGTTCCATGTCATTGTACAAACTCTTGAGAGAAGAGGGGGCATAAAAACCCTAATTTTCATACACTTTTACTTTTTGCATTAACAATTTAAAATCCTCTTAAGAGCATGTATATAGATGAAAGTTGACAGTATGAAGCTACCTTGTCAATTTTAGGATTTAGGATGTTATACTTAGGAATTTTTGTCATTTTATCCTTTTTAATTACATGGTCCTTTTAATTCTAAGAACATTTGTGTGAGATCAAAACACATCAATAAACCAAAGACTATTTATACACCATTTTCTTTGAACAAAGAGGCATTACATTCACCAAATTCAAATCACTTCTTGCCTTGTTCAAATCTTCATTCAAAACATTGTGTTTGTATTTTTTGAACATCATTGTTATGTTTCTCATTTGAGTCTAGACAACCCATCCACTTTGAAAAAACTCAAGTCCTTTGTTTTTGTCTAAATTAAAAATCTTGCCTTTCTATGTTTCGATCCAAGGTGTTATCAGTTTAGCTTTTGCACTTGGTTTGAGTAACTTGGTTATGATTTATTATTTAGATTGAAGTCTATTACTTAGACTTGTTCTCATTTTATTCTTATTGTGGACACAGATTATCTTGAGTTCACTCACTATCTAAGGTTCTTGGACCATTCTACATCCTTTTTCCATGTGGCACCATTGTGTTTCCCATTTACTTTTGATTTTATACTTAAGATTTATTGTGCTAATTCAGATTTTGGTCTTCCTAGTTTTCATTTTTATCTCTTTGATCATAAATACCCTCATCTAGATTCTCTATTCTTGACTCATCATAGTTGTATCTAGATTTTAATGGTATTGACATATTTTTGACCTAAATTTATTATCCTAGCCTACACTTTAGGTTCTAAAGCTATTTTACCATCTTCTAAATTGATAATTTCAACCAATCAAGGTTGAGTAAATTCTTAAGAACTTTATTTTAATTATGTGGTACTACATCACCTATTTTTATTATACTCTCATCTTACTTTGTCTTTTGTTTGAATAAATCTAAGAACCCTTTTCAAACATTTGTAAACCACATTTCACAACTTAGCATATGTATAAAAACCATATTGAAGAATGACATAAAGGTATACCGATAGTGGGGTTACTTATAACCCTAGTTATGAGAAAGAGTGTTATTATGATGGACAAGAGAACTTCATCATATTTGAGGAAGTCCCAAAAACCATAGGATCTGAATAAGATTATTATGAGTGTCAACACAGAGAATATAAAGATGAATCCCTTTTAAGGTTGATAAAATCAGGTGCTATATTTCCACTAGATTTCCCAATAGAATAATTTCACATACTTGTTAGGGTAGAGGAGAAATAAGAAGAACAACTTATCACCCACTATGTAAAGTTTAACATTACTTCTTCTAGCAAGGGAAAAGAAACACTTTTACAATCTAATCCTAATGATTTGGATCTTTCTAATAATATCAATAAAATTAGTCAATGATATGTTGATTAGCTTATCATAGAACTAATAGAATCTTTGGTTGTAACTTTTATCAATAATAATGATTTTGAAGAGAAAGAAAGTGCGATGGACCAAGTGAAACATATCATAGTTGAGCCTATGTCTATGATGGATCCTAGGATTTCCTTTGAAAAAAAACAAGCCTACAGATTCTTTACAATATGTTTGAACTGATATGGAGCAGACATTCTTCAACCACTAGGAGACTCTTATCCCTTCACAAAACTAAGGGAAAAAAAAACACAAAACATATTGGGGGTATTGTGCAAAACACCTAAACAAGTTCCTCCCAGTCATTATGTCCTTTGGTTAATAGATTGTAGACTCCTCAAAACTAGCAATATGTGTGTGTGTGTGTGTGTGTGTGTGTGTGTGTGTGTATGGACATATATATATGTGTGTATATATACACACACACACACCACACACACACACAGATATATATATATATATACATATACATATACATACATATATATATATATATATACACACACACACACACACACATAGATATATATATACATACATATATACATATATACATATATATATATATACATATATACATATATATATATATATATATATATATATATATATATGTATGTATATATATATAGACACACACACACACGCACATACATGTACATGTGTGTATGTGTGTGTGTGTATTTATCACAGTGATATATTTTAGGAACTATTTATAAACCACCTAAGAATCAATGGTCGACTTACTCAAATGAAGGAGTAAACCATTATGTTTTTTTTTATTTTAGGGTTTATATCCTTCAAAAAACAACACAACAGGGGCACATACCACCCCAAAAAAATTATATTCTACCCATAAATACACCAAACATGTAAGAGTGGACTTTGATGAAATACATAGTATCGAGATTCGAGACAGGAAATGGAGTTTAGAATTTTAATTTTTATGGGATATGTCCTTATTTGTTTGACTTAAATATTCTCCAAGTCCCCTTTCCACCTCATTTCAAGGCTCCCAAATTTGATAAATACAAAGGGAAGGGTGACTCTCGATATCATGTCTAATCCTTTTTTGTATTAAGATAAAAGGTAGTCTATAATAATGTTTATGTCATATGCTTATTTCCATATGATTTGGCTAGAAAAGATTTAGATTGTATCCTCAAATTACCTAAGTAATTAATAGTAGATTGGAATGATTTATCTGAGATTTTTTTCAACCATTTCTCTTACAACATAGACCATGAGTTAATAGTGGTTGACGTGTGAAAATAAAAATAACTAGACTAAAAAAGCTTCATAGCATACCTACAGTTATGGAGAGCATTAGCTAGACTCTTTCAACACAACTTTATTAATAAATAGCTTGATGATATTTTTACACAAAACCTACACCCTGAGGTGTCTCAAAATTTATGACTCATTTGTGCTAACACATTCAAGGAGATCATAAAAAAGGGTGTACAGATTGAGATGGCACTCATTACTAAGAGCCTTGTAAATATTTACTCACAAGGTCAAATGTCTAATTAGACCCAAGCACCTATTCAAGTTTTTTTTGTAGAAAAACCTAAAGGGTTTAATAATACAAGAACATGGTGGGAAACAAAGTGATAGAATCTAGACACATGAAAATGGTGTAGGCTTTGTTGACCCTAAATATGTAACCAACCCTACCTAATACATCAAAAAATTTACAAAGGGATCTTCCATGATAGGCAATTAATAAGTATATAGTATTCAACAAACTAGGAGATCCTATTGAGACCATGTTTTAAAATCTAGTGACAACCAATCTAATTTCATGCCCTATACCAAGGTTGTTCCCTGAAGGTCAACCCAAACATGATTGGTATCATGAAGATGAGTTTTGTAATTTTCATTATGTCTTCATCCATGACATTTACCAATGTATTCAATTGAGGCATATTATTGAATAATTGATCAAAAGTGGTGAATTTGAAATATAACGCATGACGTGAAACACTAATTAGGACATGGGTCTTTACAAGGACCCATTTCCTAAACATAATCAATAGCCACCAAATAGAAACAAGAATCATTTTCAGGGCCAATGCTAATAAGAAGAAGGCCAGAATAATAATCAGCATGGTCATAATTAGGATCAACGTACCCATGCTAATAACCTAGGTTACAACAACATGCCATATGATTATAGTAGCACATTGTGATGTTTTTATGTGAATCACATTACCACTGTCACAATCAAATATCATGAACCATCTAATGCTTCTCAAAAGTATGGGACCCTCATTATATATTTAAGACCCTCTTCCTCAAGTAATATTGTACCAGTTCAATAAATTCCATTATGCCTCAGTTTTTGTGGGTTACAAATTGTGGACCACTACCCTTCTAGTTATAATGACTACTTGTTAACTCCAAATTATGTAATTACAACTAGATTCTTGTAATTCACCTTTCAAGGCCCTTTACCTTCTTCTAACAATAGAGTAAACCTGAGCACTATGCCTTTGGATCCAAAATTGAATATTATACTAATCAAGGCCAAACCCTTTTGCTCTTCCATTGAAAAGTCATATAGTATCTTAGACTAAGAAAAACCCCTACACAAAGTTCTATCCTCGATATTTTGCATACATCGTAAGTGCACCAAACTATTTTAAATGGATTCCTTTAATGGTCTACTATTCCCCTAAACATCAACCCTGTATAATTATAGACACTTATAGGGAATTTATCTCTTATCCAACAAATTACATTTGATTAGATAGATATGCCTTCTCTTGGTCCTAAGCATAATAATCCCTTGTACGTTGAGGTTGTTATATAAAAACATAAGATCAAATGGGTTATTATATATAATAGTTTAGGGATTAAAATATAATCATTCATGTTAGTGTAATTAATATATTATACTACTAAGGACATCCAACCTAAGACAATCACAATCAAGGCATATGACAACAACAAAATGTAATATCTTGGGACTATGTGTTTGCTAATCATTATTGGGTATATATACCATAATACTTTATGCCATGTTATAGTCATTGGATTGATATATAATATATTTCTTGGTCATCCTTGTATCCATGAAGTATAATCTATCTTATTTACCTTGCACCAGTGCTTCAATTTTCCCCAATCTAGAATAGAGGTTACCATTCATGCTGATTTGTATCCCTACCAATATTACAAAGACCTAGAGGTTGAATTTCACAATTATAATTATTTCCTTGTTTCTAAATTCATATATAATAATAATATATAAATAGTTTTTTAAGCACCCAAGTCAAACTATATCATCCCAAGTGATCTTGCTTCCACTTTAATTGATCCATTCCCTACAAAACTTGTATAACAAATCATTTTTGAGGACGTAGGCATTTCCATGTACCATTTAAAAGATGCCTTTCATATTAAAAATTTACCCAAGTATCCTAAGTCTTATGAAAAATTTAAGCCTTCCCAAATCCCTTCTAGGCCCAACATGATTTGGTAAAAGAAGAAAGACAAACAAAAACCACCATTGGTATTTGTACCAGTAATCTCACCAAATCAGGATCAAGAAGCTTTTTATTGAAAGAGATTGGTTATTTTATGATGGCATGGATAATTTTTTTCAAATTCCCAAGTACCCTATCCATAATTATATTATGGATAACATGGATTATATTGGTAAAGGAGGCAAGAGAGTAAGGAATCCTAGAACCGTTATCATCTAGTAAGCCTAATGTGAGTCAAGGTCTCAGATGTATACTACCTAGGGGGACCTCATGTATTTTGATAGTGATTCCTCTAAATTGATTAGTAATAAGAATTCTAGTAGTGATTTAACATCCCATTATAACACTTATGATGGGTTTTTTGGCACTAACCTATTTGACTCTAACTTTATTATGTCTATCGCATCCCATTATCCCTTTTCCCTTTACCATTCCAACCTCACTGACTAGGTCCAGTAAAATTCTATTATACCCCTTAACAAATTTCAGAATGAGGAATCTATTGTTGACTATATGGGCCTTAGAGATGGATTTCTAGTTGGAGATCACAAGCAAGGCTTTGACTTCTCTTTATACTCTATCACCTACTTTAGAGAAAAGACAAACTTTCTTGGTCACACAAAACATAAAACACCAAGATATTTGGGAAAAAATATCTTTGAGGCACTCATTGATCAAGGAAAAGTAAATAAAAATACAATCCCTTGAGTGAAAACCTATTTTAGTCACTCTTTTATGGTGAAGTATGCCTATCTCCAAAGGATTCACAATGTCCACTAAGTCGTAACTCTATGTCCCGTACCGATATCACATCTCAACAACATAGAGTTTTTGAGCACCTTGCTATAGACTTTATAAAGATATTTCCTAGTTGGCCACTACCTTAATTGGAAGACTCAAATTCATTTCATTATCCAAATCTTTGAGTGAAACTACTAGAATTTGAAGCAGAAGAAGAGGATCATGATAAAACATTGCCCATTATTTTAGAATAAATTTTTATGTTCCTCGTAGAAAACACCATTAAAGTGAACCTAGGAGCTTATGAATATCACAATTTTTTTTAATCTTAAAGCATCTGTCACTGATGATTAACATGATTACATCAATACTATTTTAAGGGATTTTATATATATATCTTTGCATGGGCTTGTTTTGACATGCTAGGCCTAGACCCTGACTTGGTTGTCCATTACCTTGTTGTATATCAAGATGCCAAGATATTCAAGTATAAATTGATAAAGATGCATCAACACAATAGTATTTCAATAAAATTGGAATTAGATAAAATATTAGGAGTTGGTTCCATCAAACCATTAGACTATTCTGAATGGATATCAAATATAGTCCCAGTAAGCAAAAAACATAGGGTATACTCATTTGTACTAATTTTTGAGATATCAATAAAGCATGTCCCAAAGATAATTTTCATATACCCAACATCAATATGATTTTAAACTCTACTATTGGGTATGAGATTGTTTCCATCATGAATGGATTTTCATTATACAATCAGATCAAGATAGCTCAAGAGGACTAGCACAAAACTATGTTCACCACATCATGGGGAACATTATGTTATGAAGTCATGCCTTTTGGCTTTAAGAATTCTAGTGACACCTATCAACATGTCATGACTATCATATTCCATGACATGATGCATGATATTATTGAGGACTATGTAGATGACACCTTATAAAAATAAAGAACACATGCTGGGCATCATGATGTTCTACAGAGAATATTTTAGAGACTTCATGAATACATGGTTTGTCTAAATCCTAAGAAGTGTGTATTTTTTTTCACTTTTGGAAAATTATTGGGATTCATTATGTCACAAAGAGAGATTGAAGTGTATCCCGCTAATGTCAAGGGCATCATGGAAATTAATCCACCTTTTAATCTGAAATAACTCTGCATCATGTAGGGAAAGATTCAATCTATTGATAATTTTATTTCACAATTGGTAGATAAGTGTCATACTTTCACACACCTCTTGAATGAATGGGTCACTTTTCAATGGGATGATAAATGGAAACTATAATTTTCAAATCTCACAACATAATTGGCCAACCCACTAGTTTTAAGACCACCAACACTAGGAAAACCATTAATTTTTTATATGTCAACCACAAAACATGCACTGGGGGCACTCTTGGCCCAACATCATGAAAAAGGAAAGGAACATGCAGTATACTATTTGAGCTGAACACTTTTTGCATATGAACATAATTATACACCTATTGATAAGGCCTATTTAGCAGTGGTGTTTGCTTCTCAAAAGTTACAACACTATATGCTAAATAATAAGATAATTGTTATTACTAAAGTGGACCCTCTCAAATATTTATTATCCAAATCAAATATTAAAAGATGCATGGCTAAATGGGTCATGATATTAAATGAATTTGATGATGAGTACTAGAAGACAAATTATTTTAAGGGGTAAGTCATTGTAGATAAACTTGCATAAGCTCCTATTATCGATACTCAACCACTCACATATGATTTTCTAGATGATTCTATTATGAAAATAAAAAAAGTGATGCATGAACCTGAATAGTGGAAATTATACTTTTATGGATCCTTAAAATCCCATAGATCTGGATCCAACAATTTATTAATCACACTGTAAGTGGATCTAATCCCCAAAGCTTTTCATTTTAAATTTCATTGTACTAACAATATGGCCAAATATGAAGCTCTTATTGTAGGACTTCATCTTATAATATAGTGGGATATCCAATGATAAATGGTTTATGGGGATTCTTAATTTATTATTAATCAGACCATAGATAAATATCATACTCAATATGAAAATTTTATACCCTACATGTATATTATGGATAATCTCAAGTCTCACTTCAAATCCCCACAATTGCAATCGGTATAAAGGGCCAATAATAGATCAACCAATGCAATGGAAATAATTGGGTCCTTGATACAAATGTTTAATAGTGTTGAAGAGTATCATTTTCTCATTAAAAATCTTTTACAACCTACTTATATATTGCCATATTTGGAGAGCTTATGCACCATTTCTGATCTCAATCCCCCACCTAAACTACCTTGATTCCAAGACATTTATAGTTATTTCCACGACAAAGTCTTTCCTCCTGACCTTTCACATATTTTATAAAAAAGATTTCTTCATTGCCTAGACCATTATGCCCTTGTTTGAAACATGCTTTATTGTAAGGGCTATGATGTAATGCTTCTTTGTTGTTTATATTCAAGAGAATCCAATTTAGCACTTACAAAGGTTCACAAAGGAATGTTTGGGGCCCATACCAACGGTGTAGTTTTAGCTAAGAACCTCTTTAAAACATGATACTATTGGCCCAAGATGGAAATAGATGCTTACAAACATGTTAGGAAGTGTATTACTTGCCAACAACATGGTAATTTAATACATGTACCTTCTTTGCCACTCCATCCAATCACTACATCATGGTTGTTTTCTACATGGCATCTCGATCTCATCACAAAAGTAAGCCCAACCTCTTTTGATGGCCATAAGCACATTCTCACTGCTACCAAGTATTTTACTAAGTGTATTGAGGCCATTCCTCTCACTTACATCACTAGGAAGCACATTGCCAAATTTATCCATTACTATATCTCTATTGATATGGTATCCCACTAACTTTTATTATATCTAATAATAGTAGATTATTTGTAAACTAAGATGTTAATCCTATTTTCACCATATTCAAAATCAAACATAAGATAACCACACCATATAACCTACAAGGAAAATGTCAAGATGAGGTGTCTAAAAAAACTATTTTCACAATCCTAAAATAAATTATCAATGACACTGGTTGTAATTACCACTTGCAAATATTTCTGGCCCTTTGGGCTTATCACACTAGTAATCAAACCCCCACATGACCCACTCCATACTCCTTTGTTTATGAAATAGAAACTATTATCTTGGTTGATATCAAGATAAATTCATTACAGGTATCCTTAAAGAACATTGTGGATGATGAAGATTATAGAGTTTTTAGGTTATAAGAGATCTAACTCCTTGATGGCAAGCATTTAGTTACCCTGGAAAAATTGAAAGCATATCAAAACATATTTTGTAAAATCTATAATAATCACATTCTCCCTTGGGATTTTAAAGTTTGTGACTTGGTCTTGAAGGAGAATCAAAAGAACATTAATGTTAAACACAAGGTAAATTTCAACCCAATTGGATAGGCCCGTATGTAGTCAAAACACATTATGGATTGGGGGCATACCGATTAGCTACTCCAAATGATGAAGAGATCCTAGAACCCATAAATTTTATACATCTCCAATGATTAAATTCTTAACAACCCTTTTTTGAACTATTATCTACAAGAGCCTTTACTTGGGGGTAGCTTGTACTAAAGTCATTTATTCCAACATTATACTTAGGACTATCCTATTATGGACCATTTCAACTTTGTACCATTTTATTATAGACCATTGTCTTAACATAGACCATTCTACCTTGAATAATATTTATTTTACTACCCCTAGATCATTATACTTTGTTTTCTTCCATTCTGGATCACTGTAACCATTGTACTCTAGACTGTTATAACTATATTATATTACCTTATACTATTTGATTAGGGACCATTGTACCCATGGGCCATTATCACTTGGATATTTTATATTTTCTTGAATTAATTTTATTTCCACTATGGAATATTGTAACCTCAACCTTTATATCCCATAACCAATTATGATCCTGATTATGATTCTTAGGCATTATGAACACACTTAACACCCATTATACAAAGTAGTTTAGCCTGAAAATTATTTCACATATTATTTTTAAAGACAAGTGTAAAAGGATATGTCAATACATGGTTTTTTCCTAATATTTGTTTTTTTAGATTGATTCAACATTGCATAATGTTCTATTATTATTTTTCTTATGTATGATAGGAATTGTTTCCTTGATAGGGTCAAAAACATCGTTACAGTCATTTTAGTTATTACTTGCCTATGAATGTACAACTCATCAATAAAGTGGTTTTTTGTGACATTATTTGTATCTCACTTTCATTCATTAGTCTGTTACAACCAGTTTTAATCTATTTTTATAATGACTAACCTTGGACATGCATCTCCTTGTAGATGGTTCCCTATACCATTGTTTATATTCATGATCCCCATTGCAGCTAGTATAGCTTTTCTTTGAACTCTTACATGTAGAAGTGTATCTCCTTAATTAGGTAGTTCTTGGTGCCCTTTTTTAATATTTTATTTTTATTTTTATCCTAAAAACACATAAAACATTAGAAATTGATATGATAAAAGAATAAAAACATTTCCTTAAACCTTTGTTTATTTTGATCCTAAGCACTTTAATTATTTTGTGAGAAAATTGAACCATACTCTCACCATTTTTTGAGTTGCACCAATTAGTCTCTCATAATTATCAATCGAGTTAAGACACTTATAAAACCCCTAAACATTTGTAAAAATTCTTGGAAAACCCTGAAAAATACTAAATCATGAAAATTGGCTTAGTATTTCAAAGAGAGATACAAAGCCATCAATGTTTTTGGGTGGGGTTCTCTTATTTGCTCAGTTTATTTTTATACCACCTTGGTTTTTTTCCTTCCATTTTTTAGAGAACTAAATTGGCATACGGTCCACATGGACTATGTGGGGAACACTTTGATGCATGGGGTATCTTGTGTTAGCTCAGCGATATTCACACTTTCTTTTCTTTTCTTTTTTTGACCACTTCTTTGACTTAAAGATCTTGGGAACCCTAACCATTTCATGACTAACCACTTGTCATTTAGTTTGCTCATCCTTCTTGGCCTTAAGCCTTAAGATCTGGCCATTTTGTGCATCTATATTATGTGTATTTTATTTTTGACTTAGATACACTAATGGTTACTTGGATTCACTTTACGCTCTCATCATTTTGTGAGTAACATTTTCCTATTCTCTCACCATTTTATGAAACCCTTGTTTGCATTGTTCATTTAAAACCCAATACATTATTACACCCTTGGATTTTCTTATGCTCTTGAAATTTTATGAGCCTTTTCTCTTTCGCAACCTTAGATCTAGTAGGCCCTATAAATTCCCAATTCATTTCCTTTATGCCTACTCATCTCTTGCCTTTGAGTGTGGTTTTAATGTAAAACCATACTCTCACTTTATCATGAACTCGTGATTTTGTGATCCTATTCCCTTATTCCTATAAAATACAACCATGTTCCCTTATCATTATTTTATTCTATCCCATCTCTTGGGATAATTACATTTGGATTGAATTTCATGTTGAATCTTGCATCCATGGAACTATGTAGCCATCATCCACTTGCCTCATGCATCTGGAGTCAACTCGACCAAACCTTCTTTTTCTTCTATATTCCCCATTTTGTTTTGGATTTTTGTTTCCATATAACCTGGGGGAAACTTTGGATCCATTGTTGTTGTCTTGTTATACTAGTATCATTATTTATTAGCTTAAGGGTCACCCTATTACACAGTGTAATGCATCTATTACATAGGCATGAATAATTTATTTTCTATTTTCACTAACATTATGATTAACCATTGTTTGTGTGTGTTTATTTAATTTTTTTTATTGTTTTTTTATGGCGAGGTATCTCTTTATATGTGTTTATTTATGTTTTGTTGTTTGTTCATTTGTGTATATTTGAGTTTTGTTGTGTTTTTATTATGTTATTATTTTATTTATTGATTATTTTGTTCTTCTTTCATTTTTATTAGTGTTTAATTATAATTTTTTTTGTGTTTTGTTGTGCTTGTACTTAATTTCCTATTTAGTCTTGCTTATTATCTTGTTTTTTTAATTTTTTGTTTGAATACATTTCGTAAACATTTTGTGTCTAGCCTTCATTAGGGATGGACTTGTTTATGTTTGTATTTAGTTTTTATTTTTTTATTTTTTGTAAGTACATATTATTAGTACATGTGGATCTTGATTATTCATAAATTGATTTTAGGTTGTTTAAGCATTTGTTCTTCATTTGTTTTCTTACTCTTACGTGAATCTTGATTTTATGTTAGGTCACATTTTTGTATTGTTATTGTTAAATTTTTTTTTGTTTGAACGTAAACAGTTGTAAATTTGGTTTTGGTAATTTTCATCATTATCTTTAGTTATAAATATTCACAATTAATTTGATCAAGTGAAAATAGAAATACAATGTTATTATAAGCTACTCATACTTATGATGCATAATTTCCATTTCCTATAGTAAACACCAAGTGATCCAAGTCTAAAAGTCAATGTGACATTGAAGATCATTTATGAACACACCATATCCAATACCTAACACAAGATCTATCCTAGGCCAAATTTAGAAACACACATGACTCTATGAAAGACATGCATCTCTTGGCATACACTATGAGTCTAATTGAATATTTCTATGATTATTTTAGGACGTGCATCTCCTATATTATCCTCTAACATCTAGTCATACATAGAGAAGAATAATAAAAATACCTCAACATCCATATCATAATTAAGGACATGCATCTCCTAAAAGTAGCATATCCAAACATATCATAACAAGAATATAAATGTAAACATCATGTGATAATAAAATAATATTAAGATTCCATGTACAAGTAGCAATAAGCTAAAAAATAATGTCATATATATATATATATATATATATATATATATATATATATATATATATATATATATATATATATATATATATATATCTCAAAATCATGTTTTATACATCATGAGAATATCTATAACTTTCATAATACAAAAAGAAGAGATAAAAAATCACCTCTGATCATGGTCATCATTAAAGGGACTATATTGGAAACTATAACCCATCCTTGATGTTGGCACTGCTAGTGGACATGGTGGTGGAGGCCCCATGACTCCCCATTATGATATTGGTTATGTCATTAACCACTCTAACTCAGTCTCATGTTTAGACTTAGATGTCTAATTATTACACTATGATCTCATGTACTCCGTATAAGATACCACTCTCCTCTCCACAAAAATTGTTGCCTCATATGCCCACCTCTAGTAGGATATCTGGTCCTTGGTATTTAGGACATCATCCTTTTCATGCAAGGCATCATCCTTATTCGTAATCACTTTGGTGAAGGCTCTGACTATGCTTGAACTCATTTCTATCCGACCTCAATGAGCCTCATCTATCTCCTTTATGAGCTTCTCCACTTGTGAGACTAGTCTCTTCCTATCCACCCAAGCAAAGTATCACTCTCCAACTATTGTCAATATCTCCATGTCTCATGTGTCTAACTATTTATAAACCTTTGTCAAGTGTACCAACTATCCTCTCAAATTATAAATATTTGCATCTCTAGGTGTGATGAGACCCTATATGCTAGTAGTCTCTCCTTGAGTAGTCATAAGATATGCCTACAACCTATGCACAATGATTTGTAATCTAGTAATCTCATAGAGGTGTTCAATAATCTCCCTCTAGAATCTATCTTTAAAAGCCTATTCCTCTATAGATCTCCTTATGTTGGAGGGACCTACCTCTCTCGAACCTATACCTACACCTATGTTAGAGGGAACTACCTCTCCTTTACCTATCCCATGTCCACCATCACCACCTACAGTATCCTCCATATCCACATCCTTCTCACCCAACTCGCCTATCTTGATATCATCTCCTAGTTTCTATTGTGTTAAAGGCTGCACAACCTATAATGTTATAATGTATGGTATCACTGGTTGTATGCACACCTAAACCTCTTGTTGTGTTAGGCCATATCCTCAATCTCTCCTCATCTTGACCCACCTCTAACATAAAACTGGCTGCTAAAGCAATAACCTTGTCAATTGGATCAATCTTACCCTAATCCACCATGCAACATAAGCATTGATAACCCCTACATCCAACACACCTCTAAGATAATCCCATAGTACATAGAGTACCATGGCATAATCCACAACTACCTCACCCCTGGGCACTGGTGGTCCTGACTCTTTGATCTCCCTGATCACATAATGAATGTAGTGTGGACCCTCTAGGACATCCTGATGCATAGTAAACTATATTAGACTTGATCTCTCATGTACCTATCCACTACATAGTCATGGTGACCTATGATATAACATGGCATGATCATATAGAAAATCATGAACAAGTCCTCCAACCAAAGCTAGTGGGTCTTTATATAGTGTCACTAGATGAATTCCCCATCCTCCATCTCATCTATGAATTGTAGATAATAAGGGAAGTCTCAAAAATGTCCCTACATACCTATCCCTATTAGATACCATCCCTAATTCAAGGGATCCTCTACTCATCTATGGTATCTCATCCTCACTAGCTATATAATGTATACATGCTCCTATGCCCATACCTACAACATTATGTTAGGGCATGTACTTCACCCTCCCTAATAAGCTACCATATGCAAGTATTTGTTCAACTAGACTAAGATAACTAGACCCTAGGCAAATCATGTCAATTGATCAAACATATCCTGTACCACACCAATCAAACCTAGTAGGAAGAACCATCTTCTATTATCCAACAACATAATGCCATTGACAAGAGCTATCAAAACTATAAGTTCTATAGAATTTTACCCTATCTTTCTCCTACTCCATCCTATAATGTCTAAGACTTATCCTCTTGTGCATCTATGTCTATGTAGTCATCCATAATCTCTAAGTCAACTACTCTTAACAACTCATCTAAAATAGCTCATCATCTGGTCAACATCCAAGTGATCTTGGATCCTCACATCTACAATCATAGAATGTGGTGTACATCCTCCAATTTCATTATAGCCTCCCCAGTCAATAGATGAAATGTATATGTCTCTAAGTACCACCTCTTTGCAAGTGTTGATAAATAAGCCCTATATGTTTGAATCACTAGTAATCATGCTAGGTGATATAGGTTTACTACTATCAAGATGCGTACGAGTGCATTCATCATGATCCCCTATCACCATGAAACCTTGGAGCACCACTCCCATGATGTGATGACTTCAAATCATTCTTGTAAATCAAACATAAGGAACTAAGTCAAATATCTTTCTTTTCATTCACACAATATTTCTAATTTTGAGGCCTAGACTAATCATCTATGGGTCTCTCTCTCTTCTTCTAATTTTGGGCTTATATTAATCTCCTATGGGCCCCATTATATTTTATTCTATCGATCTCATCATTTTTTCGCTATTCCTTCATTTAATGGGTCGTTCTTGCTCATTTTTAAGGTAATTCTACTAATGAAAGTGAACCCTCCATATATTTGTATTGATTTATTGAAATATTTACAAACCCAAACCATTCTTAAATAAGCCTCAACTCAGAAATTAGAGTTTACATGCAAAACTAAACAAAAAACTAAAATCTAAAAAAAATGCCTATTTTTTAAAAGCTCCTGAAATATCTAAAAAATCCCTTGAAATATCCTAAACACTATAATTAGACTATGAGATTAAATTCAACTGAAGTTGATGTCTAGTTATAAAAATATATAATTTCTAAAATAAAAAAAAAAGTCAAAAAATAATTAAATCATAATTTTGGACCCTTAGATGATCACACATGGCCTTCAAAAAATATCAAAAACATTAAAAATAATAATAAACTTTTTTATACGGCCATTTTAGCTTCTGGAAGAGCTCAAATGCAGTTACAAGTCAAAAGTTATGGCCTCTAGAAGGTTGGCATATTTTTTTTCATCAATCATCTTTAATGAGAAGTTTGTCAATTTTACACTACAAAACTAACTGAATCCCAGTTGAAATAGCTTGAGTCTCAACTTTTTTATTCATATCATTCATTAATTTCATATAAATGACTCTAATCAAGGAGCCATTACAATATTTTATGATGCATCCTACTCTAGAATCACTTGGATTTTTGCTTGAGGCTCCATCAAAATTCATTTTAAACCACCCTATAAGAGGTGAAATCCAAGATTCATTTTCCTTTCTTACACCTTTAATTGAGTTTACAAATAACCCCAATAACAACTGGATGAATAATAATCCTCTATTTTGTGCACAATTTCATATCCCATGCTAAAAGACATCCATTCTTACATTTGATCTAAGAAGATACAACTTTTGAAATAACATCTTAATCTTTTAAAATTACAACAAGAGGTCTTTCTTTCCTTTCAAATATTCATTGGTTTCTTTCCTTCTAGATTGGCCACACCATAATGGTAGGACTAATTCTCCATAAACTACAAAGTGTTTTTTTGCAATCACAAATAGGCCAAGAAAGGAACACATTAAATAAGGAAGAGGGCCATGCCCAAGATCATTCTAGTTTGAAACATAACCGAACCCAACACCAAGTAGTAAAGGGGCAAGAATTTTAGAAGATGATTTCAATTTTTTCCTCTGTTTAACAAATAATATAATGGGAAGGGACAATAAATGTAATTTTTTCTAACCTATCTTGTGTGAGAATATGGTTTTGGACTACAATCTAGGTGAATGCCCCTGCTTTCTAGATCCCAATCCTATCCCAACACAAGAATCTTACCCATATCAACTCATCATCAGTAACCTATGACATCTGATATCCAAGGCTCATTGTATAAATACCTAATTTGTCCCCTATCTAATGAAGCAAATCCTCTTTGGAATTTAAGAAAACCTTACCATCCCTCAAATAATTCCTCAACTGCATGCACTAGTCTAATGGAATCACCAAGGCCTCAAAATTCTCCCACACCCAAGAGGATAGAGTATTGATTTGATGAAGTTAAAAAAAATTCTCAACTACATCACCCCACATAGTAATAAGAATATGTTTTGTCTCCTCCAAATGTAGAATATCAGATAAAAGTTTATGCCTATTCAAAGATTCCTCCCAAAATTTCGTTATCCAACCATTATTGATGGTATAAGAAACATGTTCTAATATCAAAGACCTGAATTTTAATTTTGTTTCTAAAAGTGTGAACCTTTTGGGGGTTTCTTAATAGAAAAAAAGCTTCAGGGGTTATTTAAATAAATATATTTTCATCTCAAAAGCCTACACCATACATAATTTGGTTTTGAAATCATTTCCCCAAACTAATTTAGCTTCGAGGGCCTTATTTTGGATACTCAAATTTTTAACACCTACTCTTCCCATCTTCTTAACTTTGAAAAAACTTTCCCACTTCATCAGGGGGAATTTATTCTTGATCTTATTCCCTTGTCATAAAAAATACTTCATAATTTGATTCAGTAGCTTAACCACATGGCTTTGTGGTTGAAGAACTAAGAGATAATATATGGGAAGGGAGCTTAAAAATAACTTAATGAGATTAATTCTACCCACCAAGGAAATCCATATTCCTTTCCAAGAATTCAAATTAGCCTTAAAGGATTTGATCAAACCTTCCCAATGAATAGTTTTGACCATTCCTAAAAAAAGTGTAACCCCTAGATATTTAGATGGAAATTTTCCAATATTAAAACCCAAAACCAAGGAAATAGCCTATCTTTCTTGTTTATAAAAATTGATAATTTTTTTTCTAATTTTATAAGATTCACCATTTTACCATAGGTAGACTCATAATTGTGAATAATATATTTAAAAATTTGAGCTTCACACACAAAAACTTGACTAGAAAGAAAAGTGTCATCAACAAATTGCTAATGATTGAGATTTTCTAGGCCTTGTAAAACTTAAATACCCTGTAAATTTTAATTTTCCTTATCTTTATTCATATCATGAACCAAGGCCTCAACCAAAAAGATAAAAATAAAATTAGAAAGAGGATCCCCTTCCCTAATACCCTGTTAAGACTAAAAAAACTAGCCCGACTTCCATTGATCTAAATAGAATATTTTGGACTAGAGATATAGCTAAATAACTAGTCACACCAATATTTCCCAAACCCAAATTTCTATATAACTTTAATAAAAAATCTCCAATTAATCCTAACATAACCTTTGTTTATATCCTACTTGAACATCATATCCTTCCTAGAAGTAACAACTAGATAATGAATAATTCCATGGGTAATGATTATACCTTCTTGAATGTTTCTACGTAGAAAAAAAACCATATTGTTCTTTCAAGATCAAGGAATATAAAATAGGTTTGAGTCTCTCTATGATTAATTTAGAGATGATCTTGTAAACCATATTATATAGATAAATAGGATGGAAATCACCAAAGCTCTCTTTGAGGAAGAAAAGATATGAAAGTAACATTTAGATCTGGGATTAATTTTCTTCTCCTTCTTGATTATTCAACCATTTGAAGTATCTCTTCACCCATGATATCCCAAAATTATTGAAAAATGTTTTGTGAAACCCATCTAGGCCAAACACTTTATCCTTATTCATACAAAATATCATCGAATTAATCTCATCGAAAGTGAATGGAGCCAATATTTTTTCATTTTGTTTTGAAGAAACCAATGTAGTAATGTACCCAAGATTATCATTATAATCTTGAAGATCATATGCCTTATCATCATTTAGAAATTTATTGAATAAACTAAAAGGCACACTTTGAATCTTTAACTGTGTACTCAACATCTTTCCCTCAGAAGAAACAATCTTCAAAATGCAAGAGAAATTATGCTTGATTCTAATAGAGTTGTGAAATAAAGCAGAGTTTTGATCACCTTCTTTCAGCGAATCTATTCTTGATTTTTATTGTCCAAATATTTATTCTCTTTGTAATAGTTCCTCATACTTAGCCATCAAACACTTTTCCACCCAATAATATGTTTGATCCATCCCTTCTCTAAAATTTGTCTAATTGAGATTTTTAAGATTCACTTTAACATGAATTTTTTTCCTAAAAACCATTTTTAAAAAAAATTAAAGTTCCAATGTCGTAGATTCCCCTTAAAAAATTGGATATTTTTGGCCATCTTAAACATTAAAAATATAGATTAAATATGACAATTCCTAACCAAACTTACATAAGACTTGGAAGAGAAAGATCCTGAAACCATATTTTTTCAAATTTAAAAGGATAGAGATTAGGATAGTGGTCAAAATTGAAACAAAATTCCACAAGGAAGTGGTCTAATCCTGAAAAAATAAGGATGGAACTTTTTGAGATCTAGTTTTGGGTCATCCAATTGGATAAAACCAAAAATTCATCCAATCATTCCATAATGTTCTACTCACCACTTCTTTTATTATTCTAGGTAAATAATGCTTACTTTTTTTGGATATAAAGAAGTTCATTTTTAGAAACAAATTAAACAAAATCTATATTAATAAAATCCATAGATGCCCTTCCACCCTATTTTTCCAAAGGAAAGAGAAGATCATTGAAGTCTGCATCCATCAAAATCTTCAAACTAGCAAAGTGAGACAAGAGGGAAAATAATTAATTACATAAAAAAGATTACTATTATATTCATTTGGGCTATACACATTACCAAAAAAAAATTCAAATACATCCTGAGGCATGTGATTCTATAAAATAGATAATTAGTTCAAACCTCCAACATTTCCACTTGGACTTTATAGGGAACCTAGATAATAACCAACATCCCTAAAGCCCCAAAATATTTAATAAAAGAACTGCTCCATCTATTAAAACTAAGCTTCATCAAATTAGAAGCTTTAGCTAAACTTAATTTATTTTCTTGGATCAAAAGAAAGTCATTTTTTTCAAAATAGAACATACTCATAACCAAAAGTCTTTTTTTAGGGGCATTAATACCCCTAACATTTCAAGAAATAAGATTCATGAGGACTGAGGGAGTGTTTCCCCATTTTACTTATTAGGTATAAATAATTTTGAGAGAGTGCCTTGCTTTCACACTAAGACTTCCCTTGCTACATGATCCCTAGTAGATTTTTTTAACTTCTTTTTTATCTTTACCACAACTATGATTTTGAAGGGAACTTTGAGATTGAGAAATAGAAATAATTTTTCTAGAGTTCAATTCTTCCTCCAAATCATAATCCTCCAAATTTGAATCACTATCTAGAGCCTCAATCACTGGATTTTCATCCAACTTATCTAAACAATCATTAGAACAAAAGGAACCTTAGTTTTTTTTTTAGAATTATAAAGAATAGATTTGATAGTCTGAGACTTTTTTGAGATAAAATCACAACATTTTATCAATGAATTAGGAGACAACTCATCTCCCTTATCTAATTTGTGTAATAAGGCCTCATTTTCTAAATTTTTTATGCATGAAACATTTTAAATCAACAAATTAAGTTCCAAGTCTTTTTGAGATCTAGAGGAATTAATCACCTTGGAAGAAGAAGGAATCAAACTAGCATGAGCATAAACCTGATCTAATTTCACATTCTTTCCTTTCTTAACATGACTCTTACAATCCAGCTTAGATCAATAATTACCATTATTATGTAAGTGAAAATCCCTAGATGAGGATTCCACTAGTTTCCAAACCCTCAAAGTCTACCCAAAATTGAAGATGAAGCCTCTAAGGCTCTCATACATAACTTCTAAGTATGTATAGTACATCTTCATTTAAAAAATATAAAAGGGAGGTTTGCAATATAAATTAATTGAGACTAGGAATACAACCATCTAGATTCATTAAAACCCTAATCCTTCATAAGAATCCAAAATTCCCTTATCTATTATAGGATCAATTTCTAGAAAAGACCCTAGTAGGTTACCTAGGGATGATAAGCAATCAAATCCCCAATATTATAAAAGAATACTATAGAGTCTTAACTAGATTGGATAACTACCCTATTGTACCAGAAAAATGTAAAAATTTGGTTTCCATCTTTGAATCCAGAGGCCAATTCCTCTCATAGACCAAAAGGGATGATTCAAAACCCTATTTTTTGAGTCTAAATAATGAAAGATGATACTAAAACAACCCTTAGGCATAAATATTACATCAATATCCTTCCCATATCTCTCCTCTACACATGACACAATATCACTAATCGATGTCCATTTCCCTACAAATTTGATGATAAGATCCCATTGTTACATGAGTGAAATAACTTGAGAGTGACTAGATCATTCCCACAAGAATTCCTTGTCTTCACCAACCTTGAGTCCATCCCACATGTAAAAATCTAATCCACCAAAACTTTCTTAGACTTTTTATATTGTCTTTTCATTCTCCACAACATGATCAAAATTTAGTGAAGTAGACTTCACTCTAGCATTCAAGGTCTCACTAGTCTACAACTCCTTTACCCACACCAATTATTTTTAAACCTCTCAAGTCTCAGCTTGATTTTTATCTTCTAACCCTACTTCTCCTTCACGAGTAGAAAAATCTAACTAGTAATTAAGTACCTCAATTGTTTCCTCTGTAATTTGTTGATTAGTCTTCAAAGACTTGCACCCAAATCCCATTGCAAGTGTGAGGGCTTATTTAATGTTCTTCCCCCATTCATGCACCATTCATTTTTTTCAATATATTTCTAAAACTAAGAATAAATCATTTTATTAATTAATATTTTATACATTATTTATAAAATTAAATAATTTATTTATATATATTAAAATGTTTACATTATTTTTAAATAATTTACATAAAATTATTACAATTATATATTTATGAAAATTTCAAATAAATTTATTATATCCTCTTGTACACTAACTACAAAGGCATGCACGAAATCCAATGTCAAGTTTGCCTTATAATTTAAATGAGGTCCTTTATATTCACATTTATACTATGTCAATTACCTTACTAGTGGTTGGTAATGGTGAGTTTGAAAGTAAAAATGCCAAATATCACTTAATATTGTTGGGTTATAAAATACTCAACATTTATTAGTCTATTATTCCATAAAATTTTGATTCTATATGTGATGGTTACACTTTACATGATTTGGTTTGGTTATGTTGTAGTTTTTATTAAAAGTCTATAATTAAAAATATAAGTTACTTTTTACGGATTAGTATATTAATTAATTTAAAAAGTAAAATAAGGATAATATAATCTATATTTTTAATATATAAATTGTACTGAGGATTTTAATGTTTATTGTTTTAGAAATTTGAAAGTATGACACTACAAGCTATGAAAAAGGAAATGTAAAAACATAGACATAATGAATATAAATAAATACAAATCAAATTAGAATAAACATGATAAAACTACTCAATTTTTTTAAAATTATCTAATCTTTTTAAATTTATATATAATTAATATTAATATTGTTAGTTATTTTCAATGATATTACCCAATGTAAAATAACAAGAAATTGTTAGTATGTATGCATGCATGCCTTCATGTATGTATGTATGTATGTATGTATGTATGTATGTATGTATGTATGTATGTATATGAGTTATGGTGAAAATAGATCTCATAAGCATGAATTATTATTTAATTATCTACAATCTCAAATATTTAATTGAGACTCATCAAAATAGGATAGTATAGGAGTAATCACTTATGTAGAGATAATACAACTAAAGAAAATAATAAAAATATATCGTATCATTATAGAGAATATATGTATAAATTATAGAATAAAATTTTATTTATTAAAATAATTTGTATCCAATGAATATTAATATAATTTACAATTATTTATTAAACTTATTTCAATAAATATTTTATATATTAAATCTAAATAAAGGAGACTGGATAAACTCAATCTTGACTATTTTTAACTTATATGTTTTAGTGTGTAATTTATTTTTAAAGATAAAAAATAAAAGTCCAAAATTATGCTAAGAAAATATCCATATTCTAATGAATTTTTAAACACATAATCATAAACAAAAATGTATATATTACTCTTTTTATATATTTCTTTCTATTTTTAATTTGTAAGACATTAAATTTTAAAATTTGTGCCAATGTAGATGGAAACAATAATTTTTTTGTGGATTATATATATATATATATATATATATATATATATTTGGTATGTTGTAAAAATTAGAATATTATTTAATAATTAATTTCATGTGCTTTAAAGAACTAGAAGATAACTACTTATAGATATAGAAATTTGATGTATCACTCTTTTTTAAAAATCTCTAATGTAACAAGGGTCACATAACAACTATTGCCTACTTCTAATGTACAAATTGCATTAAAAATTATAATGTATATTTTATTAATTTAAGGCATTTGGAAATTAAAGTTATACATTAATAAGAGAAATATTACATTGTAAGAAGGGGTAGTTGGTGATGGTTATGAAGGAGTGTTGTAATTATACTAAATTGCATAATAATAGAACAAAGTAAAAAAATTTAAAAATAGAATAAAAATAAAATTCATATAAAAGTTAAAACATGGAAATGCAATTTCCATTATCAAAATATAGTAGCACACAAGAAAATAAAAAATAAGAAAATTTATGTAGGTCATATTCTTCTATGTAAAATTATTTCAATTCCCTCATTGATGGACATTTTATTTGGTTAAGAAACACTTTTATTTATTATTCCTTTCTCTTTAGTTTCAACATAATTTTTTGGTGAGTATGTAAGCATTAATTTATATGATCTTAAGATTTGTTTATCCTTGAATTTCAATATAATTTTCAAAATTAAGATTTAGCTTAAGTTTAAATCAAACCATTGAAGGGACATATATTAGCTTTGACATCCTTAAAATATTAAAATTTTAGTTCTTCATAGATTTTGAATTGGAGATCATATTTTGTTAAGGTTCCATGTTTATATAATCTGAGTATCATATATTGAAATGCAGTTCACTAATTTTATAATTCAAAATGTTGGACCTCAATTGTACTTCAAGAAACTGACATAAGCACAGATCATGGTAATTCATGATGAGTTCTTAATTTGAGTGATGTCTAAGTCCTATTAAAAAAATCCCTAGTTATTTGCATAAATATTGTCTTGAATCATATCCAATATAACAATTTAAAATCTATTGTAAGTGAGTGGTGGCATAATTAGCCTTTTGATTTCACATTAATACAACCTAATGAAACTTACATAGAGAAATGATAGGAGAATCATAAGCGACACCAATTGAAAAGTGAAAATAATGTCTATACAATTATTTTTTGTAAGATAAAACACAAAAGGATAAGATAATAACAATTAAAACAATATTGAATCTAGGAAGTAAAAGACCCTCTATGAAACAATATTTGAAAATGAGTTTATTACCACATTAAAATTATGATAATAAATTGATTTATAAAGGAAATAATATAAGATATAATGTTTTTCATCTTAAATTAAATTGATATTCAAATGAGGTAGAAGTTACCCTACAAGATAACATTATCCTAATTGAATCTTGTGTTTTCATTAAAATTATTCATTAAACTATTAAATTAAATTAATATAAATCATCATGTTGATATCTAAGATGGATTCTAGTATAGAGTATTATGGGTTTTAATAAGGAGATGGTTCCCATGTATCTCATCCACCAAATAATTAAAGGCTTTGTCAAGCTTAGATAAGTGACTAGGACATGTATTAAGGACAACATTGGAGGGCTCGTCATACCCCCCACATACTACACTCTTGGTAAAAATAATTTGGAATATGTGGATCATGTTATTGGGACTCTTTTTTGGCACATGCTCATTGTAAATAGATTTCCTTTTTAGTGGTAAACTTTTATCCATGAGCTGAGAGTCATTATGATTTAGAATATGATAAGTAAGGCTCTCCTTGAAAGTGATGTTATAATTTCCATCCAAGTTCCTCATGTCATGTTAGTTGCAGGGAATGAATTTATTGTCATTGTGGAAGAATGTGTGGAACTGACTAAAATTATCATCAACATTGCACATTTGAGGATGCATAATGGTGGAGGCTTGATGTCCATGGCATTATTATGAAGCTCAATGTGGTCATTGGAAATTACGGACTCATCATTAGCCATGTTATTCACTCTATGAAAATAATTTATTGTTAAGGTGTGGAGCCTAAAAGCTTCACATATGAGCACATTACAAAAGTTGCAGGTTTACACAGTCACCAGCGTCGGTTAGGAGCGACCGACGTCGGTCAGGTGTAGTTGAAGAGACGTCGGCGTCGATAGAGGATCGGTCGACGTCAGTCACAGGCAAGCAAGAAGGAACTGGCGTCGGTTACCTGTGCATCTAGAATGCTATTTTTGAGGACAGAACCGAGTGTTTGCATGATGAGTTTAAGTCTTAGTCTTAAGTTCACATTTCTATTATTAGTAAGATTGTTTTTAGAGCCCTTGTTCAAGAGGCTTAACTGTTGGTTGTAAGTGCATGCTCAAGTCTCCTAATTCTATATGTAGAATTAGATCTTCTTAGCTTAGTGTGATTATTGTAGTAGTTCATTGTATGTGAATATTGAAGAACAGTATAGAGTTGCATCAATCCAAGTTGTTGGAGTTGATTGTACTTGAGAGAGAGAGAGCTCTTGAGGAATAGAGATCTAGAGAGAGATCTTGTGCATCTGAGAGAGGTGTGGAAGAAAGAAGTTTCTTCAAATTGTATTCCTTTTGTAAAGAGTTTAATACAAGTTTTCAGGGTGGTTTCTTTTATCTCTTGTTCTTTGCTATTATCTGATTCTAGTTACTTATCTATCTGATTTAATTTCGTGGTTTATTACTTTCATAAGTGTAATCATATTGTTGGTTGATCCCCAACAAGTGGTATCAGAGCCTTGGTTGTAGGTTTAGAGTTTGATATCCAATAATTGGTATCAAAGCTCAGGTTCACTAATAGGCAGTTCAGATCTATGTAGTGTGTATTGATTACAGGTTGCTCACAGGAGTTTCTATAGGGATTTCTGTTTGAGTGGGAGAAGCAATGGTAGATGAAAGTAAACTGAGAATGGAGAAGTTCAATGGCAAAAACTATCAACATTGGAGGATGCAGATAGAGGACTATCTGTATCAGAAAGATATATACTTACCGTTAGGTGGGGTTGCAAAGAATCCCACAGACATGGAGGATGAAGAATGGGAATTTCTTGACAGAAAGGCTCTAGGGTCTATAAGACTGAGTCTAGCATCTACTGTTATATCTAATTTATGATAGGCAAAAACAACGGTAGAGTTGATGACTACTCTAGCAAATTTGTACGAAAAACCCTCAGCTTCTAATAAGGTATATCTTATGAAGTAGCTATTCAATTTGCATATGCAGGAAGGTGGATCTATATCTAATCACTTGAATGATTTCCATGGTATTGTAAATCAATTAAGTTCAGTCAAAATTGTATTTGATGATGAAATAAAAGCTCTTTTAATATTATGTTCTTTGCCTGAAAGCTGGAATAGCTTAGTAATGGCAGTTAGCAATAATGCATCTGCATCAAATATTTTAAAAGTAGAGGATGTTGTTAGTGTTATCTTGAATGAGGAAATTCATAAGAAAAGCACAGAAGAGACATCTGGGAATGCTTTAAGTTTTGAGAGCAGGGAAAGGCAAAAAGAGAAGAGCAAGAAAGGGAGATCAAGATCTAAGTCTAAGGGGAGAGGTAGATCCAAATCCAAAAATGGCAGAAGGCCACAATGCTGGAATTGTGGAAAGATGGGGCACATAAGCAGAGATTGCTAGTCAAAGCCTAAAGAGGACAATCAGAATGAAGGAAAAGAAGAATCAAAGGTTTCAGGTATTGCACAAGATGCTTTAATATTCTCTTTGCATAATAATATAGAATCTTGGGTGTTAGATTCTGGTGCATATTTTCATGCTACCCCTAATAGGGAATATTTCTATGACTATATCCATGGAGATTTTGGAATAGTGTATCTAGGGGATGATGAGCCTTGTAAGATTATTGGCAAAGGTAAAGTGCAGCTAAAAATGCAGAATGGCAACACATGGGTGTTGAGAGAAGTTATGCATGTTCCTAGCTTGAAGATAAATTTGATTTCTGTAGGAAAGTTAGGGGATGAGGGTTGTACAGTAACTCTCATAGTAGAATCTTGGAAGGTGACCAAGGGTGCACTTGTTATGGTCAGAGGTAAGAGAGTAGGTACTCTCTATTTGTGTAATTGTGTTACTAACAATTCTCCTTCTGTATTATCTACTTCAGATGTGGATGCAAAATTGTGGCACTCAAGGCTTGGCCACATGATTGAGAAGGGGATGTCAATTCTTAAGTCTAAAGGTAAGCTTTCAGATTTGAAAAGAATGGATCTAGAATTTTGTGAGCACTGTGTATTTGGAAAATAGAAAAGAGTTAGTTTTCTCAAGACTGGGTCTACAAAGAAGAAGCATAAGTTGCAGCTTGTTCACACAGACGTGTGGGGACCGACTCAAGTAGCTTCTATTGGAGGATCATAGTACTATGTTTTGTTCATAGATGATGCTACAAGAAAGGTATGGATATACTGTATTAAGAAGAAATCTGATGTATTTGAGACTTTTAAGATTTGGAAAGCTATGGTTGAGAATGAAACAAGCAAAAGATTAAAGTGCCTGAGATCTGACAATGGTGGAGAGTTCTGTAGTTATAAGTTCAACTGGTATTGTTACATGCATGGGATCCATAGGCAAAGGACGGTTCTAAGGACACCTCAGTAGAATGGAATTTTTGAAAGGATGAATAGAACAATCATGGAGCGTGCAAGATGTATGAGATTGCATGTTGGTTTGCCCTTAGAGTTTTGGGCAGAAGCTGTTGACACTACAGTGTACCTGATTAATAGAGGACCCTCTACAGCTCTGGATGGTGGAATTCCATAAGAGGCTTGCACAGGTAAAAAGGTAGATCTCTATTTTCTCAAAGTTTTTGGTTGTGAAGCCTTTGTGCATGTAGAAAAGGAAAATAAAAAGAAGCTGGATGCTAAGTCTATGAGGTGCACATTCATTGGCTATGGCTCAGATGATTTTGGTTTCCAATTTTGGATTCTAGGAACTAACAAGATAATTAGGAGCCGTGACGTTGTTTTCAATGAAAAAGTGATGTATAGTGATCAGTTGAAGAAGCTGAATCAATCTGGGCAGAGCAATGGTGAATTGGACGAGGTGATGGTCCAAAATGAGCTCATAGGAAACATAAATAATCACTTACAGGAAAACACAGAGACCAACATCGGTAGGGTAGGAACTGGCATCGGCAGAACAAAGATCGATGTCGGCAAGACAGGGACCGGCATCGGTTACGAAGAACCGGCGTCGGCCAGTAATAGGTCTGGAGGTGACCGAGGTCGGTCACTGTAAGAGAATTTGGATGGACAGCATGTTATGAACGAGTCTCAGACTCCCATCAGAAGGTTAGAAAGGGTAAATAAGCCTCCAATTAGATATTCTCCTTCATTATTCTATTTATTGCTAACTGATGGTGGAGAACCAGAGAGTTTTGAAGAAGCAATACAGGTGGAGTCCAAGATTTAGTAGGAGCATGGCATGGTTGAGGAGATGGAGTCCTTAAGAGAGAACCAAACATGGGATTTGGTTGAATTGCCAGCTGGTAAGAGGACACTGAAGAACAGATGGACCTACAGGTTGAAAGAAGGTGAGAATGGACAGATGAGATATAAGGCCAGATTGGTAGTGAAAGGATTTGCACAAAAGCTAGGTATTGATTTTGGTGAGATTTTTTCTCCTGTTGTTAAAATGACTTCTATACGGATTTTATTGTCTTTGGTTGCTATTGAGGATTTGCATCTTGAGCAGCTAGATGTTAAGACAATGTTTTTTCATGGAGATTTGGATGAGGAAATTTATATGGAATAGCCAGAAGGATTTGAGGTCAAAGGTAAGGAGAAGTTAGTGTGTAGATTGAAGAAAAGCTTGTATGGCCTCAAGCAAGCTCCTAGACAGTGGTATTTGAAATTTGACAGGTTTATGACTGAGCATGGCTACAGTAGGTGTCAATCTGACCATTGTGTGTATTTTAAGAGATTGGATAATGGTAGATATATTATTCTATTGTTGTATGTAGATGATATGCTGGTTGCAAGATCACACATGTAGGATATCTCTGAGCTTAAGGTGAAATTAGCTCAAACTTTTGCTATGAAGGATTTGGGAGTAGCAAAGAAAATCCTTGGCATGAGTATTAAAAGAGACAGGAAAAATCACAGGTTGATATTGTCTCAAGAGGACTATGTGGACAAGGTGTTGAAACGGTTCAATATGCAGGATGCTAAGCCGGTAAGCACACCTTTGGCTGGACATTTTAAGTTGAGTAAAGAACAATGTCCTAATTCACATGATGAGGTAGAGTACATGAGTAAGGTTCCATATTCTTCCGCAGTAGGAAGTTTAATGTATGTAATGGTGTGTACTAGACCGGATATTGCCCAAGCAGTGGGAGTGGTAAGTAAGTATATGGCCAATCCAGAAAAGGAACATTGGAAAGCAGTTCAGTGGATCCTTAGATATCTGAGAGGAACTAGCAGTAGACACTTGTGCTATGGAGGTTCAGATACTTCTCTACATGGTTATGTAGATTTAGATATGGCAAGTGATTTGGATGGTAGGAGGAGCACTACAGGTTATGTTTTCACTGTAGGTGGAACGACGGTTAGCTGGATATCTAAGTTGCAGAAGGTTATTGCCTTGTCAACTACAGAAGCAGAGTATATTGCAGCCACAGAGGCTAGCAAAGAGATGATATGAATGACACGGTTCATGGATGAGCTTGGAAGGGAGAATGAGAGTTGCAGATTGTATAGTGATAGTCAGAGTGCAATCCATTTGGCTAAGAATTCAGCCTTTCATTCAAGAACCAAGCACATATAGCTAAGGTACCACTTCATACGACAAGTATTGGAAGATGGTGATTTGAAGCTGGAGAAGATCCATACAGATAGGAATCCTGTTGATATGTTAACCAAGCCGATTACAAAGGAGAAGTTGAATCTTCATTCAACTTATGTTGGTCTTCATGATTGAGTTGAAGATGGAGGAGCTAGAAGATGTTGTTGTACAGGTACTGGTGCAGCTGTTTATCTCCAAGTGGGAGATTGTTAAGGTGTGGAGCCTAAAAGCTTCATATATGAGTGCATTACCAAAGTTTCAGGTTTACACAGTCACCGGCGTCGGTCAGGAGCGACCGACATCGGTCAGGTGCAGTTGAAGAGACGTCGGCGTTGATAGAGGATCGGCTGACGTCGGTCACAGGTAAGCAGGAAGGAACCGACGTCGGTTACCTGTGCGTCCAGAATGCTATTTCCAAGGACAAAATTGAGTGTTTGCATGATGAGTTTAAGTCTTAGTCTTAAGTTCACATTTCTATTATTAGTAAGATTGTTTTTAGAGCCCTTGTTCAAGAGGCTTAACTGTTGGTTGTAAGTGCATGCTCAAGTCTCCTAATTCTATATGTAGAATTAGATCTTCTTAACTTAGTGTGATTATTGTAGTAGTTCATTGTATGTGAATGTTGAAGAATAGTACAGAGTTGCATCAATCCAAGTTGTTGGAGTTGATTGTACTTGAGAGAGAGAGAGAGAGCTCTTGAGGAATAGAGATCTAGAGAGAGATCTTGTGCATCTGAGAGAGGTGTGGAAGAAAGAAGTTTCTTCAAATTGTATTCCTTTTGTAAAGAGTTTAATACAAGTTTTCAGGGTGGTTTCTTGTATCTCTTGTTCTTTGCTATTATTTGATTCTAGTTACTTATCTATCTGATTTAATTTCGTGGTTTATTGCTTTCATAAGTGTAATCATATTGTTGGTTGATCCCCAACATTTATATTATGAATATATCTAGTCTAATCAAAGATGGGGTATGTATTTTTAATATTAATTTAAATAAAATACTCATCGTTTTCCTCCTTTTCATTGTCATTATTGATAGAGAGGCTCCTGCATCTCATATTACACATGTTATGCTTCAAATGAGTGTGTCTATGCTAGATATACTAATTTTTATAATGATTATGATCATAGTCATTATACCAAAGGATTTCAAAGCCCAAAATGTTTAATGAAATAATAAGATTTAATAAATGAAGTCAAACATGATACCAACTACAAGGATGCTAATCAAAATGAAAAAGAAGTTGAGAGGGGATACAAACAAGAGGTAATAACATAATGAGAGAATATGAATTAGAGGGAGAATAAGAAGATATATGTGGATGATTGGTATAAAAATAAGATCAAAATGGAGGATCAAAGAAGGAAGGAACAATAAACTTGACTTGTGGCATGGAAAGAGAGGAAGATGGAAACAATATTATGTGTTGATGCAGAGTCCAAATGCAAAATGGTAAGAGATTGATTATTGTTGTCATCATTTTGGAAAATTAAAAATAAGTAAAATTTCAAAATCTTAATGGATAAATATTAAATTTGAGTTTTAAATTTTCAAATTTTAATAAATTATAATTTTAATCAATTAATTAATTTTAATATAATAGGTAGAATGTTTTATTTTTCCAGATTCATGCTAATTATTTTTCAACCCCCCATGTAAATATTCAATGGATTTTATCATAATTTATAAAATGCATTTAAATTTTAATAAGTTATGCAAATGTGTTTCTCTTTTCCCCAACTTGTACAAAATTTATGCAACACTTTTCCAAGTCATACGTTTTGGAAATTCATTTTTGCACATAGTGCAATTTGTATTTTCAATTTTTCAAGTCATCCAATTTGAAAATTTATTTTTTTTCTTGGTGAAATTTTCAAATCCAAAATTTGACCTGGTGAAATTTATAAATTCATTTTACATCTCCGCATCGCATGAAAAATTGTTTTTATATTTCTCCAAGTTGTGCAAGTGAGACTTTTTCTTCCCTAAAGCTTCTAAAAAAATTTAAAATCCCTAAATTGCATATAAATGCTTTGAATAAAATTTCATGGATTCACTAAGGAGGCAAGAGAATTTCTAGGAGAATAATGAAAGCAATGAAAAAGTTTTTCAATAGGTATATACCATGGGAAACTTACATGCCATCAAATTTGATCAATATGACATGCCTACAATTGTTGAGGTGCTATGAACACTGCTAGTACCTCTACTAGGAAAGAATATAGTAAAGTATCATTCAATTCTTCAAATGATTCTATTTCATACACATCAATTTCATTCTAAGATAAAATTGTAGTTGATTGTAAATTATAAATATCTTTGCATTGACAAGGAAAAATGAATGTCTTGAGCTAAAGAATTATGTATAATTTTATTACAAATAAATATTATGTATCTCCAATGAATACAATTTGGCTATCTATTGGAATATAGATAGGAAGAGATGAAGCATTAAGATTTCCCTTGGAATGTAGGAATAAATTGGCACTTAATTGATTTATTGTTGACATATATAATTTAGTTATATGCATAGAGCTGGGAGAAAATTCTATGGAAATTTCCCATTATTCGATCGCATTATTAAATAATGTGATGGTATTATTGACATAACATGATTTTATATTGTTACATTTATTTCCTTGTACTTTAAATTTATTTTAGTAAATATATTAAATTATGGTCACTCTATATCTAATAGATTTGATCTCACAACTGCATGCCTTAGATGTGGAAAATATTTTTAAAAATTTTAATTTGGTCAGTACTTTGGAATTTTTAGGGCCTTAGTATTGAGCCTAGGGATTTCAAGGAATAAAATTTCATAGTGATTTTAAGGCATAAATTTTGCAATTTATGTCCATTTTTCATGAACATATAGTCATTTTTTAGGTTGTTGTGCATTCTAGATTGCTTTTTGGTATTTCTAAGAGTCCTAAGATTGTCAAAATCAAAGATTACAAACCACTCAACTTGAACTTGATCAACGGTTGTGTGATTGGGGTAGAATAGGTCACCTTAATGACCTACACACATCAAATGACCACTTTGTGTTAATTTCATTTATTCATCATCCCTCCCTCATCCCCTCTAATCACTCCCTCCTCATTGTCCATTTTCCTTAATTAATCCCTTATTTACCCTCACTATTTTTCATCATCTATAATCACTCCCTTATCATTCCTGATTACTCCTTCATTCACCCTCACTATCCCTCATCATCCCTAATTACTCACACCTCACCTTTCATCATCCCTAATCACTTCTTGATTGACCCTCACCATCCCTCAGAGTATTTAATCACTCCCTCATTATCTCTTACCATTCCTCATAATCCCTAATCAATCCCTTGTTGGCCCTCACCTTTTCTCATCATTTATAATCACTCCCTCATCATCTCTAAACTCTCCCTTATTGGCCCTCACCATATCTCATCATCACTAATCATTATTCCATCATAACTCATCATCTCTAATCACTCATTCCTCATCCCTCATTGGACTTAATCACCCCGTCATTAATCCTCACCATCCTTCATCATCCCTAATCATTCCCTCATCCTCTGTAATCGATCCCTCATTTACCCTCACCATCCATATTGATTCCCTCATCATCTCTACTCAATTAATCCTTGTCCTTCCTCATACTTAATCACTATATCTAATACCTTGATGGTGGTATTTTTTATAGTTTAACAATACTAGGAAAGACAAGTCACAAGTTGAGTGCTAGCATAAAATATAAAACATAGTTATCAAAATGATGTGGAGGCAAATTTGAAACATAAATATTTACACCTATGAAAAACTATGGGCCTATTAGAAATGATGTAATTCAAAATTAAATATCTTCTAGAAAAAGAGAAGCAAGTAAATCCATAATAGGACCAAAAATGGGTAGTAAATATGAGGATCGCCAAGCTATGTGATTTCTTGAAACCAATCAATTACTTTCCATATGAGGATATTTTATGATCTAAATAATTACATTTATGTCCTTCTATTTATATGTCTATTGATTGAGGAATCATACAAAAGAGTGGAAAATAATTTTCAAATGATTAGAATAAGTAATCCAATATTAAAACTAGTTCTTAATTCATAACTTCAATATTGAATCCAATGAAGAGTGTTAAATTATGAGCTCTCTAATTGCACATTTTTAAAATTGGCTACAAGTTATCTAGCACTATAAAAAAGTAAGTAGATAATAAATTATGAACCTAATGATATGGTTGGTACTAAAAATATATCTACTTCCCCCAACTTTAAATTGTATGAATTACAAATATTGTTTCATTAACAAATGTAGATTAATGGTGAGCCAATACACTTCATCATTTCCAATGGAAGTCAGAAGAACTTAATTTATCCTAAAGAATATTTTAAAAAATTTAACTTGAAATTGATGCATCATACATAACCATATGCTAGTGTATGGTCTAGTGTAGGCCTTGAAAAATGAATCACCTAGTATTGTCACTTGGTGTACAAAAAATAATTTTTTTTAAAGATGTAATATTTTGTGTCATCTCACAATTAGAGGTGTGTGATGTTTTACATGTGGTCAAAAATATATTTACCATTGACATGTAGTCTATGAAATAAATTCTTGAAATTTTGTGATAGATTATCATGATTTGAAATATCATATATCATATTCAATCCATAATCTTTTAGTCATTAGTGTCAGGAAGTGCAAGAATCTTATCAGTTCTAGTAAGAAGTATAATCTTGATGGAAAGAAGTAAATGTAATAAAATCATTATGACACCATATCATAGTGTGATTTATACAACAATAACAAATATTAAATAGTTTAACTATAAACTAGATGAATACAGAGACATCTTTTGGTCACCTTAATGAGTTCTTACATATTGTACACTAACTAATACTATCGATTTGATTGCTTAACTAACTCTACCTAAAACCTCTTTATACAACATATCATTTCTAGAAAACGAATAGATCAAGTGGTAAATCCATCAAATCATGGATAATATACACATCATGCCCAAATCATTGCCTTGTAGAAGCCCAATTATGTTTATGCAAAACATGGATGGGTCCTAAGGTTGTGAATCAATTAAAAAAAATATTAACAAGTTTAAAGTGAAAAACTATTATTCTCATATAAATATTAACACATTTTTATAACATATCCATGGTGTAGAAGTCTTTTTAAAAATTCATCTTAGGTTTGGGTATCATCACATTCATGTTCAAACTCTAGATAGTCAAAATATAGTCTTAAAAAAAGGAAGGATTGATTGACTAGTTGGTTATGCCTTTTAGGTTAACTCATGTAGTAAATTAATTCATTGAGATGTTGATTGACATCCTCAGGCCCTTTAACTAAGTCATTTTTTTAATCTACCTTGATGATATCCTAATCTTTAAAAATCATGTGATGAACATATACAACATGTTGAAATAGTGTTTCACATTTTATAGAAAAACATTTTTATGATAACATTAATAAATGTCAATTTTTCATGCAAAAGATAAAGTATTTTGGATACATTACACACATAAGGAGTGAATGTGTGAACCTGACCAAGATTCAAGTCATATAAGAATGGGAAACACTAAATAAATTTGCATAGATTGAAATCTTCTTAGAATTTGAAATTTAAACAAGAGATATGTGTTTAGTTTTTATCCTTTAAACCAAGATACCAAGGGTTGAATTGAATAAAGTTTCATCTAGCCAACTGCACAAGAAAGATAATTCGATGAACAAAAATTTAGACTTTATTTTATGCTAGTACTTGTGTTACTTGACTATAAATTTGAAAGATCATCTAAGTCATTCATTAATAAAATTAACTATAAAAAATAGGTACTAAAACCATAAAAAGTCCAAGAAAAGAGTTAATTTATATTATACACAACATATGATTGGAATCAAAGATACCTTTAGACTATATAATTATGTTAGATGATGAGGGAGTGATCTAAGATGATGAGGGATGATAAGGGTCAGTGATGGAGTGACGACGGATGGTGAGGGTCAATGAGGAAGTGACTAGGGTTGATGACAGATGAGGAAAGAGTTATTAGAGATTATGATGTATGAGGAGAGAGTGATTACGGATGATAAGGGATGGTGATAGTCAATGAAAAAGTGATTAGAGATGATAATATTGAGTGATTAGAGATCATAAAGGATAATGAAGGCCAATGAGGGAGTGATTAGGGATAAGAAGGGATAAGGAGGGAGTTATTAAGGATTTTGAAAAATAATTAAGAAGTGAATAGGGATGAGGAAAGAGTGATTGGGGATGATGAGGGACAAGGAAGAAGTGATTGGGGATGACGACGGATAGTGAGGGTCAATGGAAAAGTGATTTTGGATGATAATGGAGTGATTAAAGATGACTAGGGATAGTGAGGGTTAATGAGAAAATGATTAGGGACAATGAATAATGATGAGAGATTAATTAGGCATGATGAGGGATGAGTAGAAATTTATCAGGGATGAGGGAGGGATGATAAACAAGTGAAATTAACACAAAGTGATTGTTTGATGTGTGAAGGTCATCAATGTGACCTATGCTACCCTAATCACACCACTTTGGATAAATTTTAAAGTAATTGGTTTTAAAAGTTCAATATTGACAAACCTAAGACTCTTAGAAATGCTAAGAATCAATTTGGAAGGTACAAAAACCTAAAAAAAGACTATATGTTTACAATAAATGGACATCAATTCAAAACCTATGTCACAAAATCTCTAAGTTCAATATTTAGAATGTAAAAATACCTAAGTACTAACCAAATTAGATTTCAAATAACTATTTTTCACATCATAAAAAATGCATTTGTTAGACCAACTTTATTTTATGCAAAGTAACCCTAATTTATTATATTTACTAAAATAAATTTAAAGTATAGGGAAATAAATGCAAACTTATACTTTGCATTTAGAGTATTAATTGTAGGATTAAAATCAAGATTGGCTTCATGTACATGTTCACATGATTTTATGTGCAAAATAATAGGAATGTGATCACGTTATTACTTTTATAATAACATGATCATGCTATCTATTATTTGGCTTGAGAATGGTTGGATACCTGAGCAAAAGGCTTGGACCTATCAATCTATTGTTGAGTCTGAGTGTTTTGATAAAAAAATAACAAATTTAAACTTTGATCACCAAATACACTATGAATTTCAATGGTAAAATTAAAAAAATAAATACTGTCATGATCAACATGCTCACCTCTTTCAAAAAACATGTTTTTTAATAATTTATGGACTAGTTTAAGGTTTCAAGCTATGTTGATTTCTAACTATACCTTTTTTAGGCCACTAAATGATGCAATATACATGCTCATATAATTTTATTTCATTGATCTAAGTGAAAAAAAAATTATATTGACAAAAAACTAGGCCTAATTCTTCACACATTAAAAAAAAAATAGTTTTTCATTTTTTGGGGGGTAGTTATGACCATTGCACGGATGACTGTCCATTTTTTTAAATTTTTAGGATCTATTTACTTAAAAAATTCATAAAAAAAGTATTCATTGAAAAAATAAATAAAACTATAGGTCACAAATTAGAATATCTTATCTAAATGTTCACCAAAGGGTTTCAAACAATATTAAATGTTACTAAAAAAAATGTGCACTGCACATCCCTCTATCTACTCTATGTTATTTTAAAAATAGGAATTCCTCTTTAAATTTTATATTTTGACATAGTTATACTTAAGCATTTAAAAAAATAATATCTTCTTAGAAACTAGACTCAAAATTATACATTTCGTGTTCTTACACCATCTTCAAATTTAGAGTGTAGATACCTCAAATTATCTACAAAATTTTAGATTTCTAAAATTTTAGGAAAATCATTTCCATGGGTAGGCCCCTTTTTATCTCCCAACTTTATGCACTTACCCATTCACATTATATGTTATAAATATTTTTGTTGTCCTTAATATGAAGGGAGGATAGAACATTATTCTTATTTCAGATGATTATGTGCATGACATAAATGATAAAGGTCAAGAAACATCCTTTGCTCATGCATTAGAGGTAGAATATTTAGTGTCTTCTCTAGAAAAGACTATTTTAGAATCACCCAAAATGATGTCCAATAATGATTGATTTGAAGGATGAAATGTGATAAAGAGGATGAGGAATGTGAGAGATGTTTAATGACAAAAAATCATTTCTTATGATGTAAATATACTTATTACAGCTTGGCAAAAGCCTAATATTTCAAAGTAATATATATTTTTTACAACAAGTAATATTTGAGATTTGTTGAAAAGATACAGGTATCCACCCCAATCACCTAATATTTTCCAATGTACTTTCACCTTTTCCAAAAATGATATTGGAAAAGAATATAAACATCCATGCAATCATAACAAAAAATAGACTTTTGTCAGATATGGTATTCGAAGGTGCCCTAGTAGATATGTATTTAAAATGTGGAAGCATCCACAAGGCATGTGAACTATTTTTAAAAAATGCCTTAGAGAGATGTGGTTTCCTAGATTAAAACTATTATAGGATATGTCCAGTGTGGGAAAAGGAAGTAAATGCTCAAAATATTTGAAAATATGCATGAAGGGTAAAGATAAACCATATAATGTTTCTAAGTGTTATCTCAATTTGTAGACATGATAGATATGTGGATGATGGATTTTCATACTTTGATTTCATGGTCCAAGATTATGGTATTTCACCAATACTTCATCATTATGCCTATATTGTTGACCTTCTTTACCATGCAAGATGACTAGATGAGGCAGAGGATTTTATAAAAAAAAATTCCTTATGAATCTACTGCTTTGGTATAGTGGACCTTGCTTGGTGCCTACATAATTCATGAATATATTAATATTGGAATGCATGCTAAAATGATACCAAAGGCAAATATCCAAATAAAAAAATTATTTTGAAAATTTTTGTCAAATATTTGACTGCCATACCATTAGAATCCAAATGTAATTGATAAGTGGAAAGGAGATAAAATGCACCTTCCCCACGCATGAAAGCTCATGTACCAATATATCATACTAATTCAAAGGACTAATAAACATTGATAGGGTAGTCAATTTAGCTAAATTTTTTGACTCAGTTTGTCAACCAACTCACATGTTTCCCATAAAACAAATGCAATTGATAGTGCGAGGACTAATTTCAAACTTTTGAGGTGTCATCTTAGGGGTTGACAATCTATGAATTAGATGCAAAATTTCAATGAGATGTTTTTTAATATGGATCATGTGTCACTTGTAAAGCTAGAGTGAAGGTTAATTGATGATAATATCATGTCAAGGTGTTAATGTTTTGAGATATGTGATGACCATTCATTAATAGTTTGTATAGAGGCAACATTTCCTAAGCCTGAATATAAAATGTCACTCATGTTATTTATTCATATCTAAGACAATTATGTTATGTCATTTCAAACCCCCATAGAGATCAACTTATTAATGGCCTCCTTTAAACCTCGTTGGATGATTTTGTCTGGGTAGGAATGGGATTCCTATATACATGGTATAAAATGCATTCATTTTAGTGGAACAAATTATGAAATTAAAAGGTCTTGAGAAAACCAATTTTTAAAACATGATACATGAGATAATTTTTCTTTTACAGGAATCAATCCTAAAAGATATGGAAGTATATCTTCAAAATACTCAGATACGCTTCTACGTGTCTTATTCTATAAAATTGATAAAAAGCCTTCAAAGTTTCCAAAGAAATAAACATACTACCTAAATTTTTAGGTTATGATGATATACTTGGTAAATATTTATCACCAATGTATCCATTTATGAGTGAATCCAAGGGATGTTCTTTTGGCACTGTTATGAATAGGTTCCATTGAAATATTATAATCTTTTCAGGTAAATGTTGAATCTTGTTACAATTTCTAGTTGTAAACTTTTGTAGGCACAAACTCACAAATGAAAATCATGCAAATGTAGTATGTCAACATTTTAAGTTGTAATTTCACTTTTGTACTTTGTACAATTGCACCAATGCACTTTTACACCACTTGAGTTGTACAATTTTATAAACTCATCTTTGTTACTTCTAAAATATAGAAAAGTAGTTACACATTGTAACCACCTTTCTAAACTATAAATATGACAGATAAGCCCATTATCTAGGGACTTTTTAGCAATGAGACTATGCAGAGATTTTTATTGAAGAGCTAAGATTTGCTATCAACTCAATAAAGATCAAAAATAGGATATTTTGCAAGCTTTGTATTCAAAATTTCTTCGTGAGTTATATCTTTGTATAGGATTCACCTATTTTTATATTTATACTTTCAATTTATCTTTATAATCATTACCAAATTATCTGATAATGGGAATTTCACATTAAGTAAAAATTTTAGAAATTTTTTGTGTTGTTTCTATGAATGTGAAATCTCAGTGAGGTTTAAGCAATATTTTAATTGTCTTTTATGGGTAAATATGGGATGGTTGTCTTTGGTCTACTATCAATATTAAAAAATTGTCTCAGTGTGTGTTTTACACTCATAAGGGTGTAATTATGTTTTTACCAACCATTGAATGAGAGATATTTCCATTAAAACAATGTTTTCTCCTTTTAATATTATTTTATTAAGTTTCTACATTTAGCTACCTAGAGTTATCTTTCATTTTTCCTAAGATTATTATGGTAGTTTAAATGTTTAACTAAATATAATAACCCTATTGTCCTTTACTCCTTTCCTTTATACAATCTTCTCTCTTTTCCATTATTCTCTTCTCTCCCCTCATTTTCTTTATATCTCTTTTATGTACTTTCAGGTTAAAAGTAGGAAACCTCCAAAATAAAACATGTTTACTATATATAACTATGAATAGATTTTCTACTACTTTTCCTTTTTTGAATTTCAATAAAGGTAGCTCCACCTACTAATAGGAGAAGGACTTTGTCCTATGTTGATGACTAGCATAAGGGCTCAGTTCCCACACTACTGTCTCAAAATCACCAATTTGTCCTCCTAAAAAAATTTTGACCCAATAGTTTTTGGTAACTCCATTGGGGATTGAGGTGATTTATGTATACAATTTTAAAAAATTTTAAGGAACCTTCCTTAGAATGGAGGTTGACAATTCCATTGGGAATAAGTACGTAGTGCCTATAATTTTTTGATTGTAAAAATGGTGTTGGTCCATCCTAACCCCAATGATATGTGTGTCCCATGGGAAAAACATTTTGGACCATTGGCCTTAGCCCAATACAATCAGTTCCCATCAAGAACAAGGAAGATATTTCAAAAGATATATAGGTAAAATGATCAACACATAGATAAACATATCCAGGCCTTCACAATGCCCTGTAGCATTTTGGGAGTTATGTATGAGGATTCATGAGACTTTTTGTTGAAACTTTAATTAGACCTGCTGCTAAGTGGTTCTAGCAATTAAAATATGTATGTGCTATGGATTGGAAGTATTTGAAGAATATTTTCCTAGATAGGTTCAAAGAAATTGTGAACATATGTAGTTTTATCAAATTTCTTCCAGATTCAAAAGTAAGATAATGAGAAAATGAGAGAGTTTATAGCATATTTCAACAGATTGTTCTGACTAATTCATTAGGAAAAACAACCAAGTATCAATAATCAAATCTATATTTGCATTGGTTCTCTTCACTAAGATATCAAGCTTATTTTGATGAGGAACATGGTAAGTAACTTGGTTGTTACACAAAAAGACACCATCAAGATTGAAGATGATTTGACCATGTATAGATTGTTGAAGAAAGAGGTTTTAAAAGGTGATACAACTATTGCAAATGTTGATGAAGAAATAGTGAAACCCAATAAAATCAAGAGTCTATAATATTTAGAAAATAAATTACTCTCTTCTCTCACCTCATTTTATTTATATCTCTTTTATGTAATTTCAGGTTAAAATTAGGAAACTCCCAGAAGAAAATATTTTTGATATATATAGTTGCGAATAGATTTTATCCTACTTTTGTTTTTTTGAATTTCAATAAAGGTAGCTCCACCTACTAAAGGAGAAGGACTTTGTTATATGTTTCTAACTAACATAAGGACTCAGTTCCCACACTACTGTCTCAAAGTCAGCAATTTATCTTCATAATAAATTTTTGACCAAATAGTTTTTGGGGACTCCATTGTGGATTGATACGATTCATGTATATAATTTTAAAACATTTTAAGCAACCTCCCCTGGAATGGAGGTTTACAACTCCATTGGGAATAAGTACGTAGTGCCTATAATTCTTCTGAGTGTAGAAATGGTGTTGGTCCATCCCAACCCCAATGATCCTTATGTCCCATGGGAAAAACATTTTAGGCCATTGGCCTTAGCCCAGTACAATAAGTTCCCATCAAGCTCAAGGAAGATATTCCCAAAGATATATAGGGAAAATGATCAAGACATAGATAAACATATCCAAGTCTTCACAATGCCTTGTAGCATTTTGGCAGTTATATATGAGGATCCATGAGACTTTTTGTTGAAACCTTAATTGGATCTATTGTTGAGTGGTTCTGGCACTTAAAATATGGATGTGTTATGGATTGGAAGTATTTGAAGAATATGTTCCTATATAGATTCAAATCAATTGTCAACATATGTGTCATTTTATTAGACTTATTCCATATTCAAAAGTAAGATAATGAGAAAATGAGAGAGTTTATAGCAAATTTTAATGAATTATTGAGACTAATCACTCAGGCAAAACAACCAAGTATCAATAATCAAATCTACATTTGCATTCGTTCTCTTCACGGAGAGATCAAGTTCATTTTCATGAGGAACATGGTAACTTGGTGGCTACACAACAAGATACCATCGAGATTGAAGATGATTTGACAATCTATAAAATGTTAAAGAAAGAGGTTTTAAAAGGTGCTACAACTATTGCAAGTGTTGATGAAGAAATAGTGAAACCCAAAAAAATCAAGAGTCTATAATATTTAGAAAATAAATTTCAAAGGAGAATTTATGGTCAAACATGTCAAAACTCTAACAGAGAAAATAAAAAATGATACCTATCACATATGATTGTTTTTATTTCATAATTATGGAAGAAGGTGAATACTCGAAAGAAATAATGATTTATTTGTGATGTCCTTAATTCCACATCAATTATAGGTAGGTATTGAAGACCTTTAGTCTACTTTCTCCTAGACTAAAGATATCCTTTTAGGTGTTATATTTTATTAGTTAATATTAGCTACCAAAATAGTGATTTTTATCATTTTCTCTTAAGAAAATTATTATTTAATTAATAGAATATTTGATAAAATTGGTTTTTACCAATAAAGTATTTAATTGAATTAATTATTAATTTATTTCCTAAAATTAATTTTAATTACTATTTTATTAAGGCAACTAATTAATATTATATTCAAAAAAGAGGAACGCCAACTTGGGAGCTAAATCAAAGGAAGGAAAAGATATTCTAAAAAGAGTAAGTGAGATTTATGAGATATTTTACCTCTTCAAGGTGGTTCACCCCCCACTGGAAGGTACAAATACAAGATGAAGATCACAATTGAAGAGATGTTAAATTTGATAATTATTTCTTCATGCTTGAAGAAGCTATTGGGATGCATGCCCAATAGGTGCTTGTAGATTTGGTGTTGATCATTCTAAAAAAATTGTCTTTTGACTCCACTTTTACTAAAGAAGGTTTTGTTACTTGCTCTAGAGTGGGTTGATTTTATTTGAAAGACTATTGTGAGGTTTTGGTGGATTATTTGAGTTCCATTTGTTGCATAATATTTTTTATTATTATTTGCACTAATCTAGCAAGTGGAGAGACTAGGTTCGGACGATTTTTGGAGTGTTTGGGGATCCTTTTTGGGGTCTATTTATGCATATTAATATTCTAGAATTATTTACTATTTTTTTGCATATTGTCATGGGATTTGGAGAAGAATTGATGAGGATTTGAGGCTCTAAATTGATAGAATATTAAATAATAATTTTTAGATTATTACTTTATTATTTTGATAGGGTTTATTGTTAATTTTCACTTGTGAAAGGTGGGTTATTTTTCAATAATATTTAGCTATTTTTCCTTCACCTTGGTGACTTGGGCAATTGTCTTAGAGGATGTTTTGGGCCATTTTAGAGGCCCTAGGACCAGGGTATACTTTAAGAAACCCCTCTTTTAGAAAAGGTGTAAAAAATTAGCGAAATGTGTAAAACACCTGACAAAAAAAATTATTTTTTGTGGTGAAAAAAATAGTTTACAAAGAAAAAATAATAATCTCCATTGGCGAGTCATTCATAGTCTCTCAAACAATGTGTAAAATCTGGGCAAATTGTGTTATTTTAAAACCACAAAAAAATTATACATTGGCAAACAAAAAATAATAATCATAGTAAAATTTTAATTTTTTGGGCACTAGGAATGGGGTGGGATCGGCTTGTGGCACTTTGCGAGAGATATTTTCATACTATTCTATCACACATACATCCCTTCATGCAGCCTTCATACCTCCTATGATGTCTCCTTGAAATCTTGAAACCCTGAAACCCTGGAATCTGACTAACTCTGAAATATGATAGGATCCACCAAAACCTAGAATTTGCATTATAGCTCCTAGCGGTCCGAACCCCTCTCAAACACCCTAAAAGTATATAAATAAAATATAACTTAAAGTATAACTAAATGTAAACTTATACTTAAATGTTTATTTTATTTGTATACTGTTCGCTTCTGAAAAAAAGGGTTATTGAATTCGGATTTATACATATTACAAATGAAAGTGTGTTGGCGAAATGAGCCGACTCCTCCACTTTCCATAACGTGAAACCCGGTGAACATTCCATATTAAGCGCTACCTGGTCAGCTGCATGAAAGGCAAATAATGCCAGGCAGAAATGCAAACGAAACATTTACCGTGGCGATTACAAAGCTAGGCAATCACGAAACCCAAGAAAGCTTGGCGACCAGGAAGCCATGGAACGGATAGAAATCACCAAAAAACACACTGACAAAATGTCAAATTTGCCAAAGTACAAATATTCGCCACTAAAATATTCCCTCCCTAGGAGTTTGCTAGAATTTTCCTTGATTTTTGGGCATAAGTAGAATATTTGTGGTGAGGATTTGAAGAAGAAAATAGGAAAGGAAAAAAAATTGTAATTGAGATAAATTCATATTTTTCCAGCCATCATAAATTGGTATTTAATCCTCAATAATTTAGCAAAAATTTACTTCTTTCCTATTTGTAATTTATTGCTTATATTGGCAATCATTCAGCTAAATTTTAGATAAATTAGTGGCTGGAATTTATCTTCGTATCCCTTGAATTTTGGTGCCTAGGGTTTTTATGGGTTTGGTAATGGTTTTGAAACATCTATTGCAAACTAGGGTTTGCTGATTTTTATTTCACAATTTCAGAATTTATAGATTTAGGCGAAAATGCCTTTTCTTTTAAATAATCCCATTTGGGGACATTATAGGATCAGAGAATAGATGAATAATTTGGTTTCCCCCTTGTCATAAAAGAGAAATTTTTTTTTGTTTCAAAAGAATTATCTAACTTCACAGTCTTAGGAGACAATGAGCTATTTGTGGAGCAACTAGTTGAACCACAAAAGGAAAAAAGAAATAATGCAGAATGTGACGTTATACTTTATAGAGGAGAAGATAATATGTAATGAGTTTTAAATTAATCATAAGATCCCTTATCTATCAAATTGAAAGACTCAATAGTCAAAAATCAATATTTCTCATGTATTTTATTTTTATGTTCTACCAAAGAATAAGTCTCCACAAAACTTAAATCTAGAGAAATTAACCCCACACAAATCTGAGGTCAAGGAAGACATCAAAATATAATAAAATGAATGGTTCCCAATTTTTATTTTGAGTGAAATGGAAAATGTTAAGGTAGAGGAAGTTGGAAAAGATGATGATGATGATGATGATGATGATGATGATGATGATGATGATGATGATGATGATGATGATGATGATGATGATGATGTTGATGGTGATGATGATGACTCATTGTCTAATGAATACATTTTTACTGTGTGAAGTGATTCATAAAATAATATCAACACTTAATTTACTCTACAAGATAATCATATTGTGTTTCCAACTAAAAAAAGGACATGAGACACACTTATCTCCAATTCAAATACTATATCTGTCACATATACATTTGAATTCATCTAAGAAGACATTGAAAAAGTTAAGTATTACTAAGAAGCACTCATAGAAAACCAAAAAAATCATAATGATTTCATTTCAAAATAGAAAATCATTACTAATTTTTTCATTCATGATCATCCTTACATGAATGATAGTTGCAAGTTACTCTTCCCACTTTCTTCGTCACTCCTACTAAATGTGTTTGGAGTTCTTAAGTCAAATCCATTGTTTTGAAATGGTATGTACTTACCCAACCATGGAATGGTATTGTATAATCTTTTCATTTTTCTCTGCTTCTTGTAAATAGTTTTAATTTCCCCATTTTGGCTTGTTTTCTTTTCCCATTTCTATTTTGGTCTGTGTGTGTAGTTTTTCAAAAAACACAATAGTCTATTTATTGCTACTCCTCCATGTTTTGGTCTTTTGCCTTCACATATTTATACCTATGATTTCTATCTAGGAAATATGATGGTAAATCACATGATTTAAAATAGTGACAAATTAGATAGGGTTTTCATGGATATATTTAGTGAACTATTGGTAAAAGGGGAAAAGTTTTAGAACTAATTATATGGCTTGAAAACTCATGTTTATTTCTCATACAATTGAGACAAGTGAACTGTTTCTTAGTTGGTAAAATCATGATGTACAAATGTGGTATATAGAATTTTTTAGGGATATTTATTAATGATAGAGCTAGTAAAATTTTTATAGAATGGGATATCAACTCTATATCCCTACAAACAAGGCTCGAGTCACATATTGAGATATATTTATTTTCAAAACATCTAATGATGATCCATTGATTGGTTTGCAGAGTGGCATTATTGATTGATATGCATTTGAAGAGAATATTTTGGTTAATCCTAATTTGGAAGTTTTGAGTTGTAAATTGAAATGTAATGATGATCTCTACACTATACCTCTTTTGTTAGGAAAAGGTTGAATAAAAAAGGACAATCCCTTAATATGACCATCTTGGTATTAATGACACCAACAATGGTGAATTGGAACTAATATTGGAGATTAGAATAAATAAAGTATTTGTTGGTAGTCTTGCATTGATTGTCATGGAGAATAAATTAAAGGAATATTTTTAAGAGCTTGGCACTATTATAGATGTAGTGATGATGTATGTTCAAATAACTTAGAGACCTCAAGGGTTTGGTTTTGTTACTTCTACATTGGAAGATGAAATATGAGCATAACTATGAGTATAATAGGCAATTTTGGTTTTAGATTTGATCAGGTATGAATTTTTATTCCTATAGATAATATTTATAGAGGCTCCATCAATATGGTGAAATCATACGTTTAATTGAATAGAAATGATAGTCTTTCTAAAATTGCATTCCATAAATTGTGTTATTAACAAGATTGGATGATCTGAAAGCCAAGATCATTACCCTCAATATTGAATGAATATGGCATCTAAAAATTCACTTTGTGGCCATTTTTGCTCATGTGCAAGTGTTCATTGTCAATACATTTTGATGGTTGGGAATCTCTCATTATAAATTCTACCTAGTGTTCTAAATGTCATTGATTTACTTTACCTTTCATATAAATTCAATTGCAATTCTAAGCATCTTATGAGGAATGAGTGTGTGGGTTCTGAAGGATACTCTGAAATAATTTCTTGAAGGTGGTCACTCAAAGTCAACAATCATGACATTTCTAATACAATAAAAATTACATCACATGATATATTTACAAGAAAAGAAGTTTCATGTGATTTTTGATAAACTAGAAGATGCGAGACCTTGAATGTCACATTAATGGTGGCTCTCAGAATGAAGGAGATTAAAATTCTTACAATGTGGGATGTTCATTCAAAAGATTCTAATTTTCCAAAGAGTGTTGATAATGAAGTATATTTTTTAGAGGCCCTTATCAAAAGGCTTACAATGGATATTTTTCCTAGTTATTCTAGGTCATGTGCAAGTTATTTTTGACCCTAATATAATAATTTTTGAACAACTTCAACTAAGAAAACTTGGGAATTCTCAATTGTTTTAATGGTCAAACATGGGTCAATGTGAGAGTATTTTGTGGTGTCATGGACTTCGATGTTTGCAGATTATATAGAGTAGAAGTAAAGCTACAAGACAAATCAATATTGATAGTGAAACATGTGAGTATATAAATATAAAATGAAAGGTTTTCTTAGGAGTAAGCATATATTACGACATTTTATCAAATGATTCAGATGGAAACATTTCATTAAGGCATTTTATCAATAACTTTGTGTTCAATAAGGTCTTAGATGATGTTGATGAAAAAATATAGGAGTTGCATAATTATTTTATTATAGAGTTGACATTGCAAAGCCAGGAAACAATTTTATAATGATGAGGAAGAAATTTGTAAAAAGTTGTAAGGCAAGCCACATTGTTCAAAGAAAGGTATCTCTTTGTATTTTAGTTCATGTGAAAACACGTAACAAAAATGCCGTTACATACACTATCCTTTAGGTCATTCATAATATGTGATAGCATTTATCAGGATGAGTACATGATGCACTCACATACTTTGTATTTTCACATGTGATAGCATTTTGATGGTTTGAGGACCTATCATTTTATTGAAGGCCAGTTATTTATATGTTGATCAAGTTGTTATTAAATTCAAGACTTAGTTTCCCAATGGATAAAATATCAGTCTATAAAATCAAAGAATCTAAGTTCTTTCCATCCCTTGCAGTTTGAAATCCCAGTCAGAGATAGCTATTTTCATTATTTTTGGAAAGTTAAAAATCAATGAAATTTCTATTTTTTACGACTAATTAAAAATTTTGAGCTTGACATTTTCAAATTTTAATCAATTAATTAATTTTAATATCATGAGAAGAATACTTTATTTTTCCCAAACCATGCCAATGCTTTTTCAAGCCTCCTATGTAAAATGTTGTTGTATTTTCCTATAATTTACAAAATCCATTTAACTTTTTATAAGCTATGCAAATGTGTTTCACTTTTCCCCAAACTGTGCAAAAATATCATAATACTTTTCCATGTCATGCAATTTGTAAATTCAATTTTGCACATCATGCAATTTGCATTTTTAATTTTTCAAATCATGTAATTTGCAAATTCTTTTTCCATTCACTGTAATTTACAAATTTATTTTACAGTTTCCTATCCCATGCATATTTATTTTATATTTCCCCAATTCATGCAAGTGAGACGTTTTCTCTCCCGAAGCTTCCAAAACAATATTATAATCCCTAAATCACATGTAAATGCTTCGAAGCAAATTGCACAGCGTCACTCAGGGATCAAGATAATTTATAGGAGAAACGCGAAATTAATGGAAAAGTTTCTCAAGAGGGATATACCATAGGAAACTTACCTGTCAATAAATTTGATCAATGGGGTATGTCTACAATTATTGAGGCCCTATGAACTCCTCATATCTCAACTAGTGAAAAATATAGTGAAGTATCATTAGTGCTTCAAATGTTGCTATTTTCTACACATAAATTGCCTTCAAAGATAAACTTGCAGTTGAAAAATTAGAAATATCTTTGCATTGACAAGGAGAAATGAACATCTTGAGCTGAAGAAGTCTGCATAATTTTGTTACAAAAAAATATTCTGTAATCTCAATGAACAAAAGTCAGCTATCTATTAGAATATAGATAGGAAGAGCTGAATCACTAAGCTTTCCCTTGGAAGGTGGCACATAAATTGGCACTCAATTGATTTTTTATTGACATATATAATTCCCATTATATGCTGTAAATATTTTTATTGTCCTTAGCATGAAGGGAAGACAACATTATTCTTATTTCAATGGTGATTTTCATGACATAAATTATAAAGGTCAAGATACCTTCTTTTCTCATGTATTAGAGGTGGAATATTTAGTGTCTTCTCTAGAAAAGATTCTCTTAGAATCACTCAAAACAATGTCCGATGATAATTGTTGTGAAGGATGAAATGTGCGAAGGAGGACGGGGAATGTGAGAGACGGTCAATGACATAAAATAAATTCTTGTGATGCAAATAGACTTATTGAAGCTTGGCAAAAGCCTGATATTTTCAAGGTCATAGGTATTATTTATGACAAGCAAGACTTGAGCTTTGTTGAAAAGATACAGATGTCTAACCCGATCACTTAATCTTTGCTAGTGTACTCCCAACCTGTGCCAAAATAGAACTTTGAAAAAGAATATGGACATCCATGAAAGCATAATGGAAAAAAATATTTTTTTTTGGGTAGATGTGGTAGTTGCAAGTGCCCTGGTAGATATGTATGGAAAATGTGGAAGCATCCACAAGGCACGTGAACTATTCAATAAAATGCCTTCGAGAAATGTGGTCTCGTGAATTGCAATGATTACAGGATATGTCCAGCATGGGAAAAGGAGAGGTGCTCAAAATATTTGAAAAAATGCATGAAGTAAGAGTAAAGCCAAACCATACAACGTTTGAAAGTATTCTCTCAGTTTGCAGACATGATGGAGTTGTGGATGATGACTTTTGGTACTTTGACTCCATGGTCGAAGATTATGGTATTTCACCAATACTTCATCATTATGCCTACAGTATTGACCTTCTTTGCCATGCAGGACGACTAGATGAGGCATAAGATTTTATCATAAAAATGCCTTGGGAATCTACTCCTCTGGTATAGTGTACCTTGCTTGGTTCCTACACAATTCATGTGGATATGAAGATTGGAATGCATGCTACAACATTACCAAAGTCAAGTCTCCAAATAAAAAAATTGTTTTGAAACATTTTGTCAAATAATTGAGGTTCATGCCAATATTTAGAATCCAAATGTAATTGACAAGTGGAAAGGAGATAATATGCATCTTCCCTACCAGTGCAAGCTCGTGTGCAATGGATCCTGCCAATTCAAAGGACTGATAAACAACGATAGGGTAGTCAATTGAGCTCAAATCTCTGAGTCATTTTGTCAAACAACTCACATGTTGCCCATAAAAAAATGCGATTGACAGTGCAACGACCAATTTCAATCTTTCCAGGCGTCATCCCAGGGGTTGACAGTTTACAAATTGGATGCAAAATTTCAATGAGACGTCTTTTTCAAATGGATCGTGAGTCACCTGTAAATCCAAAATGAAGGTTAATTGACGAGAATATCATGTCCAGGTGTTAATATTTTGAGATATGCGAGAACCATTCATTAATAGTTTGTATAGAGGCAGCATTTCCCAAGCCTGAATATAAAATTTCATTCATGTTCTTGTTGTGGTCCTTGGACAATTATGTGATGTCATTGTCAACCCTTTTAGAGATCAAGTTGTTAATGGAATCCTTGGATCCTCGTTGGATGATTTCGTCCGGGTAGGAATGGGTTTCCTATATGCGTGGTATAATATGCATTTGTTTCAGTATAGCAAATTGTGAAATTATACGGTTTTGAGAAAACCATTATTTAAAACTTATGCACGAGAGCGAACAAATATCTACAGGAGCGAATAAAAGATATGGAAGTAGATCTTCAAAATATTCAGACAGGCTTCTACATGTCTTGTGCTATAGACGTAACAAAGAGTCTTCAAAGTTTCTTAAAAAACAAAGACTACCTAAATCTGTAGGTGATGATGATATAATTGGTAAGGAATCATCACCAATGTCTCCATTTATGAGTGCATCTAACGGACATTTTGTTGGCACCGTTACAAATAGGATCCGTCGAAATCTTATAATCTTTTCATTTAAATGTTAAATCTTGTTTTACAATTTTTAATTGAATGTTTTTTTTAAATACAAATCCACAAATGTAAGTCATTCAAATGTATTGTGTCAGTGTTGTAGGTTGTAATTTCCCTTTTGTATATGGTGTAATTGCACCAATGCACTTTTACATCACTTAAGTGGTGCATTTTTGTAAACACATTTTTGTAGCATTCAAAACATAGAAAAGGTGGTTACACAGTATAACTACCTTCCTGCATTATAAATATGAGTGCTCGACCCATTATCTAGGGACGTTTTGGTAGTGTGACTATGTGAAGATTTCTCTGAAGAGCTAAGCTTTGTTATCAAGTCAATAAAGAAAAACAATGGGATATTTTGTAAGGTTTGTATTTGAAATTTCTGCATGAGTTATTATTTTGTATATGATTCCCCTACTTCTATATCTATAATTTAAATTTATCTTCGTAATCATTACCAAATTATGTGATAATTGGAATTTTACATTAAATATTTCTTTTACAATCTTACTGTGTTATTTCTATGAATCTGAAATCTTGGTGGGGTTTAAACAATATTTCAATTGTATTTTATGGGTAAATATGGGATAGTTGTATTTGATTTGCTATCAGTGTTAAAAAATTGACTCGATATTTTTTTTGCACTCATAAGGGTATAATTATGTCTTTACCACCCATTGAATGAGAGAGATTTCCATGAACACAGTGCTTTTCCCTTCTTGGACTATTCTGGCAAGTTTCTATATTTAACTACCTAAAATTGTTTTTCATTTTTTCTAAAATTATTATGATATTTTATATGTTTAACTATAATAACCATGTTCTCCCTTATTCCTCTCCATTTTCTATTCTTCCATTTTTTCTATTATTCCTTTCCTTCCACTCATTTTCTTGAAGTACTTTTAGCTTAAAAGTAATAAACCACTAATAGAAAGTATTTTTACTGTAAATAGATGTGAATAGGTTTTCCCCTGCTTCTCCTTTTTTGACTTTCAATAACGGTAGTTCTGCTTGCTAATAGGAGAGCAACTTTGTCCTGCATTGCTGACTAACATAAGGACTCAATTTCTACATCGCTGACTCAAAGTCACCAATTTGACCCCCGTAACAAATTTTTGAGCCAACAAATACACAAAATAAAAAATAAGAACTTACCATTGAGGAAAAATATTTCATTTTTTACAAATGTATCGAAGACAATGACATCCAAGCAAAGACAACAAAAATAGTAACATATAAAAAATGAACAATAATGTTTTGGATTTTTTTTTTTAATATAATAAAATTTTATCCAATCGTTATAAAATGAATAGAATATTCTCCAATATTATCCTAGAGAATATTCCAAAATAGTTCATATAAAATTATAATATTGACATAATAATGTATTAATTTGTATCAATTAATTAATTGTAACTAATAAATATAAAATATTTATTAAAAAAAATCACAAACAAAAATAAAATAAAATATTTTATACTATCATCTCAAGAAATATTTTTAAATTTTTGCATATCAAATTATACAACTCTTACACTAATATAAATTAAAATCTTATAATTATCCACAACAAAGAGAGTAATTACTTCAAATAAAAATTATTATACCCTATCTTGGCATGAATTAATATTAAACGTTTTAAACGTTTACCATATTGCGACACTAATGATTAATCTTAAGAACCTCTTTTAAACACACCATATATTGAATTAATGATTAACATCGGACACTAAACTTAGATTTTATGATAGTTTTATATCTTGATTGTCTAAATAGAAACTATCTAAAACTTCATTCAGATTCACCTCCACCTGTCGAACATCATCAAATTTCGATTAAAGCATTAGATATGGTGTTATTAACATTTTCAGAATACTTTTTGACCTCCGATTTCCACATCAGCTTCCGTCTGCAGATAATGAGTCAAAATTTCTCTGAACGAAGGAACCAAGCTGATTGTAACCATGACATTTGCAGGCTTTCGTAGGTGAGTAGTTTTCGTGTGTGGTACGGGGTTCAAGCTTTCACGAGGTTTTAACCACGTCAAATAGCAAATACTGCCGAGTTTAAATCTTGGGGTGAGCCTCTCAGATGAAGGTATGAACTAGTTTCCAACTTCCCGCTGTTGTAGTGCTACAAAGCGTTGCCACATTTTAATTTTTGCCTCCATTCTAATTGGATGTAGCTAGCCAGGATTTTACATCTTATGTGTGAACGGGGAATGTCCACTAATCCATTTTGAGAGAGAGATTCACTCCTTCCAACTCAGTGTTCTTGTTTAGCTAACATCCTCTTTATTAACCTTTTACAAGTTGCCTTTTATAAGGGGCAGGATCTAATAGTCATGTGTCCTAACCTTGCAACTATGCGGAGTGTAAATTGCGCCTCTTCAACACTTAAAATTGATGTTGATGGATAGATTAGCATGTCTATTTCTTTATTCTAGATTTTTAGTATGTGATGTGTCTACTTTTTACTGTGCAGGGGATCATTATAGAGTTGTTTCAAAGGTTAAATGGGTCAGTGATAATGACACCCAAAAAAATTGGGTTTTCAAAAATGGGACACTAAAACTTTTGTTAATAACACTCAACCCACACTGTGCATGTAGTCAGATCGAAGTGACCAAGCATTAACATCTCACGACCCTACATTTAATACCAGCGATTGGCATTAAAGGAGCTCATCCCCACTCTAATTCATACCTACTACTTTGCATCTTTGACCCTATCACTCTACATGTGCATTGTTGTTGAAGGAAGCGTAAATGTAGGGTGACATTGAATGTTCCTAGTACAACCAATTGAAGAGGGGAGAATATTTTGTGATGTTGGGAAGAGCAAAAGTCAACTTTGTACAATGATGTCAAACCCCTACCTCCTCTCTTTGCTTTCACCTCCTCTCTTTCATACACCAAATCCCCACCTACTTGGTAAGTGTCATTTGGTTCCGCCATTTATGAAAAATCAATTTTCTGAGATTTCAAGTGTTATTTGGTGATGTCACTAGTGTTTCAATTCTAGTAGGTTTCACACTTCATGCACGTAGACATTTCATAGCCTATATGTAGTGGAGATTTCAACATAGCCATCTCAATTTTAATTGTTGTTTAGTTTCCATCTATGCTTACATATGAGGTTTTTAATATCTCGCTAAGGATATGAGCCAAATGGTAAAACATTTGAATATGGTTTGACATGTTTGTTTTAAAAAAAAAAAATCTATGACTCAATTAAAATTAAAATTAACTTCCTAGATTTTAAAGTTTAGATTAAGATTTATCTCAAAAACCCTCAATAAATAATTATGCTACTTTTTTGAATAAGTGTGAAGATAGAAGAAATGGTTTTCCATGGTTTGTGTATCTGGTTGTCCTCTATTAATTTATCTCTTAAGGTTAGTCACTTTGTAATAGTAGTCAGACATGGAGTCAAAGATTTGTTGCAATTGTCAATGCCTGATCGTAATTTAATGAGAATAAGGCTCTATGATTTCAAACCTAATTTTTTTATACCTAGACAAAGCTAATGGCATATGTATTCCATAGCATGTTTGATAAACCAATGGAACATTCCAAATGATCTAACACTCCCTTATGAATTAACTATACAACAATCAATTACATGAAGGCAATTCATATAAATAAGTATTTGATTTATTTATATGAATTACATTCATACAAATATCTTTTTGTCATTTAATTTATTCACTACAAGCAAGGTTATGTCAATGTGTCAAGGTCTTACAAATATCCTATTATCAAAGAGTGTTTATCAATCCCACTACTCCATTTTATAATTGAGGGAAAATTATGCACAAACCTCTATGTGAGAATGCATGCATAGTTTGCATTGAACACTATTAACTAAATTTTTAATGTGCCACTTCTGGCCCCCATTTTTTATTTCTAAATTTCATTATCAACAATTGTTTTGACCTTAAAAACATCTCTATACTAACCCTTTACATGGTAATCATAACCTTGGCATCATACTGACACATCATACCTTGAAAATATATAATTAATAAGTAGACACACAAAGCCATCCATAAATGTCAATTTTAAGTGTTGACATATCACAATTTAGGATGCATGACTACAAACATGAAATTCTTTTATGGGCTTATCGAATGCACTAATGAGAATATTTTCTTGCTGACTAAAACGAGTAATTAAAGTCACCCTATAATAAAGGAGTTTGTATAGAATATTCATTCTTATAGGGTGGCTTTGAGTGTTCTTGGTAGTGAATGAAAACCTTCAGGGCTTCCATCAACATATCACATTTTATCTTCTCTTCAACTCAAAACACATTCAAGTGACAATTATTATGAATTTCATCTTTCAACAAATTTTTCATTACTATGAGTTTGTAGGTTATAATTATATGTGGTTTAACAAGTATATGTTCTTCATTCTTAAATTTTCCATTCCTAAGAATAATGAATTTATAGGTGTTGTTCTTAAATCTCACTAAGGCCATGAGGCAAAATGACTCATGATTTTTTTTTCCTTTTATTACTTTTAATAAATCTTTGGTCTTGGTATGGATTTAATTATTTTAGTTCTATAGTTAATTATTATATGTGGTTATGCATGAATAATATTTTAAGAAGAATCATTTATAGGAATGCAATTCATAGAAATAGGTTTTTTCATTTATTTATATGGAATATTTTATTTGGTTATTAGTGTTTCAATTCAATATAAACAAGGTTATGATGATATGAATCTTAAAATTATTATTAGGAGGTAAAATGTTAACATTAAAATATCAATTAATAGCATTTAGTCCATGCTAGCATGCATTAAGATTGAGGTGACCATGCATTAACACCTCACCACCATATATTTAATACCAAATAGCTAGTACTAAAGGAGCCCATCCCCATGCTAATTCATACCTACCACTTTTCATATTTGTCCATGTCACTTTAAAGGCATTGTTGTTGAAGTGAAGCATATGGGATGTATCTAGAAGTGGAATAAGCTACAAATTCTTAAGGATGGACTTAATATCCATATTTACACTTATGTTTTTAAACATGAATAATCATCAGATTATATTTCTTAAGCCTTCACATTCATATAGGATCTTCATTGCTCATTTTTCTATCACTGTTAATAATGGATTTATATATGAAGTTTTTTACTTTGTTTTCATCTTAAGTTTTTCTAGTCACATCTAATGTTATGCTATGTGAATTGTGTATTATGGAAATATTATTATCATATGTTTTATTTAATTAAATTATTGAGTATAGTTATAAAATTGGAATAAACATGTTTGCATAGTTCACATTGGTATAAACTTTTTTGTGGTAAATTTAAATAGGGATTTATCACCCTTACCAAAATTTCAAGTGATGGAGTGTAGGTATAGGCTAATTCATGCCCAAAATGTCATCCTCAATGAAAACATGGTATTTGTATGAATTCAATTCATACACATAACTCAAATGTTTATCTATATGAATTGCATTCATTTAAGTGATTTTTGTTTTAATAATATTCATGCCAACTATTACACAAGTTAACCTTAAATGGTTAGTAATTTTTATAAACTATAATTATTCATTCTAAATGATTCACAGTTCGATGACACTGAATTAATATATAGTTACTACAAATTCATATCCTTAGTGAGGTATATAAAACCTCACATATAAGTGACAATGGATTAATAAAATATAAGTATTAATCATGTTGAAAATCACTAGTATAAATTGAGATGTATATCTTGAAAGCTTTGCTTGATTTGGGCTACGGAATCACCATGTTTGTGAAGCCTGAGCCCTAAACCTAGTTCATGATTTCTATAGAATTCAAAATAAAAAAAATTATATTAGAAAAGCCATTTGTTTCAATATATGAGGGATAGATATAATCCTAACAATTAACCCTAAATTCTAAACTAAATTAAACTACAATTTGAAAAGTCACAGAATCATTCAAAGATCAACAAAATAATTTATTTTTTTAACAAACATTTCAAACCATATTCACATTTTCATATTCATATTCATAAAATTATGTTAAGGTTAAACAAAATATAAGGATTAATCATGTTGAAAAACACCAATGTAAATATATATTTAAATCTTAAATTCAAATATTTACGGTTGAAATAAAGTCTGCTAACAATAATACACTATTTTGTGTATAATTTTAAATTTTCATATGAATTAGGGTAGAATGTCAATACAATTTAATTGGGTATAAATATATGGGTATGGGGTATTTTAAAAAGATAAAATTGATATTGAATATTTTGACAACAATGAAAAAGGAGAGTAAACTCTAGAATGTGTGTGTGTGTGTGTGTGTGTGTGTGTGTGTGTGTGTGTGTGTGTGTGTGTGTGTGTGTGTGTGTGTGTGTGTGTGTGTGTGTGTGTGTGTGTAAAATGCTAATACTGTATAGATTAGTTTTTTATTATAATTTATTGTTCAAAAGTTTTCAATATGATTCTAATATTTTGGTGAGCCTTACACATTGGTTTAAATTATGTATGGACTTGGACTAAAGTGGTAATGAAGGTCTAAAGAGAAACAAATATAATATATTAGAGTTAATAGTTTGAACTTTTAAAATTTAAAAGAAAAAAAAAAAAGTGGATGTATACTTGCACATATATTGTTGTGAAAATGGCAAGTTGTTTTGAAAGTTTGTACATGTTTAGTTATTAATTATATATGATTTTTAATTTTGATAATAAGTGAAAGCGCATATTATATTTGACAATAAATATAAAAATATATATTATTGAACTCGATATTTTTATTTATTCGTTCAAATCTTAAATTGAGATATTTATGGTAGAAATACTGTGTACTAATAATAGTATAATATCTTGTGTACATGTTTAAGATTACTTATGAATTAATGCATAATATCAATACTCAACTAATATGTATAAATATATTTATAATTAATAAAAAATTCATCTACTTTTAGTAAAAAAGGTGCTTAAGATTTGGGCTTCATATTCCCAAAAACTATCTCAACTATTAGACCTTACTCAACTATTGGCTTCTCTCACTTAATTAAATTCAAATTAGCTTCTCATTTTTTGCTTCATCATCATCTTGTTTCTTAAGACCATAAAATCCTTTATTTCTATTATTGAATTGTGAGCTTGAGGTTTATTATGATTTCATCATCGATGATATTGGTGTATCAAAAATATTTGACTTTTTTAATTTTAAGCATAGTGTAGTCACATGTTGGGACTTTTAGGACCCCTTGATTTTTTTCTAATTTATACCAAATGCCTCTAGACTCCAATACACATGTCATAGGTGGTAATTTTTTTTTGGTCCTATGGGTCTTATTTTCCATGTTCTCTTTATGTATGAGAATTGATCTACTTAGTTACAATTGTGCTTATAATAGGTTTGGTTACTATGTATCTACACCCTATTAATTTGATTGTATAGTCCATATGCAATGGATAATAGAGTTTAGTTTATATAAAATGTAGTCTCAGTTATGGAGAAAGTGGTTGTAGAACATAATTTTTTTCCTTGACAAACTTGACATAGTATATCCATGAGAGCAAGGATATTCAAGAGATGATCAAAACATTAGTTGAATAATTGATCTAGGATCACACCAATATATTCTAAATTGAATATGTGAAAATAGATATTATTTCCACTCATTTTGAACCAACATCTCAAAAGTCCTTCCAACGCCCACAAAATCGGGCTAATGAACTTGTCAATTATTCATTTGAGAGGTTAAAAACATGAAATTAATTAAAAGTGAATCATATTAGACCCACCATTATCTTAGATACACAAATTGTGGACAAAGAATTAGATATCTTGGAATAACGGTCTTTTGGCAAGAAATTTAATGGAATATAGCTATCTTTAGAGAAACTAATTAATTGGGGTTTCCACTACTTGGAAAGTGGAACTTACATTTTTATTTAGTCTACCTCCCCAAAGGTTTATTTGTGGAAATATTTTAAAATAATTAAGATAGGGATAAGATATTTATGGGAGGTCCGTGGTTTTATGAAAATGTTGGCCTCTCTATTTTTCATTGGAAAAAGGGTCTCGATGTTTCTAGTTTTTATATTTAAATCACTCTAGTTTGGATCAGATATTTTGGTCTACCCTTATAATTTTGGAATGGATATGCCTTACATTTATTAACCCTTGCTTGAAATTAATCCTAAAAACATGAAAAATTATAGAGGTTCTTATGCAAGCTTTTTTTTTCAGCCTTAACCTAAACTATCTTCTGGTCAAAGAAATTGAACTTGAAGGAAGTGATAATACTTAGGTTGAACAAGTGGATTACAAAAAGATACACTTGTGGTGCAATGATTACCATGTCTAGGGTCATCTATGGGAAAAATTCCCCTCTTGGATAAGCCTCATAATAATTTTTATTTTACCCAAACCAAACTCAATCATCCCCCTCAAAAGCACTATTTTAAATGGGTCCATAAATCTTAAGCCTCATCCCCCACTCTAGTCAAGTTTCCAAATGAGATTTATCTTTTGGAACCTAAGCTCATAATCAATATTCATCTTTCCCTTATTCATGTTGTTAACCCATCCCTGGCTCCCTCCACTTTTCTTCGTTCCATGGTCAATTCCACTCCCATCCCTCTCCTTATATTTCCTCTTAACCCCCTTCCTACTCCCTCTCTCCCTTGCCCCTGTGCCCTAATCATTCTCAATAGCTTTTGAACATTATAATTTTATTTTAGACTTCGATTGTGTTCTTGATACTTTGGCAGTGGAGATTAAAATATTGGGGGATAAAGATATTTTATCTCCTTAAAAGTTTATATTAGGGAATTGACTACAATTATCTCCTTTTCATATAAAAAAGAATAGCCTCAGATAAGGAAAGGATAAAGGTTCAACTTTAGGGTCAAAAAATCCTCTTTAGAAGCTCAAATTCTAAACAAGAGAAGTGCCTGAAACATGAAAGGGGGAATATACCTTTTAAAGATAAATGAATATATTCTCTTGGAATGTTAGGGGAATGGGATCCCTTAAAAATAGAGGTTACTCAAATGCCAACTTCAAATCCAAATCTTATATTTATTTTTTATCTGATAAACTAAGCTTACTGTATATTATGTCCCACTAGCTAGCCAATAACAAGTAAAAAATAAATCTATAAAAATACTTAATGATTTTTGAAAAAAAAATGTAAAAATGTATATGTGCTACATATTTGTTGATTACTTTTAATGACCCAAACTCACGATATTTTGAGGAGAAGATGAAAGTGTATGTGACCTCTTTATTCCAAAAATCAGGACATGCTATTATGACTCAAACCCTTAGAGGTAAATATTTGTGTACATAAAATTTTTACAAATTGTTTAAACTGTTTTCATCCTTTTCAATTAGAGTTTAGGGTAAGTCAATAAACACTTGTCTCATCTTTGATACATTTTTATTTCCTTGCTTAATTACGAACTCTAGGAAATATTAGGCCTACCTTAAGATCTTAGGCCTCAAGAAGAAGATACATTTTTTCATCTTCAATGTATATACTCCTTCAAGCCTAGTGGCTAAGTAAAATATTTGGAAGGAAATATCAATGGTTTTTTTTTAAAAGGTGAGCAAATTATGTTAGCTAGTTATTTCAACTATATCTTGATAAATCATGAGAAAAGTATTAGGATTCAAAGAAATACTCAATCCAAATTAGACATCATTGAAGTTTTTAGTGATAATAATCTTTAAGACATCTAGAAAAAATTTAGATCCTTTACCTAGACTAATATGAGAGATAATTTTAGTAACATTGTTAAAAGAAGTGATAGATCTATGGTCTCTAATCATTTGCTAAATCAAAACTAGATTCCTGACTCTGATATTCTAAAGGTCTCAGGGTCTGACCATTTTCCCATTTCCCTCACTATCAAAAGAGATATTTAACATTCTAGTAGACCCTTTAGATTTGAGTTCATGTGGCTAAATGATCCAAATCTAATGGACCTTATATAAGAATAGTATAAGGAATCAAACCATAAAGGTGAAAATAGAGTGCTTAATGAATATCATAAGATAAAAAATGTTAGACAACAACTTCATAAATGAAAATAAGAAGTATTTGGGAACATATATATGGGCAAATATAGTATTGAGTTTGATATTTAAGGTCCTCAAGACCATGTGTACATGGTTGGTCATAAAAAAACCTCACTTCTCATGGAAAAATATATAAGTGAAAATATGAAATTTGTTTTAGTAAAAGAGGATATTTTATGGAAACAAAAGAATATAGTGTTGGCTTAAAGAAGGAGACCATAACACAATTTTTTTCACAAATCTACCCTAGCTAGTTATAATTTTAATAGGATCTTGAAACTCCAAACTAGTAAAGGTCCTTTTACTAAAGATTTGTATGTGATTTAAAAGAAGGATGTTCATTTTTTTTGAAAACTTTTTAAGGACTCCTCTCATAATTTTACATTGGATAAAAATGAATTTGTGAATATTATTCCAATAATTATCAATGATAATCATAATTTTCGCTTAATGAGACCTTTCACAGAGGAAGAAATACATAATGTGATTTGGAGATGGAAAATGATAAATCCTCAGGGATTGATGAGTTCCCTTTGGGATATTTTAAAAACTTTTGGGAATTGTAAAAGAATACATACTCATAGCTGCTAATGAATCTAGTTCCTCAAGATCAATTTTAAAGGATTTTAATTGCACCTTTCTAGCTCTAAATCCCAAGAAATATAATGTGAACTCTCTAGATAGATTCAGAACTTTATCCCTATGAGAAAAAATCCAAAATGTTATATCAAAAACCTTAGATAATATTTTCTAGACCCTCCTTCCCCATCTCATTTCATATTAGCAAGGTGTTTTTGTAAGAAATATACAAATATTAGATGGAGTTGTTATTTTGGATGAGGTAATTCAGTTAGTTAAATCAAAGAAGGAAGTTATAATGATCATCAAAATTGATATCTGAAAATTATATAATAGGGTGAATTGGATCTTTATTTTAAACATCCATAGAAATTTTTTGTTCAATGAGCCCTAGTGTGATTGGATCAATTATTGTGTCTCTACTCCTACCTTTTATTTTATTGTAAATAGAGTATTGAATTTTTTTTATGCTTAATTAGGTGTTTATCAAGGATATCCTCTCTCCCTACCTATTCATCATCATGGAAAAATACCTAGGTAAATATTTTTACAATTAAATATTTCTAAATCATATTAGAAGATTCAACATTATTAAAAATGTAAACTTATCTCATTGTTGATTTGTGGATGATACAACTCTAGGAAACTATGATCACATTTGATAATTTATAATTCTAAATAAAATATTATATTGGTATAATTGTGCTTATAGACAAGATATTGACCTCTTGAAATCTAAAATGTTACTCTTTTGTGCTTCACCCTACAGATAAAATAAGATAAAACATATTTTGGGTTTTTGTTTAGGTTCTCTTGCTAAGGATGAGATGTACTGAGAGAGGGTGTGGGGTGAATAAGTATACCATATATCTTATAAAATTTTAATTAATCAAATTACACTTAACCATTCATTTAATATATGCAATAAAATGAAACAATAAACACCACATAAGATAGAGAGAGACACCATATTTTATCGTGAAAACTCAATGTAGGAAAAACCATGAAGAACAATATCAATTATATGAATGAGCAACAACTCAAACTAAAATATTCATAACCACCAGCTTGTAGGAGGATTGACCCCTTTGCAGAGCACCAACACAATAACTATTCATGATCACCAACCCACAGGAGCACCAACCCATAGGAACACCAAACCCTATTGTGTATACCCCACAACTATCTCTCAATGTTTCTTTCTCAACAAATGATAACACATTACAATATCTCTTTCTTTTCTCTACTTTTCTCTTCTAAGATAGATATGACAATTACAAACCATGGTCTCTTCCACATATTACAAATGGCTTCCCATTCATTTATTTATAGATTACCAAATGACCTTTGGCATTCACCCTTTGTGACCCTTCAATCCTGATGAAAAATGGTTCCCCATTTGCATGACCCTTTGAATCCTTGTATCTGAAAAGTCACAAGGTGACCCCTCATAAACAAATGCATCCTTTCCCCTTTTATCTTTATCTTGGTGAATTTTTGTACTATTCAAAGTGTCCCTTCATGAAAAATTGTGCCATTCTTATTTTGTCTTCACTTGGTGACTCTTGGAATTCCTCAAGATGACTCTTCATGTGAAAATGCATCCCATTCCTCTTTTGTCTTTACCCCATGACTCTTTGACTTCTCCATGGGCCCTTATTTTGAGTTTATACAACCAAAAATATATTTGCTAATACTAAATAAATATCAACACAATTTAGCTAAAATATGAACATTAAAAACACCTTTAGACAATAAATTTTATGGGCCATTTATTCCCAAAGCTATACCTTTGACATCAATGACAATATTCCAACAATATCCCCTTTTGTCATTGATGGCAACCTCAAACTAAAACTGCCACATCTTAAAACATGTATTGTACGTGCTAACCTACATATATAGCGAAAATAAAAAACATACAGTAACTCCTGCTTATTGTATCATCTTGTACATGTTCTTGTACCTATACATGTACCTATTTCTACACTTCTCCCCCTTTGACATCAAGGGAAAAGGGCCTATCCTAGAACTAACACTTAGCTCCCCCTCAATTCATGCTGATATTTAATGGAAGGAAGTAAAATAAATTACTCCCAACTCCTCTTGCATATCCTTAAACGTGTCCTTTGATTGAGCCTTTGTGAAGATATTTAATAACACATATAAATTGTTCCTTGTCCTTTGATCATCTGTAATCAACTCATTTGAATCTTTTCTTCTAATCTCACAACCTTTTGCATAAAACTTTAATGTGTATCCCTGATCACATATTTTACTTACAGTTAACAAATTATGCTTAAGACCTTTTACATACATAACATTCTTGGTCTTAGTTCTACCATTATACAAAATTAAAGTACCTTTTTTATTATCTTTGTAGTGGTCTTGTCTCCAAATTTCACTATGCTACCATTGATCTTCTTTAGAATTATGAAATTACTCTTGTCTCCTGTAATGTGACTTGAACATTCACTATCAATGAACCATGGATATTCTTCATTTCTTGCATGTAAAGCTATCTTGACTAACATAGAATCTTTAGGTTGTTTCTTCTACCATGAACTTGTCTAACCTTTCTTCTTGATGAATGGAGCTTTAAATATTTGGTTCTTCTTGACTAACTCAAACATGCTTCTACAATGTTGGGCTATGTGTTTGATATTATTACACTTGTAACATATTATGGCCTCTTCACCAAAACCTAATAGGGGAGAAAAAGAGTTGTATCTTCTACTTGACTCTGCATTAGTTTCCTTCTGCTTGTTTCTAAAAAAATTATCTCTTTCTCGACATGCTATTTTCTTATGACCATATCCATTACAATAAAAATAGTATCATGAAAATAGAACCTGTTTGTGTATCTTTATCCTAATTGTCTTTTGTAGCTTTGTTCCTTCTAGCATTCTTTATTTTAATTCACCTCTATAGTTTTAACTTCTTCCTTTTTCATTTCCTCTTTTGTAAGAGCTTCAACATAGTTCTTTCCCTTATTTGTGGAAGAAGTGTCCTCCCATTTCTATTTTTCAAATCTAATACATGTCTTATCTAACATTGATCTTTGACTTTATAATATCTTATTCAACATATTAGTTTTATTCTCAAATTTTAAATCATTGGCTACTCTATCATTGACTACTTTATTTGTTTTCTCAAGATATGCTTTTAAAGAGGTAATTTCCATAACATGCCTTACACATTATTCACTTAATTTTTGTAACGGAGATGTTAGATCTTCTTCAATATTTTTGGCTTCTTCAATGTGCCCTTGTATATTTTCAATTATTTCTTTTGACTTCTTTTAATTTTTCTCAATCTAGTGCTTCGATCTATAACTTTTCTTCTCATGGGCTTCTAATTATTCTAAGGCACAAATGAGTTATCCTTCCATACTCACCTTGGCTTAATACTCACTTGCATCATATTTTTATTTTTTATCATATCTACTTTTACTTGTGGAGGCATCTTTATGTATGGTCATGAATAGAATCTCTTATTCATCTGAGTCACTGACTCCACTATCTTCAGCTGAGCTAAGATCTTTAGAGTATAAACTCTTCTTCTCAGCTCTCTTCTTGTATTTTCCTTTGAATTTTTTCTTGTATGTAAACTTTCCTTTTTCATTATCACCATTATTCTTATCTAGGCACTTGTCTACAAAATTTCCAATCTTACCATATTTATAACATTTAAATGTTAATTTTCCTTGATATTTACCTATGCGCTTTTTTGGCTTGTAGATGTCTGGTGTCATCTTCCTCATCACTAGAGATATCCCTTGATTCTTGAATTTTAGCCTTGTCTTTCTTTGATGTCTTGAAAGTAACTTCCCTCTTTAAGGGTTTCTCTTATTCAATTTGCATCTTGTATGCCATAAGAATACCATGTAGTTCATTCATTTTTAGCTTGGCTAGATTCTTCATCTCCTCAATTGCTGAAACCTTTGCATCATGTATCATTGGTAGAGATCTCAAAAAAATTTGTGCCACCACTAATTCTTCTAACTTCTCTCCAAGGCCTTGAATCTAATTAACTATTTGATCAACTCACAAAAGATAACTTGCTATGTTTTCTTCCTCATCCATCTTCAAACTCTCAAACTGTCTTCTAAAATTTTGGAGCTTAGCTTGTTAAACCTTTCGATCACCTTTGTAAATATTCTAAATCTTTATCCAGGTCTCTTGAGTAGATTTTGATTACATAATTTTAACAAATTCTGATTCGCATAAACCACATAAAATAGCATTCAAAGATTTAGCATTATTTTGACTTACCTTCTTTTCTACCAGATTTGTTACAAGTGTTTATGGATCTTCATATTCCTTCATCATTGCTTTCCAAATGTAGAATGCAAGGGCCATCAGGTAAGTCCATAATTTGTCCCATCAAAGGTGCCTTATTTTTAGAAAAACCTTCATGTGATCCAACCATCATGCTTTCCTGATCTACCTTCAAACTGTTAAACTCTTTTTAAAAGAATGTGCTCTGATACCAAATGTTAAATATGGGATATATTGAGAGGAGGAGTGATTCAATATATCATATATATTATAAACTTTTACTTAATCTAATTTCACTTAACCATTCATTCATGATATGCAATAAAACTAAAACAATAAACACCACACAAGATAGAGAGAGAGAGAGAGAGACACTAGATTTTAACATGGAAACCTAATGTGAGAAAAATCATGGAGAAAAAAATCAAGTATATAAATGAGCTACAAATAAAACTATAATATTCGTAATCACCAACTTACAAGATCACTAACCCCTCTGCTAAGCACCAACATAACAACTATTCATGAGGACCAACCCCTTTGCTAAGCACCAACACAATAACTATTCATGATAACTAACCCATATGAGCACCAATCCCTATTGTGTATACCACATAACTATCTCTCAATGTTGTTTTGTCAATAAATGATAGCATATTACAATATTTCTTTCATTTGTCTCCTTTTCTCTTCTAAGCTAGATATGACAATTACAAACCATGCTCTCTTCCACATATTACAAATGGCATCCCAAGACTTTATTTATAGCTTACCAAATAACCTTTTACATTCACTGATTGTGACCTTTCAATCCTCATGAAAGATGGCACCACATTTGCATGACCCTTTGAATCCTTATATTTGAAAAGTCACAAGGTTACCCTTCATAAGCAAATGTGTCCTTTCCCCTTTTGTCTTTATCTTGGCAACTTTTCATATTCCTTAAAGTGTCCCTTCATGATAAATTGTGCCCTTATTATTTTATCCTTACTTGGTGACTCTTGGAATTCCTCAATATGACTCTTCATGGGAAAATGCATCCCATTCCTCTTTTGTCTTTACCCCATGACTCTTTGACTTCTCCATGGGCCCTTCTTCTGACTTTATACAATAGAAAATATTTTTGTTAATATTAAATAAATATAAACACAATTTAGACAAAATAAAAACATAAAAAACACCTTTAGACAATAATTGCTATGGAACCTTTATCACCAAAGCTAGACCTTTGACATCAATGACAATATTTCCAACATCTCTTCCTATAAAATACTCGAGGATCCCCCTCTTTGATGGTTGGTCAAAAAAAAAATTTAATGAAAATATGAATACAAACTTATAGAATAAACTATATTATTAGAAAGGAAAATGGCTCTTTTAGGTAGGAAAAATTCAATTGATTCAAGTTGTTCTCCAAACGATTCCAATCTATATGATTTTAGTCTCAAAATCTCCAGTAAGTGTCAAATCTAGATTAACTAACATTATGAAAAATAAATTGGGGAATGCTCATTATGAGACTAATAAAAATGATTTAATAAAATGAGAAAATATCTAATTCCCTGAATCAAAAGGTGGAGCTAATATTAGAAACTTATTCAAGATGAATGAAACTCTGGGAGAAAAATTTCTATGGATAATCTATTAAGATAAAGAAAACACTCAAGATTTTTCTCTAAATAAAGTATCTTGATAACATAGATGAGCATATCCATATTTTTACCATATAACATTGAATATATGGGTCTCATAGCTAAAACTTCCTTGGAAAATGTGGAGGCCTTATCTCAAACTCCCTTCACTAGGATATTAAGAATGGTAAATCTATAAACTTTTGGAAGGATTTCAAGTCTAATGTGGGCCCTCTCTAAAATCAATCATGCTTGAACACTTTAGAAAAGTACATTTCAAATCAATGGATATATCTAGTTTATAATTACTAGGTTGAAACCTAAAGTGTTTGGGGCTATTAGCAAAGATAGGAAAATCCAAGTCTTTCTACTACCACCCATTCCTTTAATATTTTTTAAATACATTAAATTAGTTTCTCATATTGACAGTTACTTATGGGTTGTGGAATATGTTTGGATCCTACTAGGACTTCAAAAATATAATGTAAATATATGGTTTATCATGAAAAAAGTAATCTCTTTTTTGAGATGAACTCCAAAAGATTGGTTTTTAAGGGGCCTCCTAGTGAGTCTTTTGTAAAGATTATTCTAAAGCTCAAACCACAATCTCCTTTATTTCTCTTTTGCTTAGAGAATTTGGTCATGGTTATTCAATCAAATGATAGACTTTAGGTAGAATCTAATTCTATTCAAGTAATTTTGATTAACTAGATAGATGAAGGAGGGGATCAAGTTAGTAACATATGTGGTATTGCTCTATCTCTTATCATCTAGAGCTTATGGAAATAAAGAAATAATAGAGTCTTTAGGAACTTGTCCCTTTATGAATATTTTATCACTTTTAAAATCAAGGCACTCTTCAAAGAGGTTATTAGAGGTAAAGTGTCACCTCCTATAAATAAAATAATTGGAGAGGATTGTCATGTTCTCTTAAAATAGAATTCACTAAAAATTAATTTTATCCTCCTTCAAATCAATAGAAGAATTTTATACTCTTTGAATCCTATGAAAAACAATTATGTCAAGCTAAATTTTGACATCGATTCCAAATTTAGCACAGGTCTTTCTAGAGGTGGAGACACCTTCAAAGATAATTTGGGTCAAGTTATTTCTTTATTTTTCCTTCAACATTCCATGATATTCAAATAGTTTGGTTGAATCTCTAGCTCTCCTTAGAGGTTTGAGAATTTCTACTAATTCAAATTTAAGGTAATTATTTGTCAAAGGTGATTCTACCTTTATTATAAATGTGGTTAAATTGAGAAGATATGATAAGTGACAACTCAATTCTCTCATTCAATATATCAGCCTTGTCATTTCATTTTTTGAGGACATTTCTTTCTCCCACAAGTATCGTGAGTCTAACTCTCAATTCAATTTCTTGACTAAATTTTTAGGTGTTCATCTTACTCATAATAAATATTGGCATTGTAAAGGACCCTTCCATATGAATAATATAAATAATTAATTATAAAAGTTTTTCCCCATTAATAAATTCCACTTTGTTTAAGTTGTCATCAAAGGATTAAGTGGTCTAGATTTTGGAGTGTTTCTTGTAGTATCATGTCTTCCTTCCTATTTCAACTTATTGGATTGTTTATGTTTTTGAGAATCGGAGAATACATGGTTTCTATCTGGGGTTTTCACATCACCAAATTTTTCTTGGGTCATGATCTTGGTTTAATGTTTTAAGGTTAATTTTGGAGATTGGTGACCAAGGCTTCTGGTGATGGAATTTTCCTATATTGTACGAGTGATTACATGGTATTGTTTCCCTCCTGCACTCTCAAAATTCTTTAGGATGTGAAGTTTTAGGGATTTAGTTATTTTTTATTCTCTCTTGTGTGTAGCTTGTTGGATCTATTCCAACTTAATTTTTTTGAATTTCTACACATCTCCTTTTATTCTCCCATAAGCTTCTTTTATCTTTATTGGGTTGATCTGGTTACAATAAGGTTCTTTTTTCCTTTATTGTTATCTATAAAACTATTTCACTTGAATAAAATTGATTTGGTATATATTTAACCAATGTATTCTATTTCATTTACATAGAAACTTGGATTATAAATCTAATTAGAGAATTATAGTGGATTCAAATTTATTTTTTATATAATTAATTAGTGAGAAACTATCATTAATATTGTAGAGAGGACACTTGAAGCTAGCAAGTAGGGATCCCATAAATAATCCTTCTATTTAATATAAATACTATTCTCAACATAAATATCTCACAAAAAATGTGTAAGGGATTAAGGTAATAGCCAAAATATGTGAGACAAATTCTATACATACATTTGCTTATAATGGAAAGTACAATGGCACAAGTGGGTGACATTTTACTGGGTTAGATTTACCCAAAGAATAAATTGTGGGATGCATCCATGGGAAATTTTTATAGGAATAATCTATACATAATGTGGCATTTTCAGGGAGGGTGTGATATTAGTTATGTAATTGATGGTAGGTATAAAGTGAAAGGTATTGATGTTGGAAGGATTGTAGATGGTTCCACTTTAAAGGATGGTCTTGGAACTAATCCACAGGCCACCACCATGATTCTTGGAAGGTATGTATGTTTTATTTTTCCTTCTCTTTCTTCTCAACTCATTTATTCTTTAGTTTAGCTATTGAATTTTCATTGTGAGTTTGTAGATTCTCCAAGATCTTTCAAATCCTAGATTAAAAATCTTATCATACTTGTGCATTGTTTGAAAGGAATAAAAAGAGGCACAAATCTCATTCTATTTAGTATTATTATCATTAATGAAAACATATATGCCCATATTGGAGATGATACAAATTTAGGTGTGTGCCTCTCTCCCTTTTATTTGTGAATATGTAAAACATAATTATCTTTCCATTTGACATAACAAACATAAAAACCTTTTTCTAAGGGAACATATCTCTATAAAAAAGTAAATATGACTTACCAGACACTTGTGTAAATCTCCAAGATGCAGTGATCAATATTTAAGGGTTTAATATCTTTTATTGTATTTTATGTGTCTCTTTTTAAACCTAAATCCACTAAATTGAAAAGAGAAAGAAGAAGAAGATGAGAATGAGAAAGGAATATTTCATCACCCATATTTTAATTTACAAAATAAGATACCAAAATATGTTTTTTGAGGAATGATTGAGGACTATACATTGTTTAGCAAGCTTAAAGTGTCCTTTAGGGTATAAAATATTAAGACACATTTTCAAACATATGACTTATGCTCAAATACATGACTCTTATTCACCATAACTATAATCCATTCATCTATATTAACAATACACAAAATATTTCATGCCAAATGCTCATGTTATTTAAAAACATTATCATACTATCTATAGATTTGAATTTAAGTCCCTAAAATTTATGTCTAGGTCTACCCTAGGTAGACAAGGGCATAATGTAACACTATCCACTTAAGTTAGCCATGCCCCACATCAAATAAAGGATAGTTTATGAATGTAAGAAAAAGGGTCTTCCTACACATTTCACATGGTTGACTAAAGGAAACTATAAAAATATTTACTTATAAATACATGTCAATAGTCATCCATTTAAACCAATTTCTATTCACTTTGTACAAACATATACACTTTTACACATTGATATAGTCTACCCTATTCTTCCTAAATTATTCATCGTTCATAAGGAGCATCCATAATCCAAATTAGGAACTCTCTAAAACAAGTAAAGATATATCATTTTCAAGTATCAAAACCACTTTATAGCTACATACACAGTCAAAAGAAGATAGTTTCATAGTCACTCTAGGTGTGAGAACTATGTGGGATTGATTTATCTCATTGGATTATTGAATATGTAGTAAATGGTCAATCATCAAAGGTGATATTGAGGTCACCTCAACCCATTACACTCCCTTCTTTTCTCATATATTTTCAAGATATAAAAGTGCCCTAAGAATAAAATATCAATTTATACATGACAAATCCTTAAGTTAAATATCTAGGATTTCTCTTCATGTGAGTTTGTAATAGGTAAAATGATAATTTTAGATGCACAATCAATACAGACAAATTTGTAGTCAATGAAATCAGGCATGCTACATTATTTTCTACCTTACACTCCTATATAAATATATATTCTAATTTTTATTCACTCTTGTCATTTATAGATTCCTCATTTGCATATATTTTCATGTTTTACACCTATCATAGTCAAATTATGCATGTCCATGGTCAATGGACTTGGGCACATTATTCTTCTATCTACCTATTGCGCTCATGTCCATATCCTACTTTTGTTCGTAATTTTGATAATGATCCTTCATATGCATCTCATATTATAATTTTCATAATTAGGCATTCACAAAATAGTAAACAAAGATCAATATCTAAGCTAAGTGTATTCTTTGTTGTTACTTTCCTAAATTAGAAGTTTGTCATATTAAGTATTTGTCAAACTTAGAATAGTTAGTCATTTGTATATTTTTATGATTTTTTAATTTCTAATTGTATACCTATATTTCATTAATAATATATAAATATTTCTTACAATCATCATTTAACACGTAATAATATGTATTGTAATGTTTAAAAATATATATATTACCTTTTCAAAAGTTAGCAATATTTTTAAGCACAAAAAGTGGAGTGTTGTGGTTGGTAAGTAATAATCACTACTTAAAGCTAAATGAATCTAATAGTCTCCCTTCAAAACTAATTAAAAAAAATATCATAAAGGTTCATATTATATAAATAAAAGTTTGGGGTTTCTTTCTATTATTGACCTTGGTAGCTACATCCACTTTTAGAAATCTAAATATTCTAAATATTAAATGGATTATGTCACAAATGAATTAAAATAAGAAAATATGAAAAATAAAAGTATTCAAAGTATAAAATTAATGCAACATTGTTTGAGTAATATTATAATTATGAACACAGTAAATTGTCATTATGCTTATTTTTTTAGTAATTCACAAAGATAGGATACCAAAAATATTTGTGTGACTGTAGGTATTGGCATCATACAAATCATCATTAAGCCAAAAAAAACAATAATAACTTACGATTCAACATAAATAAGCTTATATAGTATGAAACTCAGATTCGTGATCTAAACAGTTGGATGGATGATGTGAATATAATATCTCCCTTGCAATGTTCACATTTTATATAGCATGAAAATTAGATTAAGGATCTATACATTTGGATGGAGGATGTGAATATAATCTCCCTTTCAATGTCCACATTTAATATAATATCTAGGATTTGTAAGTATAAAATGTGATATAACATTTAATATATATGTGACCCTTGACACTCACTCTATTCTCATCTATGTCAAACCTATGATAGGAGTCGAAGTTAAAAAATAAATATCATGACCCATGAAAATGGTTTTATTTGCATGATAGGTGCATATACACTCATCCATTAACTAAGCAATTAGGAGGACAATGAATGATAACATCTATCCAGAGAGAGAGATAGTGGTCAAGTTAGTGGTCAAATGGTTCATGGGGATTGTTTTTATGTATCACATGGTGCCTTCCAAATCTTAGATGGCATGGTTAGTGTTTTAATGTGTTGTTTGAGTAGTGGGGAGAAGAATAGAGGTGGTGGGAAGGTGGATGGAGAGTGGGTCATAGGTCGACGAAGGTGCTTAGAGGAAGGAGTAGGGGAGGCAACCAGAGAGACTAGGTAGAGGATGGTGAGATGGGAGGAGGAGAAAGAAGTGATGGAAAAGGAGGAAATATTAGCTAGGAAGATAGGGTGGAGATGTGGGAGGGAAGCTAGGGCATGGGCACAACCTACAGGATAAACCTGCCAAGGCTTTAAGGCCTTATATAAAAAATAACAATTAAACAAACCTAACTAAAAAAACCCATGAAATTTAATATTAAAAATTATATAATATAATAGTTATATAGATTGTAAAACATATATAATACTCATATATATTTTATAATTAATTTTTAATATATAAAAATATTATAATATATATTATATAATATGTATATAATCACTAACATTTAATGTATATAATATAATTTATAAATTGGGGGATGATTCTCTAGACATTTTTGGTAATGCAATCACGTTAATAATTAATATGATTGTATTATTTAATTAACATGATCACATTATATAAATTATGGCTCAATAATTATCAAGACATAATGCGATCGCATTAATAAATAACATGATCATGTTATTTTAAACAATAAAATGATCATATTATTATTGGTTTCAATAATGTGATCATATTAACTATGTTACAAAAAAAATTGAAACTCAAATGCAAATTCATCATTTTGCATTTGAGTTTTCTTTTCTATCCTAACCTTTCACAATTGTATTTTGTGTGAGAGAGACAAAAGCTTGACAGATACCACTAAATTCATCCTAGGAAGCCACTAATTGATGATGCCACCATGTATAAGAGGTAAATGCTAGAAATATACACTTGTTAATGCTAATTTTTCATTATTTTCATTTTTTACCCTTATTTATTAGTAATTTATGTAATCTTATGTTGTAATTTGTTTGTTTTGAAAAACCCATCCTACTAACCCTAATAAACCTCTATAGAACCCTTTTGCTCCTCTTAACCCTTTGTAAAAACCTCTTCTTCCTACTTCTCTCCCTCCACCTAACCCTCCTACAATTACACAAAATCCCCTAAGTAGTTAGGAGATTCTAATTGACAACATTGTGGGAAATAAAATTGAACTTGAAGAATTAATTGGGAGAATGAGGGATCTCACTTCCACCAACCACCACCACACCCATTTAACTAATTCACTAGAGACATTATTAGGTCAAATTAACTCTATAACGAGTCAAATTGATAGATTGAATTCATATTAGGATAGTTTTAGGGCTTATTATGATGACAAATTATTACACTTGAGGTCGATAACAAATAAATATCAAAAGCCTCCATTTGTGACTTAATCATTGAACCAACCATCAATTCCCCATTTCCCATAACCACTAAATGTTTTTCAATCCATTGTTGCCAACATAACTTAATCAAAACCAATTTTTGGGGTAAATGGTGAATGGTGTTGGATTATCCATCATGTAACAACCATGAGGTCCCATTTTATTTATTGAAGAAACTCTACTGTGAGTGTATCCTCAATGATATTTTGAACTATTTTTATTTTATTGAGTTTCAAGGTAGAGGGAAAGGCTCTGAATAGGATCAATTAGATGTATGCCATGGACCTAATAAACCTATGAGGATTAGTATCCAATAGCCACTTGAGCTTGAGATCCCATATGTAGTTCATTAGGTTATGGAGATTGACACTTTGCATGCTCCTAGTTCACTCACTGATACACTTATTTAACATATGAGTAGGCTTTCACACACTGAATGTAGAGATATGCAACTTAGTGTGCATACCTGACCCCATATTTGTAGTTCTTATAGAGCTATGTGCACTAGACCTTCTGATGATGAGGCACTAGTTGTTCAAAGGGCTTGGATACTATTCTTATGAGTGATGAGTTTTTGGCTTGCACATTTGGTATGCTGAAATCATCCACTATACAGATGGAGGTATATTTTATATAAATTTTATGTTAAATTTAAGTTATATTTGTAAATTTAATTTAGATAATAATTAATTTACATGTATGTCATATGAGGTGATAGTTCCTTCAACATCATTATTGACATTGATAGCATTTGATTTGATGTAACCATTATTTACATATTTAGATACATTTATTGGCCCATCCACTATTGCATCTATCTCTATTATAAGGACATCTTTTACTTATATAGAGATATAATTTTACTTTAATCTTATGCTCTATATGCATTTAGTCTATGAATATTTTCCTTATAAGTTTAAGTTAAATTTATCTATCAAGTATTTTTATGCATAGGTTCTAAAAATCTTCCATGATATGGATGGAAATGCACACTTACCTTTTCCAAATTCCCTAGTCTGATCTTTTTTATCCTTCTTTTTCTTTTTTCTTGAACCTCTTTATCTATTTTATCACTCTTCATTTACTAGGTCTTTCTTATTCACTCTTACCTATTCAATGGCTCTTAAGCCTCCTTGTATTCACTTAATCCTCCTTCTATATTTTAACTCATTTTAATAATCAAATACCTCTGAAATATTTCCTTTTAACATCAACCATCCCAATTCATACTCTATTTTAATGTTCTCTCTATTTATCCTTGCTCAGTTCTTTAAAATCTTCTTATGTGTTTTTGTAAGTGTGCATGCTACTTTTATTTTTTCCTTAAAAAATAATTATAAGAGCATCTACCTACTCAATTGTATCTCATTTCATGCATCCAACCATTCCACACAACCTTCAAGATTCAAATATTCACTTAATTGTCCTTTCCACTTTAACACCTTCCTTCTACTAGCCCTTTTTTGATGCAACCCTCCTTGTTTTGACTAAACTAAAAAGTTCTAAACAAAAACAAAACCACATTAAAGTACTCCTTTATATCACATATCTCATGTATGGACTTTCATAATTTAAATCTCTTTGGATAACACCTAACTCAACACCCCTAAGAATTAATTAGGTATCCTAAGCCTAATTAAAGGCTACTAACTCTATAATCATACCATACAGACTCAAATAAAATTATAACCAAAAAAATCATATACTTATATAAATACACTTTTATGCAAATTGAAATGAATTTTCATTATTTAAATCACTTGTTATCTCATTTTTCAATTTCAAACCGTAACTTGTGTTGTCTCAGTCCTACACCTACCTGAGAGGATAATAAATGACCTAGAATGACCTTTTGACCCTTATGAAATATTCTAAGGATTTAAATAGATCTAACCTAATCCCACACATATTCTCAAATTATTAATTTTCCTTTCTCAATACTAAATCACTCCTAACATCTAGTTCTATAAAAATTTATGTGCCCCTCAAGCATGATTATGTCAACAAATAGGACATAATAAAACCTTAAGACCCTTTACCTTAAATTGAGAGAAATTAATTGAATAACACACATGGAAAAATAATATCCCAAAACATTCACAATACCTTAAATCCTCAAATCTATTTCAAATAACTTTATATGGTCTTTCTTTATGACTATCCAAACTATTACTAATTGGATTATATATAGTGTTCCCATGTATTTTGTGTTTTATCAATAGTATTGAGACTTTCAATTTTTTTACATTCATTTCATAGAGATTCTCTATCCCTCACTCATTTTTCAATCATTTATAATGACACTTTAAACTGACTATGTTGTCCTCTTTCTCACTATGCTTGAAGATAGATTATTGAAACTTGGGTTTCACCACTTTGAAAATGTAGACTAATGACTTGAATCTTCTCTAACTAGAGATATGAACACCAAAAGATTGATCATAAATTTATAGACACTTGTTTTCATTTTAATCTATCCAAATAAGATTTACAAGGATAGAGTTCTTGAAATGTTTCTTATTCCTTTTCTCTTCCTAAGTTTGTCATGTCAAAGTGCTACTATTCGTTCCACCTCCTACTCTTCCATTCACACTTATTACATGTATTACAATTTTTATATTGCCTCCAACATGCAAACTACTTCTTATTATTGGCAATTACACGTTCTATGGTAGTTACACATGCCTGATTCTTGGTTTATATTATCTTTTCATGATATGTGCATTGAAATATGTTGCCATATATATGTTGGTTTAAATTAAGAAAAAATTGTCATATATATCTTTGCTATATTATATAAAATTAAGTGAGACTTTTTTTACATGAATATTTTATGTCTAAAGTAAACACTCCGCCCTCTCTACAAGCTCAGATAGACATAGGCATTACCCCTACAATGTCATATGCACAGATGCTGATAGAATTATATATTAAATTGTAATTTTGAACTATAAAAATAGACTTGTTTTAATAATTTTACTACATACTTGGGGCAAATATAAATTATGTGAATATATATTGTATGTAGGGTTGTCCTATGACATCTGATAGTCCTATTTAGATGATTAATAGGGTAAATTCTCATGTTTTTCCTATATTTTAGATGCCTATTCGAATAGATGAGCATGTCATTGACTTGTCTAAACATCAAATATAGATTGAGAAGGACCATGAACTTGTAATAAGTGAATGTTTAAATGATTTTTTACTATAGTTTGAAATTAATTTCTTAACAATTAGTTGAATGTATGTTATGTTAGTTTTTATATACTACTTGTATTTGAATAGGTTCAGCTACAAGTGATCTATAAGCATAGGACCCATAGTTGGACCTTGGATCAATACAATGCATTAAAGGGGTTTCCATCTACTAACAGGGCATTTCACAGAGAGTCTTCTTTGAGGAAGGTCAAGAGAGGGTGGTTATTTGATGAATAGCATGTCTTACATGAGATGTAACTTTTTGTATTCCTATATTGAAATTTGCACATTATTGGCATTGTATGTGTGTATATGGCATTCACCCAACATTAGATACTATGTTGGTAGATGTAAATTTTTGTATGCCTATCATGACAAACTATGTATTACTAACATTACATACATGTGCCTATATTGTATGCCTATCATGGAAATCTATCTAATATATATTTAGTTTTTATTTCATTGTGTGTCATTTTATAGTTTTTTTAAATCTTCTAAACTATTATCTATCGGATCGCATAGTTAATGTTATACACAAATGAGGATTAAAAAATATTATTTTCAATGCTATAAATCTTAGATCTCCCACATTTTTTTAAATTGAAGTTTTTATTTCATTATGTGTAGTGAAAATGACTAATGACACTCTTATCTATTTTGCATTTGTCATCACCCATTTACAACTTTTAAATTGATCATTAAGACAATTAAAATACATAAAATCATTCATAAATCCATGCAAATTTCTCACACAAATAACTATACCTATAAGTTACCTAATCATTCACCTTCACCTGGCTATAATACTATTTTTATTAGCTTTTATTGAAATGAAGCCTATTTATTGTATGCCTTCTATAATCCCCTAATACCACATAATGCACAATTTTCTCTTCTATGTATAAAAGGGCTATGAAAGTCTTATTCATAGGCTCTAGTATCATGAATAATTTAAACCTCACTTATCCACTCTCAAAAAATCTTATTTTAAACTATTCAATTACTCATTAGGTCAATAGGTCAATTACTCGTAATAGAGTTTGTCAATAATTCAATTACTCATTAGGTAAATAGATCAATAGGTCAATTAATCATTAATTTTCTAATTCTCTAAACCTGGTTATTGCTCTAATAGGATAATTTCTAAAAATAAAGTTTTTAGCTCTTAAAAATTATATTTATAGTTGTGTTTTAGTAATTTTAATATGTTCTAACCATTACCTAGGTTTAGAAAACTAAAATCAACCAAAAATTCATGTTACCCAAATTTTATCATGTTTTACAGGCCTAGAGTTTAGTATAACTATTGTTTTGATGCTTCCTAACCAAAAATTAACATTGATAACACATCTAGGGGTAAAATGACATCTAGGATTGGGTTTTTGGCCTCCCATCAGGCCTGATTAAAAAACCCACCACCCATTATATCCTTAAGAACACCCTTCTCAATACAATAAAAATGCAATTTTAAGCCTAAGTTTAAGCACATGTAAAACAAAACCTATAAGTCATTTTAATGAATGATCAGATCTATCCTTAGATCTCTCCCATACCCCTTTAATCCCTCTAATCACACCCTAGACAACTTAGGTATAACCTTTGAGAGTAATCCATTGGACAAGTTGTTATTGTTTAGGTTTTATGGTTTAGGATACATAGGTTCAATTGCAAAGATAATTGAGGACAATTTGAATCACTTGGACCCATTTGTGACTATAAATGTGTTTTTGGGATTATATTATACACCATGCCATTGTGTGAATTGAGTGAATTAGTAAAATGGGGAAATGAGTTATGTTATTTAGGCCAAACTGGGCCTTATAAACTTAATTCTTAGTCTAAATTATGTTCATTTTGGCTAAAATGATTAGTTCAAGGTCTAAAGAGTTTATATTTACGGTTTAGAGTTTAGGGATTAGTAAATTTATGGAATAGGGCTTAGGCTATAGGTTTTAGGGTATATAAGATACAATTATGATGGTGGTTAGGGTAAATTTGAGCTCCTTGAACCTAGATCTATGAGTAAACAATGTGATTTGGGGATCAATTAGTCCCCACATCATCACAATTTGATCTTAAAAAGTTAGATTTGGTAATTAGTGATGTGATTTTGACCAATTTCATCCATGTGAACCTAATTCTTACTATATATAAAGGATGTTTATTTGGCATAAATTTATCGGTTTAGGGTCTACAATTTAAAGGGTTTGGATTTTAGGGCTTATGAATTAGGGTTTAAGGTAAATGGTACAAGGTTTATGGTTTAAGTTAACTGAAATAGGGTTAAGGGTTTAATATATCAGATATAGGGTCCAATCACTAAGGTAATTGAAGAAAATTTGAGATGCTTGTTTACTTATTTATGATAATTAGACTAAACATGTTTGCATTTCTAATAAAAGTAGGGTTAGTTAAGCCATATATTTTGCATACATAGTGTACAATTTATTGATCTATAAATTTGGTTTAAGGGATTAATTTTGCCCAAATCATGCCACTAATTACACATTTTGACTAATTGGATCAATTCATGATAGAATTGAACTTTTAATTTTTCCCTAAATCATATCTTGCTCATTAAGGGGTTCAAATTTCCCTAAAATTCCTCCTTAATTAAATGAATCAACTCTTTGGTTAATTATATATTAAATCACATTAGGGTTAATTTCACTCTAAATCACATTGAATATATAATTTAAAAAATGTTCATGTGGCTCATTTTAACACTAATTACCCTCATAATTAAACTAATCAACATTTGTATTCATTAGTTGATGACTTCAAGTTTATTGAGATCAAAACCAAATTCTATACATTTAGAACTTGCATATAAATAAATTATGTTTCTTTGATTCAATCGAGCTAATGAAATTAGAGATAATCAACCCCCAAATGACATTTTATAGTCATTTAATTAGGTTGAAGGGGATCAACATAGACCCAAATTACTCCAAATGCATAGCTAGATTGGTACTCCAAAGGCTAAGGTTTTACCATGGGGTTAAAAATTGCATTTTATGACATTTGTGATAAAATCAGTTATATAGTAAGGCATGTATGTTTGTGGCATGTATTTTTATAGCATGTATGTTTGTGACATCTATGAATCTGACAAAAGATAACTTCTTATATACAATATAGAGTATTAACCTATTGATATATATTGAAAATAGATCCTTATATAGCTTCACTTACTAACTCAATTAATATTATCAGAGAATCAAACAATACTACAAAGTTTATAAATGTTTTTTACAAGTTCCAAATATCACTAATTATCCACAAAAGCTAATGCAATCCTGTTTAACCAAATTTAGCCACTTTTAGGATTGTATACACTCTTGACACAAAATAAAGTGAACCTTAATTTATTTGTTGTTCTTTTAAAAAACCATTTCACTCTTGTGAAGACTATAAATTCTTTTTCAAATACCAAATTTCAAATAACTAATCCTTAAACATTTATAATATCACTAAACTCTCTTTTAAACCTAATACTTTAGGTATGTTAGTACTCAGTTAGATAATCCTTGTAATCCAATTGATTTTTAGAAAATATAATATATTTAATCTTATAAAAATAAAATCTAAATCAAATATACCAAATTATGAGTGATTTGGATTAGTAGATCATCAAAAACCAACTTTTGACTTCTTGACCCTATCTAGGTTGAACAAGGGTTGTTTACTTTTTAGGGAAGATTAGACGCATGTCAAATGAATAATAAATTGATGCATAGGTTAATATATCTCTAATTATAATTCAATTATATCAAATCTTGACAAGAACATTGGTCCCAAACAACAATGTTAATCAACCAAACTTTGTTCTTAAGATTACTAGGCCTAATGGATACTTTAGTAGGTCAAAATGCAATGTTGGGTTTTTTGGTGT
>JARHVA010000015.1:8330000-8392500 GCA_037957365.1 Torreya grandis
TTGTACATATTTATCACAAATAAATATGATTATACGAATAATATTTTACCACATATTTTACAAATTAAATGTAATGGTATTGTAATCCTTTAGTATTTTTCATAGTATTAAAAATTTCACCTTATATATTCTACAATCTAAAAATGAAAAAAATTAATTATATTTTAAAATTAAGAAATATAATCATATAACCATAAAATTTAATCCCTAAAAAATATTAAACTCTAATAAAACTAAAACTAATAATATATGCTCATATTTTTATAGAGAAAGTGAAAGTGATGGCATTATATAACTAAAGGAGCATATTGGATTTTAGTCTAAATGTACATTGAGAATATGTTGGCCACCCAAGATTAACAACTAAATAAAATTACATATCATGTTCTATTCTTCATATTTCTTATTTATTTCTATGTTTTCCATTATCACTATTAACACCCAAATTACATTAGTTCATTGCAATAAAAATTTATAACTATAATGACCCTGAGTTGATAACAAAGACATATATGTTGACCATAATAAAAATAAAGATGATGAAAAATATTAAGTGTAATTTTTTACATTTATGTGACTTAGTGGTATTAATAAAGACAATTTAGGTTGTACCTTATGGACAACTAGTTAATTTTGGTAACTATTTTTCATATAGATTTAGTCTTTTTAATGTGATTTTTGTTGAAATTTATTTTTAATGTGAGTTTTAATTTAAAATAGTATATAAATGTTATTGGGTATATAAATTTACACCACAATTTATTTTAAAAATATGTTATGTTATAATTGTAGCATTTTAGAAAAAATATCTAATTATTAACATGTAAATATAATATTTCATAATAACATCTTAAGAAATAATTTAATATTTTTAGATGTTATAATTTGTAAGTATTAAAATAATATATCAATTCAAAACTTTTTTTTAGTAATAATGAAAAAAAATATATTTTGGTGAAAGTTATAATACCTTACTTTGGTAGCAATTAATAAAACATGGAAAGATAACTATGTTTAGAAACATCAAATATTACATCTATATTTATCTTTTTATTTTTTAATATTATTATCTCAAAAAAGTAAATAATTTATCCCAAAAACAATATGAACTTTAACTTTAATCCTACTAAACACTTTTCAACAAAATCTATATCTAGCCACGATACTATTCATTTCACATTACCTAGTGAATTAAATGTGTCCCATAGTGTAATGCCCTGATTGAGACCTCTATTTTGTGTCCATATGATTCACCCTCATAATTATTATTATGTTATGGACTTACGTATTTTGTTATTTTTTATTAAAAAAACTTAGAATACTAAACCATTGGTTATTATATGATCACACACACACACACACACACACACACACACACACACACACACACACACACACACACACACACACAGAGTTTATTATATGATGAGACACACAGAGATGCACGCCCGCGCGCGCGCGCCCACACACACACACACACACACACACACACACACACACACACACACACACACACACACACACACAAAACACTTATTCAATCATACAAGCTTTCATTTACACAATGTAACTCATGCCTGAACAAAGTAAATTTCCCCAAATTGAATTAAAAAACAAAGAGACCCATAATGACTTTCACTCGAATGGATCAAGAGAATAACCTCCTTATTCAATATATAATCAACATTTTATGTCATATTACATGTTATAATGATATTGTATTTGAATATTCATATCAAATGTTCATAGTCAATCATAAATTTTTATCATAGTATGTACTCAACATCTATCCATAATAAATTTACAAATTAATAAACATACTTTTAAGGATTCAAATCATGATTCTATATTAATGGTAAAATCAATATATAATTAAAAAAAAATCTATATTACCAAATGTGAAATACTAAAGTCAAGAAAATAAAATCAACGTAAAGTCTAATAGGGTCTACATATTAAATGTATATACAACACTTTAAATATTCGTAAATATTCAATTAGTATTCATGTAAATTATTAAAAGTAAAAAATGTACAAAATCTTTAATTTAAGCTCTATTATACAAGAAACTAAGGTAGATATAATCAATGAAGAGAAATAGTGAACTAGGTATAATATCAAGATCGATTCAGAGTCTATTCCAAGAATGTTCCACAAAGAAATATGCTACTCAAAACCATATATCATAGAGTATAAACAACTTTAAGAGTGGAAAAATATAACCAAACCATCCTTATGAGCCCCCCATTGGTGTCCCTAGCCACCCAATCCATAATTTTGAGGGTGTATCCTAGAACACAGTGTGGTAGTGATTCCACAAAGTTTTCTAGATTACATGACCACAATAAAATAAAATAATACCAAGAAGCCATAAAACACAAAACATTCACATCTGAACACTAAATATTTTATGGCATGAACACCAAGACTTAACATACATGCCTTGATGTTTTTATACCAAAAGTACAAAGAATTCACTTCACACTGCTAACAAATAGGGTTTAATTCACATTCAAAGAATTGATAAAACCCAAAACACAAGGCATAATTTTTAATGTAAAATTGATACAAGCAAATGTAAACAAGATTACAATAAATGTGCATGGGATTCTAACACAAAATACTGTATCACATTTCAAATAGATCCTAATCATCTACATTTCTTACAATTACCTTTTATCTCTCTAAAAATAAGTGAACCAAAAATATAAAATAGAACTTACTTGGATAATTGTTCACAGTTCATCTCATCATTTTTTTGAGCAAGATATTACTTTTCCTCACACCCTTGATTCACACACATCCTCTCCCATAGAAAAATGATTTATTTAAAACCATCAAACTCTAAAACAAAAATGGAATAGCTTAGGTCATGGTTTAGCAGGATAAATAAATTAATTTCTTGTTCCCCCATGTCCCCCATTTCTTCTAGAAAAAGTATAATCTCTCCATGAACAATCTTCACCTCAACAATCCTAAAAATACATCAAACCCAAGAGATTACCAATGGAAAGATAATATTTCAAAATAATAACACTAACATTTAGCATTCTATCTTAGATAAAACAATCAATACTTGCAATAATTGAGCTTCTAAAAGAAAACACTAAAACTCCATCACTTCAAAAAAAATTCTATCAATTAAACAAACCTTAAGTTAGCTTACCTCAAACCATTTCTATGACATGCCATGAATACAATGGATTAGATGTAATTATATAATTTTAAATAAATATTGATAATCAAATAATATAAGTTGATGGATTAAGATATATATAACTAAACAAGATCAACCATAATGATAATCCAAGATAATCAACAAATTAAACATAGTCCTCTACAAGGTGGTAGTTATATGAAAAATAAGGAAAACAATATGGCAACAAGATAAATTAGAATATCATAAGTTTGATAATTCCCATGAATCACATAAAATGATAATATCACAAGTGTTGACAAGATTGTAACTATTTCCATATCATGGTGTAGTTTTAGAACCTGGTTCAAATAAATAATGGTAAACTAACTAAGATCAACCAATTCAATATCATCTTTAAAAAATAATAAATAAATAATAAATAAATAAAATTAGAGTTTCAAGGTAAAAAATACTAAAATGACAATCAAACACATGCACATAGACTAAGATTCAAAGAAAAGAAATGAAACTCAATAGTATATATCATACTAAAAAATAGTTTTTATTTTGGAAACTTTTAAGTATAACAAACTCCTATTGTTATAATGTAACAAAATAACCACATTTAAACCCCTATTTTCTGAAATCCATTGATCAAAGCTAGCTCATTTTAGTTCTTATATTCATGAAAATAAGACATCAATAGTATATGTAGCATTTATAACATTAAATGTTCATAATCAAATAAATAATTATAATCAAAACATCATAATCATAATCATGGTCATAATCATAATAATTACATAATCAACTAAACTAATAAGAGTATCTAAGTCATGTTCATGATCTAATAGTCATAGTAATCAAAACATCATAAAATATGTCATGCCAATGTCAAGTAGGAGTTACAAAAACTCTTAAATGGTTCAAAGAAATTGGGTTATGTCAATATCAAATAGCAATGGGTAATGTTTCCTGAATAGACTTTAGTCCTCACATGTAACACTCATTTTACACCATGGGTCCCACTAGACCAACACCTATTGAATAATTATACTTCACATTATAATGCTATGACCGTCCAATATCCTCACTAGTACTAATTGCATATTCTTCTCTTCCATAAATTGAAGGTTTATAGAGTCCAAATTATGAGAGCTATTAGATATGTATTTTATTAGTAAAGCAACATGGAAAACACCATGAATCCTAGATATATAAGAGGGAAGGGCCAGCCAATAGGAAACATGACTAATATTTTTCACAATGTTTAATGGTCTTACAAAGTGTGTGGCTAATTTAAAAGTCTTTCCAAACTTGAGGAATTTTTTTAAGGCCCAACTCATAATAATACCTTATCACCCAAGTTGAATAATTGGGGTGTTATTTTATTATCCACATAACTCTTTTACCAATCAAAAGTAACTTTCAAATTTTAGTGAACAAGAGCCATTTTCTTGTTCTTGAAGTACATCGTGTCCAACAATAGTCTTGTTCTCTACTTTGTCATATCCAAGTAGGTCCTACATTTACGTCCATATAATGATTCAAAAGTTTTTATTTTAATCACGTAATGATCATATTTATTATACACAAACTCAAATAAGTGAAGATAATCTTCCCACTTAGCTCATTTATCCATCACATACATTTTCAACATATCTTCTACCACTTTATTTAGTATTTCATTTTGACCATCTATTTCTAGGTGGTAAATGGATCTGAAATTTAAACATGCTATAAATGTTTCAGTCAAAGTTCATTAAGAACTTAATTTAAAAAAATTATCTCTATCATAGATAATCACTTATGGAATGTCATACAATGGAATAAAATATTTTATAAAACTTTTTGAAACACATAAGCATCATGAGTCATATTTATATTAATAAAGTGACCAACTTTACTCATATTATAGATTATCACCAAAATGGTATCAATCTTATTGCAATATTTAGGCAACCTAAAAATAAAATAAAGTGATATTACAACCCACTTATCCCTTGGTAATGTAGACATTCAATTCCTATCACTAATTTTATGTAATTGTCAAGCTAAGTAATATCCTATAATAATGCATAATTTGGGCCAAAATCACTAAAGTGTGCTACATCATTCAAACTTGTCATGTATAGGTGAAAGTTTAGGCTAATGTATCATTAAATGGGGGAATGCATTTTATGTGATTATTATCTTTTCTTAAATCACTTCGAGTCAAATTGTGACCATGCAAAATAACACCTTGGACCACTATTTTTTTCTAATTCAGTAGCACACGTCACATGCATGTGTTATTTTGCATCAATAATACCTTAACTGGTGTATTGTCTCATATGTAAGTAACAACTTATTCTAATTATACTTCAATCAAATTATGACTTGATAAAAGGACACTTTGACCAGGTTGATTAAACATGCAACATATTTCCAAAGAATTACAAAAAAATAATCAAAGTCACTTAAGTAAATCAATCGAAATCAAGAGCCTAAGTGAAGATTACATAAAATTTGTTGAATATCTATTATTGGAAATTCATTATTCAATTTTTCATCATCCCATGACATCATCAATGGGGTAGAATATATAAACCATCAATGGGATGAATTTCAAAATTATGCCCTCCCTTGCCTCATTAATACCCCATTTTTATAAATATTAATAGGCATATTTATGGCTTGTCCTTCCAAAATTGAATCAGTTCATGACCACACATCTTAATCTTAAGATGGATGGTCATGGCTGATCCTAAACATTTTAAGAAAGATATAAATAAATGATCCAAGCCCACTATTTTTAAGCTTAATTTATACAAACTTACTATGCATAAATTACATTAAAAAAGCTTCACCTATTTGTGTAGAATAGATAAAATATTGTGAGCCTAAGTCGTTGGTGCACTAGGAACTAATGGAGGAGTAATGTAATCTTCTTTGATATAGACTTAGATCACCAAATCTAGGAAAAATCATGATTCTTGGATGATCTTATAAGGAGAGATATTTTTGGAAGGTTGATGGTATATTCCTTTCCTAAATAACTTTTTGAATTCCTTAGCAACACCCCTTGAGGGAGTAGGCTTAGAATGTTGTGTTGTCTATGATTATTTTGGGTTATTCTCTACTTACACATGGACTAAAATGATTTTTAATCTTAATCTACATGTTGGCATGCCCGATAGGACTTGAACCTCACATAAGTCATAATACCTTCTAATTTTGAATTCAAAACCTCTTTAGAGACTATTTTATAATTTTTTCTCATTTTATATTTCTATGGCCTCTAAGAAAAAAATAGATTCGACTTATAAAATAGCAAAATTACTCTGAAAGTTGATAAAATTGACTTGGACATTGGAAAGAATGCCTTGAAGAATGGTGAAATCATATCCATGAATGGATAAATCATTTTAATTTTTCTCTCTCCATCAATGTGTTAGTAGAAATGGTGGGATCAGTCTATCAATCAATGGGATAGAACTATAAATTAATTCAATCACAAAATAGAATAACAAAATCATCTTAGATTATAAACTAACAGGTAAATGCTATTTATTTTAATTTTATCACTCCAACAAAATTGCCTTGCATATCAGTGGAAACACCCTGTTAATTAGCTATATCACCCTATAATCGGTGGAATCATAAAATAAGTTCTTCTCTATCTCTAAATTTTAGTGGAATCAAACTGTAGAATGATGGGAATGCAGTGAATAATGGTGATATTACACTATATAATGATGATATCGACCTATATATAAAATCGTATACCTAAAATAATGAGCTACAAGTTTATTTAACAAATATCACACCCTAGTTTTAGACTTTTAACACCTTGTTTGTAGGATTTAAAGTTAGTTAGTCTCCATTTCAAAATAATATACCAGTAAAATTCATTTCATATCTCTTTTTGGTGCTCTAAAATAAATGTAAACCCTAGTTAAATACTAATAAGAGTTCCATTTTTTTAGGCAAATTGGGTGATAAAAAATGCTCACTCTTTACATTTTGTCACTTTGGTCAAAAATCATGGAAGGAAAGTTGTTAAGGCCCTCCCCAAATTTCTGTGATTTAGGTGACCCAAAACTGACCCTAATGTTATATTAGTGTAGGTTTTTATTTTTCCCTATTATTTAATTAGGGAAATTATATATTTGTGCATACATGGAGTTTTCCTACATTCATGGGATAGGCTAGCTTATGTGGAGATGTGTGTCATAGATGTGTCATAGGTGTCATAAGAATGTCATAAGTAACTCCTTTGACTGGCTATATCGGGTATGGGAGTTACTTCTCTATTCTTAGCACCTTGTCACCACCTTTCATGGAGGAGTTATAGTCTATTCATGGGGTGCTTTGACCACCTTTTGTGGAGGAGTTACGTACTTGCTCTCCTATATATATTCTTCACTTTGGCCATCTTATGTTAATCAAATATTGGGTTTTCTCCTATTTGTCTTGTGCAATTTATCTCCTTGTATAATTTCAAATTGCTTTAGCATCTATGTGATGTTCACTAGCTTCATCTCATGTGATCACATCTCCATTGCATTCGCATTATCTAGATTCTGACAACAACTCTGATATGGTATTAGAGCCACCCCAGTGATTGTGTGTTTGGTTATGCTATTAGTTTATTCTGAAATTCTTACTTTGCTTTCTTAGTAATTTTTTTTAACTTGGTTGTATTTGAGAGTTTTGGTAGAGTTTTTTGAAAACTCATGCATATCCATATGGAAACTTGTTAAAAAAAAATTGATTCTATTGAGTTTCATTCAAATCTACCCTTTAGATATCTGCGTTAATTTTTTTTGAGACATCTTGTATAGATCTGTTGTGGCTTCAGCAAAGGAGGTGGAATTTTTTTTGTCATTCTGCAAGAAAAGAGAAATCTCTGCACATCTGGTTTCTATTTCTTGGACGCCACTTTCAGCTTGGGGCAGCTCTCTAGGAAGCACATCTGCACATGGAGTAGGACTCCAGCAGGGCGAAGTGGCACTACACAGCATCCAGCGTGGAAGAATTGCCAGGGAGAGAGAGAGCATTTTAACTCTTCCTCATCTCAGTTGGTGCTTTCACTCTCTCAGCTTCTGCCTTGTCTTAGAGCTTCTTGAAAAGGCCTTCTTTACCTCTGTGGATTTGCCTCTACCTACCATTTTTCTACTTTAAAATAAATTCAAGTGCATAGTTATTTTGGTAAGAGAAAAACTACCAAAATTGCTTTTTTGAAAATGACACTTTTTCTCCTTGTTTGGCATCCCATGTGGGCCCTTAAACACTTGAAAATCCATTAATATTGCCTTTTACTTTATTTTTTTAGTTAAAATTGACTTGTCCAAAAAAAAATCTGTCAATTTGACTGAGTATTAAGTATTTTAGACAATTTGTATGTTTTGATAATTTGGGGGGTTTAAATTTAAACTTGTATCTTCACCTGTCGAAGACGAAGGGTGAGGCCTAGGTTGGTAGGAGGCCAATTCCCCCTCACAAAGACCTCCTTTGGATTCCTTGCTTCATGCTGAGTCCAATGAGTGGTTGGAAGGCCACTTTCTCTCTCAAAACCATCATTTTTTTAATGTTTTAGTGTTGTTTTTTGCAAAAGCACTAGTTTACAGGAAATTGAATCTTTAATATCTTGCAAACGGTAGCTCAAATTTGGGTCCCCTTTTTTGTAAAAGTGTTTGTATTTCAATTCTTCATAGCATAGGCTTGTTATTGTTAAAAATGTACTATTTTATAAAGTGCCTAAAATTTGGGTCTCCCAGGACGCATTTTCGGCTGAGTCTGACATCTTGTTTGATTAAAGTCTTGCACTGATTGCTCTAAGACACATTATCAACTGAGCTCAACATCTTTTGAGTGTGCACTTGTATATTTGGGGGCGGTTCAACATTTTTTTTTTTTGGGGGGGGGGGCTGTGATTGCTTTTCAGCACTTGCAGTCTTTGCTTTCATTCTCCTTTCTGCATAATTTCACAACTTGCAATCAACACAACTTCACCTAAATTCATCTTAAAATGGATTATTTTCAATTTAAACCCCTAACACCCTTCAAATATCATGAATGGAAGGTTAAAATTTCAATCATTCTTAGAAGGAAAGGGTTGTATAGAATCACCATGGGTACTAAAGTAAAACCCAGCACTGATGCTGAAAAGGTCAAGTGGTACAACCGTAGTGATGAAGCCTATGGATTACTGAGCTTGTCCATGTCTTTGAAACTTCTCTTCCATTTAGAAATTTCCAAGACTCCCAAAGACATATGGGACACTCTAGAAACCTTCTTTGGGAATCTTGATGAGATGAGAGGCCATGAGCTTGAAAATGAACTCATAAGTCTAAGTCCTAGCAATTTTGACACCCTACAGGACTTTTTCACTAAGTTTAAGGCCCTTAGATTTCAATTAAAGGAATGCGGGATTGAGAAGAAAGATAATCAACTCATCCTTTCTATTCTCGCTAGGTTAGGTCCAAGATATTCAGTCTTTGTCTCCACTTTTCATGCCATAAAAAGTGCCCTTGGCACTACATGGAAAATGCCTTCTTTGGATTCATTCATTGCTGACTTGACTAAGGAGCAAGATAAGCTAATTAAAATGGGCACAATGAAGTCTACTCAACCCCAAGCTTTGATAGATGAAAATGGTAAGAATAAGACTTCAACAAAGGAGAAGAAGAAAAAGAACAAGGACTAGGAGAAGAAGAAGAAGAAAAAAAACAACAATCTTGCGAAAAACAGCATTGAGTCTTCCTCCTCCAATGTTAAACCTAAGAATGAGAAGGTTAAGTGTGCCTATTTTAAAAAGATAGGGCATGATGAACACAATTTCATGAAGAAACAAATAGATCACCTAACTCATCTTCTAGAGAAGCACAACATAGGTGTTCTTGAGTCCATCAAGCAGAATTCATCTACCCAAGATTCTACCAAGGCAAAAGGCAAGGGTAAGGAGAAAGAAAAGGGAAAGGCCCTTGTAGCAACTACATCTTCTACAACATCATGGGTCATTGATTTAGGTGCTTCTCACCACATGGGCTCTTCACTAGTTGAGTTTTCATCTTTAGAGCCTTGTAGCATGACTTCAATTAGTTTGGGTGATGACACATCAATTTTTGTTGTAGGGAGAGGGTCAGTTGAAATGGAAGGAGAAACATTCAATAATGTTCTAAGTGTTCCTTCTCTTTCAACCAATCTCCTATTAGTGTAGCAAATCACTCACATTGGTCGGGGCATGAGAGTTGAGTTTTCACCAGATTCAGTGGCTATCAGGGAGTTGCATAGTGATACTATAGTGGTAGTGGGTAGGGCTGATCACCAAGCAAGGTTATACACCTTCTCACATTTTTCACTTGATTCTTCTCTAACAACATTGCTAACTCATTTAGATGAAGTTATCAAATTATGGCATGAGTAGTTTGGCCACCTTAACTACCACTACCTTGAGCAATTTTGCAAACATGACATGGTCATTGGCTTGCCTCATGTCCAATTCTCAAAAGGACTTTGTCAGGGCTGCTCCATTAGTAAGCATCCTGAAGAAAAATTTGACAAAGGCAAAGCTTGGAGGGCTTCACAACCTTTGGAGTTAGTCCATAGTGATGTATCGGGACCCTTTCCCAAACTATCTTTCACAAGGGCCAAGTACATCCTCACTTTCATTGATGATTTATCTAGGTACACTTGGATATATTTTCTCAAACAAAAGTCTAAAGTGTTTGAAAATTTTCTAGACTTCAAGGTTGTTGTTGAGAAACAGAGTGAGAAATCCATCAAGGTTCTTCAAACTGATAATGGAGGGGAGTATGTCAACAATAGGTTTGAGCAGTTTTGCACCACATAGGGAATTGATTTGCAGTGCATAGTCACTTACAGTCCTTCACAGAATAGGGTTATAGAATGCAAAACTAGGTTCTTGAAAGAGATGAGTAGTTGTATGATTCACTCCAAATCCTTAGCACCACAGTACTGGGCTAAAGCCATCACTTGTGCTTACTACATTCAAAATAGGTTTCCTCACAAAGCTTTGAAAGCGATAACACCCTTTGAAGCTTGGCACAAAAGGAAACCTGAGGTTGAGCACCTTAGGGTTTTTAGATCCCCAGCCATGGCTTGCATACCGAAGAAGAAATGCAAAGCTATGGAATGTCAGTCCAAGCCTTGCATCTTTGTAGGAGATCCAGATGGTATTAAAGGGTATCACCTTCTAAATCTAGTCACTCATGAGTTGTTCATTGAGAGAAGTGTCCATTTTCAAGAGAGTCCTAGAGACTCAACACTTGGTACTTCTCCCTCATTGGATCTACTTCTTCATGATGATTCCTCATCAAATTTAGATCAGCCACAATAGGTTCTTGAGCTAGAGACATCTTCTTCTTCTTTGAGTGTAGATAATGAGGATAGTGATGCAAAGTCATCCACCTCTATTTAGTTAGAGGATGAGGAGTTAGCACCTGACTCACCCACTTTTGGGCCACTTTAGGCTAGACAGACACTTGAGAGTGCTAACACTTGGGCAGGAGATCCCATAGATGATAGACGTACTAGGGGGATTTTTAGAGAGATCCACATGCCTTGTTTGCTTTAGTTTCAGATCCGCATACTTTTTGAGAGGAATCAGGAGTGGGATAGTGCTATGGAGGAAGAATATTCTTTATTAATCAAAAATCACACTTGGGACTTGACTTCACTTCTTAAGGGAAGGAAGATGGTTTGATGTAGGTCGATATATCAAACCAAGTTTGCAGCAGATGGGTCAATTGATAAGTATAAAGCGTGATTGTTCGCCAAGGGTTTCTCATAGGTGGTAGGCATTGACTACTTGGAGACCTTTGCACCCATTGAAAAGATGACTTCTATTCAACTCACCTTGGCTATTGCCACAACACATGGTTGGGATGTGCACTAGGTGGATGTGAAGATTGCCTTTCGTCACAAAGACCTAGAAGAGGAAATTGACATGGAGCAGCCACTAGGATTTGTTCAGGATTCTTCCTTAGTATATAGACTTAAGAAATCTATCTATGGCCTTTAACAGGCCCCTCAAGCTTGGTATGCCAAGATGGATTCCTTCCTTCTCATAGTGGGTTTCACTAGGTGCCATTCTAACCCCAATGTCTACTTTTTATGACAAGATGATTCGCTCCTGATTTTGGTGCTATATGTTGATGACCTTTTGATCACCGAAAGTTCTTCATCGGCTATTATAGTGAAGGCATCTCTCTAGGATAGATTTGACATGATAGACTTAGGTTTGTTACACTACTTCCTTGGCATCAAGATCTCATAGTCAGATTTAGGGATTTCTCTTGCACAGCCTAAGTATGCTCTTGACTTATTGGCTTGGTTTCACATGGCTAATTACAAGCCATCTCTGACTCCCTTTCTATCAGGAGTCAAGCTTGAGGCTGACTATTCTTCACCATTGGTTGATGCCACTCAATATCGACAACTTGTTGGTAGTCTCATCTACTTGACTCACACCAGGCCCGACATATCATATACAGTAGGACTTATCTCTAGATTTATGCAGGAACCTCATGAGCTATATTAAAAAGTAGATAAGAGGATCTTGTATTACTTACAGGGTTCACATAGATATGAGATTCATTACAAATTTTGCATAGAGGTTGACTTGGTTGGATATATAGATTTAGACTGGGATGGCGATTCACATACTCACAAGTCCACTTCCAGTTATAGTTTCTCTCTAGGTTTTGGTCCTATCAGTTGGTCTAGCAAGAAGCAGAATGTTATTGCTATATCATCCATAGATGCAAAGTATAGGGGAGCTATTAATGCAGCTGTTGAGGCTATTTAGCTTCAAGGGATACTTTTTGAGTTTGGCATTTCTATCAGGCAACCCACCAACATTTATTGTGACAACTAGATTACCATTCAAATTTGTAGGAATCTGGTTCAGCACTAACGAACCAAGCACATAGAGAATCACATGCATTTCATTTGGGAGCTTATTCATAGGTAGGTCATTGACTTGATATTTTTCCAGTCTTCAAAGGAGGTTGCAGACATCTTCACCAAACCTTTCACCAAGAGCAAGTTCATTCATCTACGAGCTCTTCTTGGGGTGCGGTTTACATCTACAGCAGCATCATTTTTGGGGGGGCTAGTAGCCTCTTCATTTCTTTTATGTCTCTCTTTGGGGGGGGGGGAGTTTTTTCCTATGGGTTTTCTCCTTTTCTCTATCTTATGGGATATAGCATTTGTACATGGGTACCTCATCAGGACTAGTTGTCAGGACCCATTTTATATTTCCACACTGCCCACCTAAGTTGCGCTTACTGGGGGGTATTAGTGTAGGTTTTTTTTCCCCTATTATTTAATTATGGAAATTATATATTTTTGCATACATGGAGTTTTCCTACATTTGTGGGATAGGCTAGCTTACGTGGAGATGTGTGTCATAGATGTGTCATAGGTGTCATAAGAATGTCATAAGTAACTCCTTTAACTGGCTATTTCAGGTATGGGAATTACTTCTCTATTCTTAGCACCTTGTCACCACCTTTCATGGAGGAGTTATAGTCTATTCTTGGGGTGCTTTGACCACCTTTTGTGGAGGAGTTACTTACGTGATCTCCTATATGTATTCTTCACTTTGGCCATCTTATATTAATCAAATATTGGATTTTCTCATATTTGTCTTGTGCAATTTATCTCCTTGTATAATTTCAATTGCTTTAACATCTATGTGATGTGCACTAGCTTCATCTTGTGTGATCACATCTCCATTGCATTCGCATTATCCAGATTCTGGCAACAACTCTGATATGTTATTCCACTTATTTTTATTTCATGAATTGTCTTGTGAGTGGGAGTTCATTGCCTCCTCATGATTTCTCTAGGGAAGCATTGACCTAAGAATTCATCTCCCAACATCATTTCAACCCCAATCCATGGTGGGGTGTACAAATTTAGGGTGATACACTAGGACACTTATTTTGAGTATTTAAAACAATCTCCATTAGTGGTAGTGAGCCTCACAATGTAGGGGCAACTCAGACATCACACTACACTAAAAAATGGATAGATGTAGTGGTTGTGAAAACATTTTAACAATAACCTAGTTAACATGGATCTAAATGACCTAATTTAATCTCTAGTGTTAGACACATTTGGGACCATCTAAATGCACAAAAATTTAGTTTTAGATAAACCCCATTTACTATAGACATACTATTGATGCAAGGTGTGTAGCATGAAGTTCCATGTCATTTTACAAACTCTGTAGAGAAGAGGGGGCATAAAAACCCTAATTTTCATACACTTTTACTTTTTCCATTAACAATTTAAAATAGTCTTAAGAAAATGTATATAGATGAAATTCTATAGTATGAAGCTACCTTATCAGTTTTAGGATTTAGGATGTTATACTTCGGCATTTTTGTCATTTTATCTCTTTTAATTACATGGTGTTTTTAATTCTAAAAACATCTGTGTGAGATCAAAACACATCAAGAAACCAAAGAATTTTTATATACCATTTTGTTTGAACAAAGAGGCATTACTTTGACCAAATTCAAATCACTTCTTGCCTTGTTCAAATATTCATTTAAAACATTATGTTTGTATTTTCTGAACATCATTGGTAGGTTTTTCTTTGAGTCTAGACAATTCATCCACTTTGAAAAAACTCAAGTCCTTTTTTTTGTCTAAATTAAAAATATTTCCTTTCTAAATTTTGATCCAAGGTGTTATCACTTTAGCTTTTGCACTTGGTTTGAGTAACTTGGGTATGATTTAGTATTTAGATTGAAGTCTGTTACTTAGACTTGTTTTAATTTTATTCTTATTGTGGACATAGATTATGTTGAGTTCGCTCACTATCTATAGTTTTTTGACCATTCTACATCCTTTTTCCATGTGGCACCAATGTGTTTCCCATTTAGTTTTGCATTTATACTTAATATTTCTTGTGTTAATTCACATTTTGGGCTTCTTAGTTCACATTTTTATCTCCTTGTCACAATTACCCTCTTCTAGATTCTCTATTCTTGACTCACTGCAGTTATATCTAGTTTTTTATGGTATTGACATATTTTTGACCTAAATTTATTATGCTATCCTACACTTTAGGTTCTAAATTTATCTTACCCTCTTCTAAATTGATAATTTCAACCAACCAAGGTTTAGTAAATTCATAACCACTTTATTTCAATTATGTGGTACTACACCACCTATTTTTATTATAGTCTTATCTTACCTTGTCTTTTGTTTGAATAAATCCAAGAACTCTTTTTAAATATTTATAAACCACATTTCAAAACTTAGCAAATGTATAAAAATGATATTGAATAATGACATAAAGGTATACTCATAGTGGGGTTACTGACAACCCTAGTTATGAGAAAGAGTGTTATTATGATGGACAAGAGAATTTTATAATGTTTGAGGAAGTCCCAAAAACTATAGGATATGAATAAGATTATTATGAGCATCAACCTTTAGAATATAAAGATGAATCCCTTTTAAGGTTGATAGATTCAGGGGCTATATTGCCACTATATTTCCCAATAGAATAATTATACACACTTGTTAGGGTAGAGGAGAAATAACAAGAAAAACTTCTCACCCATGATGTCAAGTCCAACATTACTTCTTATAGCAAGGGAAAAGAAACACTTGTAAAATATACTCCCAATTATTTGGATCTTTCTACCAATATCAATAAAATTAGTCTACGATACATTTATTAGATTATCATAGACCTAACAGACTCTTTGGTTGTAACTTCAATCAATAATAATGATTCTAAAGAGCAAGAAAGTGTGATTGATCAAGTTCAACATACCCTAGCTGAGCCTATGTCTATGATGGACCCTAGGATTTCCTTTGAACAAAACAAGCCTATAGATTCTTTACAATATGTTTAACCTGATATGGAGCATACATTCTTCAACCACCAGTAGACTCTTATCCCTTCACAAAACTAAGGGACAAAAAACTCAACACATATTGGAGTTATTGTGTAAAACACTTTAACAAGTTCCTCCCAACCATCATGTCCTTTGGTTAACAGATTGTAGACTCCTCAAAACTAGCAATATGTATATAGCTCATAGTGATATATTTTAGGAACTATTTATCAACCACCTAAGAGTCAATTACTAACTTACTCAAATCAAGGAGTAAACCAGAATGAATTTTATGATTATAGGGTTTATATCATTAAAAAAAACACAATAGGGGAAAATACCACCCCAATAAAATTATATTCCACCCATAAATACACCAAACATGCAAGAGTGAAAATTAATGAAATACATAATATCAAGAATCGAGATAGGAAATAGAGTTTAGAAGTTTGATTTTGATGAGATATGTCCATCTATGTTTGACTTATGTATTCTCCAAGTCCCATTTCCACCTCATTTCTAGGTTCCCAAATTTTATAAATACAAAGGGAAGGGTGACTCTTGATATCATGTCAAATATGTTTTTGTACTATGATAAGAGGTAGTCTATAAAAATGTTTATATGATTTACTTATTTCCATGCAATTTGGCTGGACAAGATTTAGATTGGTTCCTCAAATTACCTAAGTGATCGATGGTATATTGGAATGATTTATCTAAGAATTTTTTCAACCATTTCTCTTACAACATTGACCATGAGTTAACAATGGTTGACTTGTGCAAAGAAAAATAATTAGACTAAAAAATCTTTATAGCATACCTACAGTTATGGAGAGCATTATCTAGACCCTTTCAACATAAATTTATTGATAAATAGCTTGATGATATTTTTGCACAAAACCTACACCCTGAGGTGTATTATAATTTATGACTCATTTGTGCTAACACATTCAAGGAGATCATAAATAATGGTGTACAAATTGAGATGGCACTCATTATTAAGAGCCTTGTAAAAATTTATTCACAAGGTCAAATGTCTAATTAGACCCAAGCACCTATTCAAGTTATTTGTGTAGAAAAACCTAAAGGGTTTAATAATACAAGAACATGGTGGGAAATAGAGTGATAGAATATAGACACATGAAAATGGTGTAGGCTTCGTTGACCCCAAATATGTAACCAACTCTGCCTAATACATCAACCACTTTACAAAGGAATATTCCATCACAGGCAGTTAATAAGTATATAGTATTCAACAAACTAAGAGATCCTACTGAGATCGTGTTTTAAAATGTAGTGACAACCATTCTAATTTCATGGCCTATACCAAAGTTGTTCCCCAAAGGTCAACCCAAACATGATTGGTATCATGAAGATGATTTTTTTAATTTCCATTATGTTTTCATCCATGACATTTACCTATGTATTCAATTGAGGCATATTATTGAGCAATTCATCAAAAGTGGTGAAATTGAAATATAACACATGACACAAAAAACTAATTAGGAGATGGGTCTGTACAACGACCCATTTCCTAAAGATAATCAATAGCCACCAAATAACAAAAAGAATCAAGTTCAGGGCCAATGCCAATAAGAAGAACGCCATAATCATAATTAGGATCAATATATCCATTCTAATAACCTAGGTTACAACAACATACCATATGATTATAATAGCACATTGGGATGTATTTATATGAATCACATTACCACTATCACAATTAAATATCATGAACCATATAATGCTTCTCAAAATTATGGGACCCCCATTATAGGGTTAACACCCTCTTTGTCAAGTAACATCATACTAGTTCAAGAAATTCCATTATGCCTCAGTTTTTATGGGTTACTAATTTTAGACCACCGAACTTATTCTAGTTATAATGACTGCTTAATGACTCTAGATTATGCAATTACAACTAGACGCTTGTGAGTCACCTTCCAAGGCCCTTTACCTTCTTCTAACACTAGACCAAACATGAGCACCATGCCTTTGGATCCAAAATTGAACACTATAATAATCAAGGCCAAACCCTTTTGCTCTTCCATTGAAAAGTCATATAGTATCTTAGACTAAGTAAAACCCCTACACAAAGTTTTGTCCTAGATATTTTGCATACATCAGAAGTCCACCCAACTATTTTAAATGGATTCCTTCAATTGTCCACTATTCCCCTAAACATCAACCCTAAACAATTCCAAACCCTTATAAGGAATTTATCTTCTATCCAATAAAATACATTTGATTAGAGAGATATGCCTTCTCTTGGTCCTAGCCATAATAACCCCTTATACATTGAGGTTGTTATATAAAAACATAAGATTAAATGGGTTCTTATAGATAATAGTTTAGGGATTAAAATATAATAGTTCATGTTAGTGGAATGATTAGGTTATACTACCAAGGACATCTAACCTAAGATAATCACAATCAAGGCATACAACAATAATAAAAAGTAATCTTTTGGGATTATGTGTTTGCTAATCATTATTGGGTATATATACTATAATATTCTATGCCATGTCATAGACATTGAATTGATGTATAATATAGTTCTTGATCATCCTTTGATCCATGAAGTACAAACTATCCTATTTACCTTGCACTAGTGCCTTAAGTTCCTCCATTCTAGAATTGAGGTTACCATTCATGTTGAATTGTATCCCTACCAATATTACAAACACCAAGAGGTTGAATTTCAAGATTATAACTATTGCCCTAGTTCTAAATCCATAGCTAATAAGAATAAATAAATAGTTTTGTAACCACCCAAGTCCAACTATATCAACCCAAGTGATCTTGATTCCACTTCAACTAATCCATTCCCTACAACACTTGTACAACAAATCACTGTTTAGGACGTAGGCATTTCCATGTACCATTTAAAAGATGCCTTTCATGTGAAGAATACACAAGTATCCTAATTCTTATGAAAAATTTGAGCCTTCCTAAATTCCTTACAGGCCCAACATGATTTGGTAAAAGAAGAAAGATAAATAAAAACCACCATTGGTATTTGTACTAGTAACCTCACCATATCAGGATCGAGAAGCTTTTATTCAAAGAGATTGGCTATTTTCTTATGGCCTTGACAATGTTTTTAAAATTCCCAAGTAACCTATCACTAATTATATTATGGATAACTTGGATTATATTGGTAAAGGGGCCAAGAGAGTAAGGAATCTGAGAACCATTATCATCTGGTAAGCCTAATGTGAGTCAAGGTCTTAGATTTATACCACCTAGGGGGACCTCATGTATTTTGATAGTGATTCCTATAAATTGACTAGTAATAAGACTTATAATAGTGATGTAACATCCCATTATAACACTTACGATGAGTTTTTTGGCACTAACCTATTTAGCTCTAACTTTATTATGACTATCACATCCCATTATTCGTTTTGCCTTTGCCATTCTAACCTCACTGACTGCGTCCAGTAAAATTCTAGTATACCCCTTGAAAAATTTTAGAATGAGAAATATATTTTTGAGTATATGGGATTAGAGATGGATTAACAATTGGAGATCACAGGTAAGGCTTTGACTTCTCTTTATACTCTATCACCTACTTTCGATAGAAGACAAACTTTCTTGGTCACACAAAATATAAAACACTAAGATATTTGGGAAAAGATATCTTTGAGGCACTCATTGATCAAGGAAAAGTAAAGAAAAATATATTCCCTTTAGTGAAAACCTATTTTAGGCACTCTCGGATGGTGAATTTTTCCTATCTCCAAAGGAATCACAATGTCTACTAAGTCTTGGGTCTATATTCGGTACTAGTATCACATCTCAACAACATACAGTCTTTGAGCACCTTGCTCTAGACTTTCCAAATATATTTTTTAGTTGGCCACTACCTAAATTGGTAGACTCAAAGTCATCTCATTATCCAAAGCTTTGGTTGAAATAACTAAAAGTTGAAGTAGAAGAAGAGGACCATGATCAAACATTGCCCACTATTTTAGAGTAGGTTTTATGTTCCTCATAGAAAACACCACTGAAGTGAACCTGGTAACCTATGAAGATCCTAATTTTTTTTATCTTGGAGCATTGCTCACTAAATAATAACATGATTACATCAACACTATTTTAAGGGATTTTATTTATATCTTTGCATGGGCTTATTTTCACATGCTAGGCCTAAACCCTAACTTGGTTGTCCATTACCTTGTTGTACATCCAAATACCAAGCTAGTCAAACATAAACTGATAAAGATGCATCCACAAAATAGTATTTTATTAAAATTGGAACTAGATAAACTATTAGGATTTCGATTCATTAGACCATTGGACTATTTCGAATGGATATAAAATATAGTCCCAATAAGAAAAAAGCATAGGGTATACACATTTGTACTAATTTTTGAGATATCGATAAAACAAGTCCCAAAGATGATTTTATTATACCCAACATCAACATGATTTTCAAATCTACTACTAGGAATGAGATGTTTTCCCTCATGAATGGATTCTCATTATACATTCAGATCAAGATAGCTCAAGAGGACTAACACAAAGCTATGTTCACTACACCATGGGGAAAATTATGTTTTGAAGTGATGCCTTTTGTCTTGAAGAATGATAGTGACACCTATGAACATGTCATGACTATCATATTCCATGACAAGATGCATGATATTATTGAGGACTATGCTGACGACACTCTAGAAAAATCAAGAGCATATCCTGGGCATCCTGATGTTCTATAGAGAATAGTTTAGAGACTTCATGAATACAAGGTTCATCTAAATCCTAAGAAGTGTGTATGTTTTGTCATTTTTATAAAATTAATAGAATCAATTATGTCAAAAATAAAGATAAAGGTGTATCCCACTAAGTTCAAGGGCATCATGGGAATGACTCCACCTTTTAATCTGAAACAACTCTACATCCTATAGGGAAAGATTTAATCTATTGATAAGTTCATTTCACAACTAGTAGATAAGTGTCATCCTTTCACACACCTCTTGAATAAATGGGTCACTTTTCAATGGGATGTTAAATGGCAACTATCAATTTCAAATCTCACAACATAATTAGCCAACCCACTAGATTTGAGACCACCAAGTCTAAGACAACCATTAATTTTTTAAATATCAACCACAAAACATGCATTGGGGGCACTCTTAGCCAAACATCATGAAAAAGGAAAGGAACATATAGTATAGTATTTGAGCTAAACACTTGTGACATATGAACATAATTATACACCTATTGATAAGGATTATTTAGCAGTGGTGTTCACTTCTCAAAAGTTATGACACTATATTCTAAATAATAAGATAAATTTTATTACTAAAGTGGACCCTCTCAAATAGTTATTGTCCAAATCAAATATTACAAGATGCATTGCTAAATGGGTCATGCTATTAAATAAATTTGATGATGAGTACTAGAATCAAAATGATATTAAAGGGTAGGTCATTTTAGATAAACTTGCATAAGCCCCTATTATAGATACTCAAACACTCACATATGATTTTATATATGATCCTATTATGACAATAGAAGTTTTGCATGAATATAAATAGTGGAAATTATACTTTTATGCATCATTTTCATCCCATAGATATAGATCTAGAATTTTATTGATCACACTACAAGTGGATCTAATCCCCAAAGCTTTCATTTTAACTTTCATTATACCAACAATATGGCCAAATATGAATCCCTTATTTTAGGAATTCATCTTAAAATATAGTGGGATATCTAATGATTAATGGATAACGGGGATTATTAATTTATTATTAATCAGACTATAGATCAATATCATACTCTATATGAAAGTTTGTACCCTACACACACATTATGGATAATCTCAAGTATCACTTCAAATCCATACAATTTGAATAAGTACCATGGGCCAATAATAGATCAACCAATGAAATGGCAACAATTGGGTCTATGATACAAATTTTTAACAGTTTTGAAGAGTATCATTTCATTATTAAAAATATTTTTCAGCCTACTTATATATTTCCATATTCAGAGAGGCTATGGACCATTGTTTGTCTCAATCCCCCACCTAAACTACCTTGATTCCAAGACATTTATAACTATTTACACGACCAAGTCTTTCCTCCTAAATTTTCACATATTTTCCAAAACAACATCCTTCATCACCTAGACCATTATGACCTAGTTTGAAACATGACTTATTGTAATGGATATGATGGAATGATTCTTTGTTGAGATAACCACACCATATAACCTACAAGGAAAAGTTTAAGATGAGGTGTTTAAAAAAACCATTGTCACAATCCTGAATAAGATTATCAATGACACTAGTCATAATTAGTACTTACAAAATATTTCTGGCCCTTTGGGCTTATCACACTAGTCATCAAACCCCCATAGGAACCACTCCATACTCCTTTGTTTATGGCATATAAAATATTATCCTAGTCAAGATCAAGATAACTTCATTATAGGTATCCTTAGAGAACATTGTGGATGATGAATACTATAGATTTTCTAGGTTATAAGAGATCTAACTCCTTGTTGGAAAGCATTTAGTTGCCCTAGATAACTTGAAATCATATCAGAATATATTGTGTAAAAGCTATAATAAGCACATTCTCCCTTGGGAGTTTGAATTTGGTGACTTGGTCTTGAAGGAGAATCAAAATAACATTAATGTTGAACACAAGAAGGGTAAATTTTAACCCAATTGGATAGGCCCATATGTAGTCAAAACACATTATGGATTGGGGGCATACTGATTAGCTACTCTAATGATGAAGGGATCCTAGAATCCATAAATTTTATACATCTCAAATGATTATATGCTTAACAACCCTTTTTTGAACCATTTTCTACAAGATCCCTTACTTGGGGGCAACTTGTGTTGAAGTCATTTATTCCACCATTATACTCAGGACTATCCTATTATGGACCCTTTCAACTTTGTACCATTGTATCTGGACCATTATACTTTTTTATTCCATTTTGTGTCATTGTAACCATACTACTCTAGACTATTGTAACTATATTACCTTATACTATTTGATTATGGACCATTGTACCCCTCGGCCATTATCACTTAGATCTTTTATATTCCATTGGATTCATGTTCTTTCCACCATGAACTATTGTAACCCCAACCTTTATATCCCATAACCAATTATGATCCTAATTATGATTCTTAGGCATTATGAACACACTTAACACCCATTATACAAAGTAGTTTAGCCTGAAAAGTATTTCACATCTTCTTTTTGAAGACAAGTGTACAAAGATATGTCAACACATGGTTTTTACCTACTATGTGGTTTCATAGATTGATTCAAAACTGCATATTATTCTATTATTATTTTTATTATGTATGATAGGCATTGTTGCCTTGACAGGATCAAAAACATCATTACAATTAGTTTAGCGATTACTTGCCTATGAATGTGCAATTTATCAATAAAGTTGTTCTTGTGCCATTATTTGTATCTCACTTTCATTGATTAGTATATTATATCCAATTTTAATATATTTTTATAATGACTAACCTTGGACATGCATCTCCTTGTAGATTATTTCCTTTACCATTGTTTATATTCATGATCCCCATTGCAGCTAGTATAGCTTTTGTTTGAACTCTTACATGTGGAAGTATATCTCCTTAGGTAGTTCTTGGTTCCTTTTTTAATATGTTATTTTGATTTCTTATCCAAAAATCATAAAAACATTATAAATTGATATGATAAAAGAATAAAAACATTGCCTTAAACCTTTATTTATTCTGATCCTGAGCACTTTCATTGTTTTGTGAGAAACTTGAACCATGCTCTTGCCATTTTTTTAGTTGCACCAATTATTCTCTCATAATTATCAATCAAGTTGAGACACTTATAAAACACCTAAACATTTGTAAACATTCTTGAAAAACCCTAAAAAATACAAAATCATGAAAATTGGCTTAGTATTTCAAAGAGAGATACAAAGCTATCAATGTTTTTGTGTGGGTTTCTCTTATTTGCTTAGTTTATTTATAGACCACCTTGGTATTTTTCCTCCCATTTGTGAGATAACTAAATTGGCCTGAGGTCCACATAGACTATGTATGGAACACTTCAATGCATGGGGTATCTTGGGTTAGCTCAGCGACATTCACACTTTCTTTTCTTTTCTTTTTTTTGACCACTTCTTTGCCTTAATGATCTTCGGAACCCTAACCATTTAATGATTAACCACTTGTAATTTAGTTTCCCCATCCATCTTGTCCTTAAGCCTTATGATCTTTTCATTTTGTGAATTTATATTGTGTGCATTATGTTTTTGACTTAGATACACTAATGCCCACTTGGATTCACTTTACACTCTCATCATTTTGTGAGTAAACTTTTCCTATTCTCTCACTATTTTATGAGACCCTTGTTTGCATTGTTCATTTAAAACCTAATACATTATTACACCCTTGGATTTTCTTATGATCTTGCCATTTTATGAGCCTTTACTCTTTCTCAACCTTAGATGTAGTAGGCCCTCTAAATTCCCAATTCATTTCCTTTGTGCCTACTCATCTCTTGTCTTTTAGTGTGCTTTTAATGTAAAACCATAATCTCTTTTTATAATGCACTCATGATTTTACAAGCCCATTCTCTTATTCCTCTAAAATATAATCATGTTCCCTTATCATCATTTTATTCTATCCCATCACTTGGGATAATTAAATTTGGATTGAATTTCATGTTGAATCTTACATCCATGAAACTATGTAGGCATCGTCCACATGCCTCATGCATCTAGACTCAACTCAACCAACACTTTTTTCATTCTATTGTCCCCATTTTTTTTTGCATTTTTATTTCCATATAACTTGGAGGAAACTTTGTATCCATTGTTTTTGTCTCATTATACTAGTATCAGTATTTATTAGCTTAGGGGTCACCCTATTACACAACATAATGCATCTATTACATAGGCATAAACAATTTATTTTTTATTTTCATTAACATTATGACTAACCATTATTTGTCTATGTTTATTTGTTTTTTTTATTATTTTGTTATGTTTAGGTATATCTTTATATGTGTTTATTTATGTTTTGTTGTTTGTTCATGGGTTTTTATTTGAGTTTTGTTATGTTTTTATTGTGTTATTATTTTATTTACTGATTATTTTTTTCTTCCTTCATTTTTATTAGTGTTTAATTAAATTGTTTTTGTTTTCTTTAGTTTCCTATTTTGTCTTGTTTATTATCTTGTTTTTTTATTTTGTGTTTGAATACATTTCGAAAACATTTTGTGTCTAGCCTTCATTTGGGATGGACTTGTTTATGTTTGTATTTAGTTTGTTTTGTTAGTTTTTTGTTTTTTAAGTACACATTATTAGTACATGTGGATCTTGATTATTCATATTTTGATTTTAGGTTGTTTAAACATTTATTCTTCCTTTGTTTTATTTTTCTTACTTGAATCTTGATTGTTCATATCTTGATTTTAAGTTAGGTCACATTTTTGTATTTTTATTTTTAAATTTGTTTTTGTTTGAATGTAAAAAGTTGTAAATTTGGTTTTTGTAATTTTCATCATTATCCTTACTTATAAATATTCACAATTGAATTGATCAAGTGAAAATAGAAATATAATGTTATTATAAGCTACTCATACTTATGATTTAAAATTTCCATTTCCTATAGTAGACACCAAGTGATCAAAGTCTAAAATTCAATGTGGTACTAAAGATCATTTATGAACACACCATACCCAATACCTAACACAAGATCTATCCCAGGTCAAATTTAGAAACACACAAGACTCTATGAAAGACATGCATCTCTTGGCATACACTATGAGTCTAATTGACTATTTCTATTATTATTTTAGGATGTGCATCTCCTAAATTATCATATAACATCTAGTCATACATAGAGCACAATAATACAAATACCTCAACATCCATGTCATAACTAAGGATGAGCATCTCCTAATACTAGCATATCCAAACAAATCATAACAATAATGTAAATGTAAACATGATGTGATAATAAAATAATATTATGAGTCCATGTACAAGTAATAATATTCCAAAAATGAATGTCATATATATCTCTCAAAATAATGTTTTATACATCATGAGAATATCTATAAATCTCATAATACAAAAAGAAGAGATATAAAATCACCTCTAATCATGGTCATCAATAAAGTGACTATATTGGAAGATATAACCCATCCTTGATGTTGGCACTACTAGTAGACATGGTGGTAGAGACCCCATGACTCCCCATTGTGATATTGGTTATGTCAATAAGCACTCTAACTAAGTCTCATGTTTAGACTTGGAGGTCTGATTAGTCCACTATGAATTCGTGAACTCCCTATAAGATACCACTCTCCTCTCCACAAAAACTATTGCCTCATATGCGCACCTCTAGTAGGATATATTATCCTTGGCATGTAGGACATCATCCTTTGCATGTTAGGCATCATCCTTGACCGTAATCACTTTGGTGAAGGCTGTGGCTATGCTTGAACTCATGTCTATCCCACCTTAATGAGACTCATCTATCTCCTTTATGATCCTCTCCACTTTTGATGCTAGTCTCTCGCTATCCACCCAAGCAAATTATCACTCTCTAACTATTTTCAATATCTCCATGTCTCATGTGTCTAACTATTCTTGAACACTTGTCAACTAACCACATATCCTCTCAGATTATAAATATTTTCATCTCTAGGTGTGATGAGACCCTATAGCCTAGTGGTTTCTCCTTGAGTAGTCATAAGTTATGCCTACAACCCATGAAAAATGATTTGTAATATGCTAATCTTAGAGAGGTGTGCAATAATATCCCTCTAGAATCTATCTATCAAAGCCTAGTCCTCCATATACCTCCCTATGTTGGAGGGACCTACCTATCTTAAACCTATACCTACACCTGTGTTAGAGGGACTTACCACTCCTACACCTATCTCATGTCCACCATTACCACATTGGGCATCCTCTATATCCACATCCTTCTCACACAACTTGCCTATCTCTATATCATCTCCTAGATTCTATTATGCCTAAGGTTACTCAACCTATAATGATATAGTGTATGGGATCAATGGTTTTATTAGTACCTGACTCTCTTGTTGTGTTATGGCCTATCCTCGATCTCTCCTCATCTTGACCCACCCCTGACATAGAACTGGTTGCTAAATCAATAGCCTTGTCATTTGGATTGTTCTTACCATAATCCACCATGCAAAATAAGCATTGATAACTCCTACATCCAACAACCCTCAAATATAATCCCATACTACATAGACCACCATGGCATAGTCCAAAACTACCTCACCCCTGGGTACTAGTGACCTTGACATCTTGATCTCCCTGATCACATGAGTAAAGTAGTGTGGACCCTCTAGGACATCTTGATGCATAGAAAACTATGTTAGACTCAATCTTTCATGTACCTATCCACTACATAGTCATGGTGACCTATGATATAACATGGCATGATCATATAGTAAATCAAGAACAAGTCATTAAACTAAAACCAATGGGTATTTATATAGGGTCGCTAGATGAAGTCCCCATCCTCCATCTCATCTATAAAATATAGATAATAATTCAAGTTTCACAAATGTCCCTACATACCTATCCCTATTAGATACTATCCCCAATATAAGGTATCTTTTGTTCATCTATGGTATCTCATCCCCACTAGCCATATAATGTATATATGCTCACATGCCCATACCTACAATAGTATGTTATGGAATGTACTGCACCCTCCCTAATAAGCTACCATATGCAAGTCTTTGTTCAAATGGATTAAGATAGCTAGACCCTAGGCATATCATGTCAACTAATAAAACATCTCTTGCAACACACCAATCAAACCTAGTAGGAATAACCATCTTCTCTTATCCAGCAACATAATGCCACTGACAAGAGCTATCAAAACCTTGAAATCTAGGTAATTTTCCCCAATCTTGCTCCTGCTCCATCCTCTAGTGTCTACGACTGATCCTCCAATACATCTATGTGTATGTAGTCATCCATAATCTCTAAGTCAACTACTCTAAATAAATAATCTAAAATAGCTCATCATCTGGTCAACATCCAAGTGATCTTGGGTCCTCACATCTACACTCATATAATGTGGTGTACATCCTCCAATGTCACTATAGCCTCCCCAGTCAATAGGTGAAATGTATATGTCTCTAAGTGCCACCTCTTTGCAAGTGATGGTAAATAAGCCCTATATGTTTGAATCACTAGTAATCATTCTAGGTGATATAGGTTTACTACCATCAAGATTCTTATGAGTGCATTCATCATGATCCCCTATCACCATGAAACCTTGGAGTGATACTCCCATGATGTGATGAATTCAACTCGTTCATATAAATCAAACACAAGGAACTAAGTCAAATATCTTTTTTCCATTCACATGATGTTTCTAATTTTAAGGCCTAGACTAATCATCTATGAGTCTCTCTCTCTTCTTCTAATTTTGGGCTTGGATTAATTTCCTATCGGCCCCATTATATTTTATTCTATTGATCTCATCATTTTTTGTCTTTTCCTCCAATTAATGGGTCATTCATGCTCATTTGTAAGGTGATCCTGCTAATGAAAGTGAACCCTCTATAGATTTGTATTGATTGATTGATTGAAATAATTACAAACCCAAACCATTTTTAAATAAGCCTCAACTTCTAAATTAAAGTTTACATGCAAAATTCATAAAAAACTAAAATCTAAAAAAAATGCCTATTTTTAAAAACTCCTAAAACGTCCCAAAAATCTCTTCAAATATCCTAAACACTATAATTAGACTATGAGATGAAATTCAACTAGATATGATGTCTAGTTCTGAAAGTATACAATTTCTAAAAATAGAAAAAAGTTGAAAAAATGATTAAATCATAATTTTGAACCTTTAGATTATCACATATGGCCTTCAAAAAATATCAAAAACATTATAAACAACAACCTTTTTGATACAGTTGCTTTGGTATGTGGAAGAACTCAAACGGAGTTATGGGTCAAAAGTTATGGCCTCCAAAAGGTTGGCCTATTTTTTTGCATCAATCTCCTTCAATGAGAAGTTTGTCAATTTTACACTACAAAACTAACTCAATCCTAGTTGAAATAGCTTGAGTATCAGCTTTATTATTCATGTCATTCATAAATTTCCTATAAATGACTCTAATCAAGGAGCCATTACAATCCTCTATGATACATCCTACTCTAGAATCACTTGGATTTTCCCCTGAGGCTCCATCAAAATTCATTTTAAACCACCCTATAAGAGGAGCAATCCAATATACCTTTTCCTTGCTTACACTTTTAATTAAGTTTACAAATGCCCCAATAACAACTAGATGAACAATAATCCTCCATTTTGTGCACACTTTCGTATCCCATGCTGAAAGACATCCATTCTTACATTTGATCTAAGAAGATACAACCTCTGAAATAGCAACATCTAAATCTTTTAAAATTATAATAAGAGGTCTTTCTTTCCCTTCAAATATTCATTGGTTTCTTTCCTTCCAGATTAGCCACACCATAATGGCAAGACTAACACTCCATAAAATATAAAGTGTTTTTTTACAATCACAAATAGGCCAAGAAGAGAACACATTAAATAAGGAAGAGGGCCATGTCCAAGACCATTCCAGTTTGCAACATAACCAAACCCAACACCAAATAGTAAAGGGGTGAGAATTTTATAAGATGATTTTAGTTTCTTCCTCTAATTTACAAAGAATACAATGGGAAGGGACAATAAATGTAGTTTTGGCCAACCTATCTTGTGTGAGAATATGGTTTTGGAATACAATCAAGGTGAATGCCCATACTTTAGAGCCTAATCCTATCCCAACACAAGAATATTACCCATCTCAACTCATCATCAGTAACCTATGCCATCTAATATCCAAGGCTCATTGTATACATCCCTGATGTGTCCCCTATCCAATGAAGCAAATTCTCTTTAGAATTTAAGAAAACCTTAGCATCCCTCAAACAATTCCTTAACCACATACACTGGTCTACTAAAATCACCAACGCCTCAAAATTCTTCCACACCCAAGAGGATAGACTATTGATTTCATGAAGTTCAATATAATTATAAGCCAAATCGCTCCACACAAAAATAATAATATATGTATCCTCCTCCAAATGTAAAATATCAGATAAAGGTTTATGCCTATTCCAAGATTCCTCCCAAAATTTCATTATCCGACCATTATTGATAGTATAAGAAACATGTTCTAATATCAAAGACCTACAATTCAATTTTTTTTTCTAAAAGTGTGAACCTTTTTGGGGGTTATTAATAGAAACCATTCTTTAGGGGTTATTTAAATAAATATATTTTCATCTCAAAAGCCTAGACAATACAGAATTAGGTTTTGAAATAATTCCCCAAACTAGTTTAGCCTCGAGGGCTTTATTTTGGAGACTCGTATTTTTCACACCTGCTCCTTCCATCTTCTTATCTTTGAAAACCCTTTCCCACTTCATCAGGGGGAGTTTATTCTTGATCTAATTTCCTTGTCATAAAAAATCCTTAATAATTTGATTCAGAAGCTTAATCACATGGCTTTGTGGTTGAATAACTAAGATATAATAAATGGGAAGGGAGCTTAAAAATAGCTTAATGAAATTAATTTTACCCACCAAGGAAATCCATATTCATTTCCAATAATTTAAATTAGCCTTAAAGGAGTTGATCAAACCTTCCCAATGAATAATTTTGACCATTCCTAAAACAAGTGTAACCCCTAGGTATTTAGATGGAAATTTTCCAATATTAAAACCTAGAACCAAGGAAATAGCCTGTTGTTCTTGTTCATAAAAATTGATGAATTTTTTTCTAATTTTATAATATTTACCATTTGAATAGAGGTAGACTCATAACTAGAAATAATAGATTTGAATATTTGAGCTTCACACACAAAAACTTGACTAGAAAGAAAAGTGTCATCAACAAATTGCTAATGAGTGAGATTTTCCAAACCTTCTAATGCTTGAATACCTTGTAAATTTGAATTATCCTTATCTTTATTCATATCATGATCCAAGGCCTCAACTAACAAGATAAAAATAAAAGGAGAAAGAGGATCCCCTTCCCTAATACCTTGTTAAGACTAAAAAAACTAGCCGGACTTTTATTAATCAAAATGAAATATTTAGGACTAGAGATATAGCTGAATACCCAGTCACACCAATCTTTCCCAAACCCAAATTTATATATAAATTTAATCAAAAATTTCCAATTAACCATAACATAACCTTTGTTGATATCCTACTTGAACGTCATATCCTTCCAAGAAGTAACAACTAGCGAGTGACCAATTTCATGGGTAATGATTATACCTTCTTGAATGTTCTTATCTAGAAAAAAAACCGTATTGTTCTTTTGAGATCAAAGAATCTAAAATAGGTTTGAGTATATCTATGATTTCTTTAGAGATGATATTATAAACCATATTATATAGATAAATAGGATGGAAATCACCAAAGCTCTCCTAAAGGTCTCCTTGATGGGGAAAAGATATGAAAGTAACATTTAGATCTAGGATTGATTTTCTTCTCCTGCTTGATTATTCGACCATTTGAATTACCTCTTCACCCATGATAACCCAAAATGATTGAAAAAAATTATAGGAAACCCATCTAGGCCAGACACTTTATCCTTATTCATAGAAAATACCATCAAATGAATCTCCTCCAAAGTGAAAGGATCCAAGAGTTTTCCATTTTGTTTTGAAGAAACCAATCTAGGAATGTACCCAAGGTTTTCATTCTAATCTTGAAGATCATATGCCTTATAATCATTTAGAAAGTTATTGAATAAACTAAAAGCCACATTTTGAATATTTGATTGTGTACTCAACACCTTTCCCTCAGATGAAAGAATCTTCAAAATGCAAGAGAAATTACACTTGATTCTAATAGAATTGTGAAATAAAGTAGAGTTTTGATCAACTTCTTTTAGCTAATCTATTCTCAATTTTTGTTTTCCAAATATTTCTTTTCTTTGTAATAGTTCCTCATACTTAGCCATCAGATAGTTTTCCACCCAATAAGATGTTTGATCCATCCCTTCTCTAAAATTTGTCTAATTGAGATTTTTAAGATTCACTTCAACATGAATTTTTTTCCTAAAAACTATTTTTAAAACATTAAAGGTTCAAATGTCGAAGATGCCCTTTAAGAAATTGGAGATTTTTGGCCATCCTAAACATTGAAAAGCTAGACTAAATATGACAATTCCTAACCAAACTTCCATAAGACATGGAAGAGAAAGATATTGAAACCATATTTTTTCAAATTTTAAAGGATAGAGATTAGGAGGGTGGTCCACATTGATACAAAAGTACACAAGGAAGTGTTCTGATCTTGGAGAAAAAAGGATGGAACTTTTTGAGATCTAGTTTGGGATCATCCAATTGGATAAAACCAAAACTTCATCCAATCATTCCATAATGTTCTACTCACCACTTCTTTTATTATTATAAGTAATTAATTTTTTCTTTTTTTGGATATCAAGAAGCTCATTTTTTGAAACAAATTGAATAAACTCCATATTAACATAAGCCATAGATGCCCTTCCACCCTTTTTTCCAAAGGAAAGAGAAGATAATTGATGTCTCCATTCATCACAATATTTGAACTAGAAAGGTGAGACAAGAGGGAAAATAATTCATTACATAATAAAATATTAGTATTATATTCATTTAGGCTATACACATTACAAAACAAAAAACTCAAATACATCTTGAGGCATGTGATTATACAAAATTGACAATTAGTTCAAACCTCCAACATTTCCATTTGGAATTTATAGCAAACAAAGATAATAACCAACCTCCCTAAAGCCCCAAAATCATTAATAAAGGAACTACTCCATCTATTACATCTAAGCTCCATTAAACTAGAAGCTTTAGCTAAACTTAATTTAGTTTCTTGGATCAAAAGAACATCACTGCTTTCAAAATAGAACATACTCATAACCACGAGTCTTTTTTTAGGGGAATTAATACCCCTAACATTTCAAGAAACAAGATTCATGAGGACTGAGGGAGTATTTCCCCATCCCACTTATTATGTCTAAATAATTTGGAGAGAGTGCCTTGCTTTCACATTGAGACTTCCCCTACTACATGATCCTTAGAAATTTTTTTGCCTTCTTTCTTAGCTTTGCCACAATTATTATTTTGAAGGGAAATTTAATATTGAGATATATAAATTATTTCTCTAGATTTTAACTCTTCCTCTAAATCGTAATCCTTCAAATATGAATCGCTATCTAGAGCCTCGATCACTAGATTGTTATCCTTATCTGAACAATCCTTTAAACCAATAATAGGAACCTTAGATTTTTTTTAGAATTTTAAAGAATATATCTGATAGTCTAAGACTTTTTTGAGATAAAATCACTACATTTTATCAATGAATTAGGAGACAATTCATCTCCCTTATATAATTTGTGTAACAAGGCCACATTTGCTAATTTTTTAATGCATGAAGCATTTTAAATCAATGAATTAAGTTCTAATTCTTCTTGAGATTTGGAAAAATTAATTACCTTGGAATAAGAAGGAATCAAACTAGCATGATCATAAGCCTAATCTAATTTCACATTATTGCCTTTCTTAACATGACTTTTATCATCCTATTTAAATCAATAATTACCATTATTATGTAAGTGAAAATCCATAAATGAGGATTCCACTGGTTTCTAAACCCTCAAAATCTACCCAAACTTGAAGTTGAAGCCTCTGAGGCTCTCATATAGAACTTCTAAGTGTGTCTAGTACATCTTCATTTGAAACATCTAAAAGGGAGGTTTTCAATATCAATTAATTGAGACTAGGAATAAAAGCATATAGATCCATTAAAACCCTAATCCTTGAATAAGATTACAAAATTCCCTTATCTATTATAGGATCAATTTCTAGAAAAGACCTAGTAGGTTGCCTAAGGCTGATAAGTAATCAAATCCCTAATATTATAAATGGAGACTATATAGTCTTATCTAGATTGGATAACTACCCTATTGTTATAAAAAAATGTTAAAATTTGGTTTCCATATTTGAATCTAGAGGCCAATTCCTCTCATGTACTAGAAGGGGTGATTTAAAACCTTATTTTTTGAGTCCAAATAATGAAAGATGATACTAAAAAAACCCTTAGGCATAAATCTTATCTCAATATCCTTCCCATAGTTCTCCTCTACCCAAGACTCAAGCTCACCAATCGATGCCCTTTTCACTACAGATTTGATGATAAGATCCCATTGTTACATGAGTGAAATAACCTGAGAGTGATTGGATCATTCCCACAAGAATTCCTTGTCTTCACAAACGTTGAGTCCATCCCACACGTAAAAATCTATTCCACCAAAACTTTATTAGACTTTCTGTATTGTCTTTTCATTCTCCATAACATGATCAAAAGTTAGTGAAGTAGACATTGCTCTAGTATTCAAGGTCTCACTATTCTACAACTCCTTTACCCACACCAATTATTTTGCAACCTCTTAAGTCTCAACCTAATTTTTATCTTCTAACCCTACTGCTCCTTCATGCGTAGAAAACTCTAACCAGTAATTAACTACCTCAATTTATTCCTCCATAATCTATTGATTACTCTTCAAAGACTTGCACCCAAATCCCATTATAAGTCTAAGGGATTATTTATTGTTCTTCCCCCATTCATGTGCCATTCATTTTTTCAATATATTTCTATAACTAAGAATAAATAATTTTATTAATTAATATTTTATATATTATTTATAAAATTAAATAATTTATTTATATATATTAAAATGTTAACATTATTTTTAATTAATTTACATTAAATTATTACAATTGTTTATTTGTGTGTGTGTGTGTGTGTGTGTGTGTGTATTTCAAATCAATTTATTATATCCTCTATGTACACTAACTACAAAGGCATGCACGAAATCAAATGTCAAGTTTGCCTTATAATTTAAATGAGGTCCTTTATATTCACATTTATACTATGTTGATCACCTTACTAGTTGTTGGTAATGGTGAGTTTGAAAGTAAAAATGCTAAATATCACCTAATATTGATGGGTTAGAAAATACACAACATTTATTAGTCTCCTATGCCATAAGATTTTGATTGTATATGTGATGGTTACACTTTACATGATTTAGTTTGGTTATGTTGTAGTTTTTATTAAAAGACTGTAATTAAAGATATAAGTTAATTTTTATTGATTAGTATATTAATTTATTTAAAAACTAAAATAAGAATAATATAATCTATATTTTTAATATATCAATTGTATTGAGGATTGTAATGTTTATATTTTTAGAGATTTTAAACTAGGACACTACAATCTATGAAAAAGGAAATGTAAAAACATAAACATAATGAATATAAATTAACAAAAATCAAATTAGAATAAACATGATAAAAACAATCAATTTTTTAAAAAATTATCTAATCTTTTTAAATTTATTTATATTTAATATTAATATTTTTAATTATTTTCAATGACATTACCCAATATAAAATAATAAGAAATTGTTAGGATGTATGCATGCATGCATTCATGTATGTATATGAACTATGGTGAAAATAGATCTCATAAGCATGAATTATTATTTAATTATCTACAATCTCAAATATTTAATATAAGAAGTAATAAATAACAATAAAATGAGACTTGCCAAAATAGGATAGTATAGGATTAAACACTTATGTAGAGATAATACCACTTAAGAAAATAATAAGAATCTATCATATCATTATACAGAATATATGTATAAATTATAGAAGAAAATTTTATTTATAAAAATAATTTATACAATGAATTATAATATAATTTACAATTATATATTAAACTTATTGCAATAAATATTTTATGTATTAAATCTTAAGAAAGTAGGGTGGATAAACTCAATCTTGACTACTTTTAATTAATATGTTTTAGTGTGTTTTTTATTTCTAAATAGAAAAAATAAAGTCCAAAATTATGCTAAGAAAATATCCATATTCTAACCAATTTTTAAACACATAAGCATAAACAAAAATATATATATTAATCTTTTTATGTATTTCTTTCTATTTTTAATTTGTAAGACATTAAATTTTAAAATTTGTGTCAATGTAGATGGAAACAATAATTTTTTCATTGATAGAATATATATATATATATATATATATATATATATATATATATATATATATATATATATATATATATTTGGTATGTTGTTAAAATTAGAATATTATTTAATAATTAATTTCATGTGATTTAAAGAAATAGAAGATAACTACTTATAAATATAGAAAGTTGATGTATCACTTTTTTTTTTAAAAATCTATAATGTAACAAGGGTCACATAATGACTATTCCATACTTCTAACGTAAAAATTGAACTAAAAATTATAATGTATATTTTATTAATTTAAGGTAATTATAAAGTAAAGTTATGCTTTAATAGGAGAAATATTACATATTAAGAAGGGGCAGTTGGTGATGGTTATGGAGAAGGAGTGTTGTCGTTATACTAAACTGCATAATAATAAAACAAAGTAATTTTTTTTTAAATAAAATAAAAATAAAACTCATATAAAAGTTAAAACATGGAAATACAATTTTCCACTATCAAAGTGTAGTAGCACACAAAAAAATGAAAAATAAGAAAATTTATGTAGGTCATATTCTTATATGTAAAATTCTTTCAATTCCATCATTGATGGACATTTTATTTGGTTATGAAACACTTTTATTTATTATTCCTTTATCTTTAGTTTCAACATAATTTTTTTGTGAGTATGCAAGCATTAATTTATATGATCTTAATAATTTGTTTATCCTTGAATTTAAATATAATTTTCACAATTGATATATAGCTTAAGTTTAAATCAAACCATTGGAGGGACATATACTAGCTTTGATATCCTTAAAATATTACAATTTTAGTTATTCATAGATTTTGAATTGGAGATCATATTTTGTTAAGGCTCCATGTTTATATAATTTTAGTAACATATATTGAAATACAGTTCACTATTTTTATAATTCAAAATGTTGGACCTCAATTGTACTTCAAGAAATTTACATAAGCACAGATCATGGTGATTCATGATGAGTTCTTAATATGGGTGATGTATAAATCCTATTAAAAAAATCCTTAGTTGTTTGCATAAATATCGTCTTAAACCATATCCAGTCTAACAACTTAAAATATATTGTCAGTGAGTGGTGACATAATTACCCTTTTGATTTCATAGAAATACAACCTAATGAAACTTATATAGAGAAATGATAGGAGAATCTTAAGTGACACCAATTGAAAAGTGAAAATAATATCTATAAAATAATTTTTGGAAAGATAAAACACAAAAGGATAAGATAATAATGATCAAAATAATAATGAATCTATGAAGTAAAAGACCCTCTATGTAGAAATATTCATTAATGAGTTTATTACCACATTAAAATTATGCTAATAAATTGATTTATAAAGGAAATGATATAAGATAGAATGCATTTCATATTAAATTAAATTGATATTCAAATGAGGTAGAAGTTACCATGTAAGATAACACGATCCTAATTGAATCTTGTGTTTCCATTGAAATTATTAATTAAATTACTAAATTAAATTAATATGAATTATCGTGTTGATATCTAAGTTAGATTCTATTAGAGAATAATATGGGTTTTAACAAGGAGATGGTTCCCATGTATCTCATCCACCAAATAATTAAAACCTTTGTCAAGCTTAGCTAAGTGACTAGGACATGTATTAGGGACAACATTGAAGGGCTCACCATACCCCCACACACTACGCTCTTGGTAAAAATAATTTGGAATATGTGCAAAGTTATTGGGACTCTTTTTTGGCACATGATCCTTAACAATATCTTTCCTTTTCATTGGTAAAATTTTATCCATGAGCTGAGCATCACTATGATTTATAATATGATAAGTAAGGCTCTCCTCGAAAGTGATGTTATAATTTCCATCCAAGTTGCTCATGTCATGCTAGATGCAAGGAATGAATTTATTGCCATTGTGGAAGAATGTGTGGAAATGACTAGAATTATCATCAACATTGCACATTTGATGATGCATGATGGTGGACGCTTGATGTTCATGGCATTATTATGAAGGTCAATGTGGTCATTGGAAATTATGGACTCATCATTAGCCATTTTATTCACTCTATGAAAATCATTTATACTATGAATCTATCTAGTCTAATCAAAGATGGGGTGTGTATTTCTAATATTAATTTAAACAAACTACTCATCATTTTCCTCCTTTGCATTTCCATTATTGATGAAGAGGCTCTTGCATCTCATATTGCACATGTTATGCTTCAAATGAGTGTGTCTATACTAGATATACTAATTTTTATATCGATTTTGCTCATAGTCATTATAACAGAGGATTTCAAAGCCCAAAGTGTTGAATGAAATAATAATATTAAAAAAATGAATCCAAAAACCATACCAAATACACTGACACTATTCAAAATGAAAAAGATGTTAAAAGGGGATATAATTAAGAGGCAATAACATAATGAGAGAATATGAATTAGAGGGAGAATAAGAAGATATATGTGGATGAAAAATAAGGAATGGATATTAAACTTGACTTGTGGCATGGAAAGAGAGGAGGATGGAAAATAAAGAGCAACTCCTAAACCAACAAATAAAAAATAAATGCAAGGAAAAATTGAACAAATAAAAATATTGTGATCGAGAGTCCAAAGAGAAATTATATAAATGAAAATTTATGAAGAAGAGAGGAAAATTCTATGGATGTTAATAGATTTAATGCATTGTTAGTGCTACATAAAGGAAGTAATATTATGAGTTAATGCAGAGTCCAAATGCAAAATGGTAAGCGATTGAGTATTATTGTCATCATTTGGGTAAGTTAAAAATTAGTAAAACTTCAAAATTTTAATGGATAAATATTAAATTTGAGTTTTAAAATATCCAATTTTAAGAAATTAAAATTTTAATCAATTAATTAATTTTAATAACACAGGTAGAATACTTTATTTTTCTGGATTCATACTAATTATTTTTCAACCCCCCATGTAAAAATTCTTTCTATTTTCCCATAATTTACAAAATCCATTTAACTTTTAATAAGTTACACAAATTTATTTCTCTTTTCCCCAACATGTGCAAAAGTGCCCCAACACTTTTCCAAGTTACAATTTGTAAATTCACTTTTGCACATGGTGTAATCTGTATTTTTAATTTTTCAAGTTATGTAATTTGAAAATTTATCTTTTCACTCGAAGAAATTTAAAAATTCATTTTACAACTCCCCATATCATGAAAATTTGTTTTATATTTCCCCAAGTTGTGCAAGTGAGAGTTTTTCTTCCCTAAAGCTTCTAAAAAAATTTAAAATCCCTAAGCTACATGTAAATTCTTTGAAGCAAATTTCATGGCTTCATTAAGGAGGCAAAAGAATTTTTAGGAGAAGAATGAAAGCAATGAAAAAGTTTTCAATAGTGATATACCATGGTAAACTTACATGGAATCAAATTTGATCAATAGAACATGCCTACAATTGTTGAGGTGATATGAACACTGCTCTACCTCTACTGGGATAGAATATGGTGAAGTATCATTCAATGATTCAAATGATTATATTTCCTACACATCAATTGCCTTCCAAGATAAAATTGCACTTGACTGTAAATTATAAATATCTTTGCATTAGCAAGGAAAACTGAATGTCTTGAGCTGAAGAATTATGCAAAATTTTGTTACAAAGAGATATTATGTATTTATAATGAATAAAATTTGGCTATGTATTGGAATATACATAGGAATATATGAATCATTAAGCTTTCCCTTGGAATGTGGGCATAAATTGGCACTCAATTGATTTATTGTTGAAATATATAATTTAGGTATATGCATGGACTTGTGAGACAATTCTATGGAAATATCCCATTATATGATCACACTATTAAATAATGTGATGGCCTTATTAACATAATGTGATTTTATATTGTCACATTTATTTTCTTATACTTTAAATTTATTTTAGTAAATTTAATAAATTAGGGTCACTCTGTATCTAATAGATTTGGTCTCATAATTACATAACTTAGATGCATAAAGTATTTTTAAAAAATCTAATTTGGTTAGTAATTTGGAATTTTTAGGGCCTAAGTGTTGAACCTAGGGATTACAAGGCATAAATTTTGTAATGATGTCCATTTTTTATGAACATAGATTCAATTTTTAGGTATTTTGCATTCTAGATTGCTTTCTAGTATTTTTAGGAGTCCTAAAATTGTCAAAATTGAAGTTTACAAACCACTCAATTTGAACTTGATCAACGCTTGTGTGATTGGGGTAGCATAGGCCACCTTATTTACATGTACACATAAAATGACCACTTTTTGTTAATTTGATTTATTCATCATCCCTCCCTCATCCCTGATCACTTATTACTCATCCCTCATCACCTCTAATCACTCCTTCCTCATTCCTCATTGTCCCTAATTGCTCCCTTATTGACCCTCACTATCACTCATCATCTATAATCACTCCCTCATCATTATTGATTCCTCCTTCATTAACCCTCACTTTCCCTCATCATCCCTAATCACTTCCTCATTGACCCTCACCATCCCTCATCATATTTAACCACTCCCTCATCATCCCTAATCACACCCTCATTAGATATTACCATCCCTCATAATCCCTAATCACTCCCTTATTGACCCTCACCTTTTCTCATCATTTTTAATCATTCCCTCATCGTCTCTAATCTCTCCTTTATTTGCCCTCAACATATCTCATCATCGCTAATCATTGTTTCTTCATAAATCATCATCTATAATCACTCCTTAGTCATCCCTCATTGGCCTTAATCACTCCCTCATCCTCCCTAATCGTTCCCTCATTTACCCTCACCATCCCTCATCATTCCTATTGATTCCTTGATCATCTCTACTCAATTCCTTTGTGTACTTCCTCATCCTTAATCACTCTAGCTAATGCCTTTATGGTGGTATTTTATTATATTTTAACACTACTAGGAGATAAAAGTCATGATTTGAGTGCTAACATAAAATATAAAACATAGTTATCAAAATGACGTGGAGGAAAATTTTAAACATAAATATTTAGCACCTATGAAAAACTATGGGCCTATTAGAAATGATGTAATTAAAAATTAAATATATAATAGAAAAAGAGAAGAAAGTAAATCCACCATAGCACCAAAAATGGGTAGTAAATATGAGGATCACCAAGCTATGCAATTTCTTGAAACCAATAAATTACTTTCCATATGAGGATATTTTATGATGCAAATGATTACATTTAATTCCTTCTATTTATATATCTATTGATTGAGTCATCATACCAAAGAGTGGAAAATAATTTTCAAATGATTAGAACAAGTAATCCAATATTAAAAAGTGGTGCTTAATTCATAACTTCAATATTGAATCCAATGAAGAGTGTAACACTATGATCTCTCTAATTGCACATTTTGACAATTGGGCATAAGTTATCTAGCACTGTAAAAAGGTAAGTAGATAATAAATTATGAACCTAATGATATGTTTGGTACTAAAAATATCTCTACTTCCCCTAACTATAAATTGTATGAATTAAAAATATTGTTTCCTTAACAAATGTAGATCAATGTTGAGCCAATACACTTCATCATTTCTAGTGGAAGTAAGAAGAACTTAATTTATCCTAAAGCATATTTTCATAAATTGAACTTGAAATTGATGCATCATCAATAACCATATGCTAGTGTATGGTCTAGTGTAGGTGTTGAAAAAGGAATCACCTAGTATTGTAACTTGGTGTACAAAAAATCAAAATTTGTAAACATGTAATATTTTGTGACATCTCACAATTAGAGGTGTGTGATGTGTTACATGTGGTCAACCATATATTTATCATTGAGACGTAGTATATGAACTAAATCCTTGAAATGTTGTGATAGATTATCATGATCTAAAATACCATATATCATATCTAGTTCATAAGCTTTTAGTCATTAGTGTCAGGAATTGCAAGAATCTTGTCAGTTCTAGTAAGAAGTATAATCTTGATGGAAAGAAGTAAATGTAATAAAATATTTATGAAAACATATCATAGTGTTATTATCCAACCATAACAAAGATGAAATAATTTAAATATAAACTAGATTAATACAAGGATATCTTTTAGTCACCTTAATGAGTTCTTACATAGTGTACACTATCCAATACTATCGATTTGATTGATTAGCTACCTCTACATAAAAACTCTTTATACAACATATAATTTCTAGAGAATGAATATATCAAGTGGTAAATCCATGAAATCATGGATAATATACACATAATGCCCAAATCATTGCCTTGTAGAAGCCCAATTATGGTTGTGCCAAACAAGGATGGGACCTAAAGTCATGAATCAATTAAAAAAATCTTATAAAGTTTAAAGTGAATAACTATTGTCCTCATATAAATATTAAGGCTTTTGTATATCATATCCATGGTTTATAAGTCTTTTTAAAAATTGATCTTAGGTTTGGGTATCATTATATTCATGTTCAAACTCTAGAAATTAAAAATATAGTCCTCAGAAAAAGGAAGGATTGATTGATTAGTTGGTTATGCCTTTTAGGTTAACTCATGTAGGAAATTCATTCATTAATATGTTTAATGACATCCTTAGGCCCTTTAACTATGCCATTTTAAAAATCTACCTTGATGATATCCTAATCTTTAAAAAACATGTGATGAACATATACACCATGTTGAAATAGTGTTTCACATTTTTTAGAAACACATTTTTATGATAAAATTAATAAATGTTAATTTTTCATGTAAGAGATAAAATATTTGGATACATTACACACATAAGTTGTTCATGTGTGAACCTAACCAAGATTCAAGTCATATAAGAATGGGAAACACCAAATAACTTTCCATAGATTCAGATCTTCTTAGAATTATAAATTTATACAAGAGATATGTGTTTAATTTTTATCCTTTGAACCAAGATACCAAAGGTGGAATTGAATAAAGTTTCATCGATCCAATTGCACAACAAAGATAATTCAATGAATGAAAATTTAGACTCTATTTTATGTTAGTACTTGTGTTACTTGACTAAATATTTGGAAGGTCATCTAATTAATTCATTAATAAAATTAACTATCAAAAATGGGTATTAGAAACATAAAAAGTCTGAGAAAAGAGTTAATTTATATTATAATGGATTACGCAACATATGATTGGAATCAAAGATACTTTTAGAGTATATAATTACATCAAATGATGAGGGAGTGATTTAAGATGATGAGGGTCAATGAGGAAGTGATTAGGCATGATGAGGGATGAGGACATAGTGATTATAGATTATTAGGGATGGTGATAGTCAATGAAAAAGTGATTAGGGATGATAATATTGAATGATTAGAGATGATAAGGGATGATGAAAGCAAATGACGGAGTGATTAGGGATAGGAAGGGATAAGGAGGGAGTGACTAAGGATGATTGAAAATAATGAATAAATGATTAGGGATGATGAGGGATAGTGAGGTTCAATGGAGGAGTGATTATGGATGATAAGGGAGTGATTAAATAGGACTAGGGATAGTGAGGGTTAATCAGAAAATGATTAGAGACAATCAATAATGATGAGAGAGTGATTAGGCATGATGAGGGATGAGTAGGAAGTGAATAGGGATGAGGAAGGGATAATAAACAAGTGAAATTAACACAAGGTGATTGTTTGATGTGTGCATGTCATCAATGTGATCTATGCTACCCCAATCACACCAATTTGGATAAAGTTTAAAGTGAGTGGCTTCTAAACTTCAATATTGACAAACCTAGGGCTCTTAAAATTCTAAGAATCAATTTGGAAGGAACATAAAAAATGACTATATGCTTACCATTATTGGACATCAATTGTAAAACTTATGTCATGAAATCCCTAAGTTCAATTCTTAGACTGTGAAAATGCCTAGGTACTGACCAAATTGGATTTTGAAAAACTATTTTTCACATCATAAGGCATGTATCTATGAGACCAACTTTATTAGATGCAAAGTAACCCTGATTTCTTATATTTACTAAAATAAATTTTTAAAGTATAGGGAAATAAATGCAAAATTATACTTTGCAATTAGAGTATTAAATGTAAGCTTCAACTCAAGATTGGCTTCATGTACATGTTCATGTGATTCTATGTGTAAAATAATAGGAATTTTATCATTTTATTAATTTTATAATAACATGATCATGTTATCTATTATTTGGCTTGTTAACAGTTTGGCTGCCTAAGCAAAAGGCTTGGACCTATCAATCTATTATAGAGACTAAGTATTTTGATGAAAATAACAAAATTAAACTTTTATCACCAAATACACTAGGAATTTGAATGGTAAAATTAAAAAATTTAATACCATCATGATGATCATGCTCGCCTCTTTCAAAAAACATGTTTTTTTTTTATTTTTTGGACTAGTTTAAGGTTTAAAGTTACTCTGATTTCTAACTATACGTTTTTAGGCCACTACATGATGAAATATACATGCCTATACATGTTCATGTAATTTTTTTCATTGATCTAAGTGCAAAAAAATCTATATGGTCAACAAACTAGGTCTAATTCTACACACATTTAAAAGAAAACATTTTTTGGGGGTAGTTTGGCACATCACACAGATGACTATCATTTTCTTTTAGCATCTATTTACTTGAAAATTTCATAAAGAAAAGTATTCATTTAAATAATATAGGTCACAAATTAGAATATCTTATCTAAATGTTGTTCAAAAAATTATGCACTACACATCCCTCTATCTACTCTATTTTATTTTAAAAATATGAATTCCTCTTTAAATTTTATATTTTGACATAGTTAAACATTACCATTTTACAAAACAATATATTTTTGAAAACTAGACTCAAAATTATATATTTCATGATCCTACACCATCTTCAAATTTGGAGTGTAGATACCTCGAATTATATATAGAAGTTTAGATTTCTGAAATTTTAGTTAAATCATTTCCATGGGTAGGCCCCCTTTTATCTCCCAACATTATGCACTTACCCATTCACATTATACATTAAAAATATTGTTGTTGTCCTTAATATGAATGGAAGATAGAACATTATTCTTATTTCAGACGATTATATGCATGACATAAATGATAAAGGTAAATAAACATCCTTTTCTCATGCATTAGAGTTAGAATATTTAGTGTCTTATCCAGAAAGGATTCTTTTAGAATCACCCAAAATGATGTCCAATAATGATTATTTTGAAGGATGAAATGTGATAAAGAGGATGAGGAATGTGAGAGATGTTCAATGACAAAAAATAATTTCTTACGATGTAAATAGACTTATTGCAGCTTGGCAAAAGCCTAATATTTTCAAGGTAATATATATTTTTTCTAACAAGTAAGATTTGATCTTTGTTGAAAAGATATAGGTGTCCACCCCAATCACTTAATCTTTACCAATGTACTTGTAGCTTATGCCAAAATGATATTGGAAAATAATATGAACATCCATACAATCATAACATAAAATGGACTTTTATCAGATGTGGTAGTCGTAAGTTCCATAGTAGATATGTATGTAAAATGTGGAAGCATCCACAAGGCATGTAAACGATTTGAAAAAATGCCTTATGTATGTAAAATGTGGAAGCATCCACAAGGCATGTAAACGATTTGAAAAAATGCCTTAGAGAGATGTGGTCTCCTAGATTACAATGATTACAAGCTATGTCTAGTGTGGGAAAATGAAATAAATGCTTCAAATATTTTAAAATATGAATGAAGTAAGAGTAAAGACAAACCATATAATGTTTCTAAGTGTTCTCTTATTTTTTAGACATGATGGACTTGTGGATGATGGCTTTTGGTACTTTGATTCCATGGTCTAAGAGTATGGTATTTCACTAATACTTTGTCGTTATGCCTATATTCTTGACCTTCTTTACCATGCAAGATGACTAGATGAGGTGGAGGATTTTATCATAAAAATGCCTTATGAATCTACTCCTTTAATATAGTTGACCTGCTTGGTGACTACACAATTCATGAAGATATGAATATTGGAATGCATGTTACAAAATTAAGAAAGGCAAATATCCAAATTAAAAAAAAAAATTGAAATTTTTTTTCAAATATTTGAGTGCCATGTCATTAGAATACAAATGTAATTGACAAGTAGAAAGGAGATAATATGCACCTTCCCTACCCATGAAAGATCATCTACCAATAGACCATACTAATTCAAAGGACTAATAAAAAATGATACGGTATTCAATTTAGCTAAAATCTTTGACTCATTTTGTTAACCAACTGACATGCTTCCCATAAAACAAATGAAATTGATAGTGTGAGGACTAATTTCAACCTTTCAAGGTGTCATCTTAGGGGTTGACAATCTATAAATTAGATGTAAATTTCCAATGAGATCTTTTATCAAATGGTTTATATGTCACCTGTAAAGCTAGAGTGAAGGTTAATTCATGATAATATCATGTCAAGGTTTTAATATTTTGAGAGATGTGATAACCATTCATTAATAGTTTGTATAGAGGCAACATTTCCTAAGATCGAATATAAAATGTCATTCATGTTACTTATTCGGTCCTTAGACAATTATGTGATGTCATTTCAAACCCCCATATAGATCAACTTATTAATGGACTCCTTCAAACCTAGTTGGATGATTTCATTTGTGTAGGAATGGGCTTCATATATGCATGGTATAAAATGCATTCATTTTAGTGGAACAAATTGTGAAATTATACGGTCTTGAGAAAACTAGTTTTGAAAATTTGATACATGAGATCAATTTTTTTTTATAGGAACCAATCCTAAAATATATGAAATTAGATCTTCAAAAGACTCAGATACGATTATACGTGTCTTACTCTATAAAAGTGACAAAGAGTCTTCAAAGTTTCCTAATAAATAAACATACTACATAAATTTTTATGTTATGATGATATAATTGGTAAGGAATTATCACCAATGTAACCATTTACGAGTGCATCTAAGGGACATTCTATTGTCACTGTTATGAATAGGTTCCATTGAAATATTATAATGTTTTCATGTAAATGTTGAATCTTGTTACAATTTCTAGTTGTAAAATTTTGTAAGCACAAACTTGCAAATATAAGTCATGCAAATGCACTATGTAAGATTTTTAAGTTGTAATTTCACTTTTACGCTTTGTACAATTGCACCAATGCATTTTTACACCAATTAAGTGGTGCATTTTTATAAACTCATTTTTGTTCCATCTAAAATATAGAAAAGGTAGTTACACATCGTAACCACCTTTCTACAATATAAATATGACTACTACGCCCATTATCTAGGGACTTTTTGGTAGTGAGACTATGCAGAGTTTTTTTTTGAAGAGCTAAGATTTGTTATCAACTCAATAAAGATCAAAACTAGGATATTCTGCAATCTTTGTATTAATTTTTTTTCATGAATTAAATATTTTTATAGGATTCACCTATCTCTATATTTATGCTTTCAATTTATCTTTGTAATCATTGCCAAATTGTCTGATAATGGGAATTTCACATTAAGTATTTTTTATAGAATTTTCTTGTGTTGTTTCTATGAATGTGAAATCTCAGTGAGGTTTAATCAATATTTTAATTGTCTTTTATGGATAAATATGGGATGGTTGTCTTTTGTCTACAGTCAATATTAAAAAATTGTCTTAGTGTGTGTTTTGCACTCATAAGGGTGTAATTATGTTTTGACCACCCACTGAATGAGAGATATTTTCATTAACACAATGTTTTCTCCTTTTAAGACTATTTTAGTAGGTTTCTACATTTAGCTACCTAGATTTATCTTTCATTTTTCCTAAGATTATTATGGTATTTTATATGTTTAACTAAATATAACAACCCTATTCTCATTTATTACTTTCCTTTATATAATCTTCTCCTTGTTCCATTATTCTCTTCTCTCCCCTCATTTTCTTTATATCTCTTTTATGTACTTTTAGGTTAAAAGTAGGAAACCCCCAAAAGAAAATATTTTTGATATATATAGTTGTGAAGAGATTTTCCCCTAATTTTCTATATTTGACGTTTAATAAAGGTATCTCCACCTACTAATAGGATAAGGACTTTTTCCTATGTTGCTGACTAACATAAAGACTCAGTTTCCACACTACTATCTCAAAGTCACCAATTTGTCCTCCTAACAAATTTTTGACCCAATAGTTTTTGGCGACTCCATTGGGGATTGAGGCAATTTATGTATACAATTTTAAAACATTTTAGGGAACCTCCCCTAGAATGGAGGTTGATAAATCCATTGGGAATAAGTACATAATACCTACATTTTTTTGATTGTAGAAATGGTGTTGGTCCATCCCAACCCCAATGATCCCTATGTCCCATGGGGAAAACATTTTGGGCCATTGGCCTTATCCCAATACAATGAGTTCCAATCAAGCTCAAGGAAGATATTCCCAAAGATCTCTATGGAAAGGCCCTATAGCATTTTGGGAGTTATGTAGGAGGATCCATGAGACTTTTTGTTGAAACCTTAATTAGACTTGCTGCTGAGTGGTTATGGTGCTTAAAAGATGTATGTTTTATGGATTGGAAGTCTTTGAAGAATATGTTCCTAGATAGGTTCAAATCAATTGTGAATATATGTGTAGTTTTATCAGACTTCTTCCAGATTCAAAATTAACATAATAAATAAATGAGAGTGTTTATAGCACATTTGAATGAACTGTTGAGACTAATCCCTCAGGAAAAACAACAAAGTATCAACAATCAAATCTACATTTTCATTGGTTCTCTTCACTGAGAGATCAAGCTCATTTTGATGAGGAACATGGTAAGTAACTTGGTGGTTGCACAACATGATGCCATTGAGATTGAAGATGATTTTACCATGTATAAAATGTTAAAGAAAGAGGTTTTAAAAGGTACTAAAATTATTGTAAATAATGATGATGAAATAGTGAAACCTAATAAAATCAAAAGTCTGTAACATTCAAAAAATAAATTTCCAAAGAAAATTCCTAGTCAAACATGTTAGAACTCTAACAGAGAAAAGAAAAAAGTGATACCTATCACATATGATTGCTTTAATTTCATAATTGTGGAAGAAGGTGAATAGTTGGAAGAAATAATGATTTATTTCTGATTTCCCCATTTCCACATCATTTATAAGCATGTATTGAAGACCTTTAGTCTACTTTCCCATAAACTAAAGAAATCTTTTTAGGGGTTATATTTTATTAGTTAATTATTAACTATCAAAATAGTGATTTTTATAATTTTCTCTTAAGGAAATTATTATTTAATTAATAGAAAATTTGATAAAAGTGGTTTTAACCAATAAAGTATTTAATTGAATTGATTATTAACTTATTTCCTAAAATTAATTCTAATTACTATTTTATTAAGGCAACTAATTAATATTATATTCAAAAAAGAGGAATGTCAACTTCAGAGCTAAATCAAAGGAAGGAAAAGATATTCTAAAAAGAGAAAGTGAGGTTTATGAGGTATTTAACCTCCCCAAGGTGGCTCACCCCCCTTTGGAAGGTACAAATACAAGGTGAAGATCACAATTAAAGAGATGTTGAATTTCATAATTATTTATTCATGCTTGAATAAGCTATTAGGATGTATGCCTAATAGGTGTTCATAGATTTGGTGTTGATCATTCTAAAAAAGGTATCTTTTGACACCACCTTTGCTAAAGAAGGTTTTTTTACTTTCTATAGAGTTGGGTGATTTTCTTTGAGAGACTATTGTGAGGTTTTGTTGGATTATTTGAGTTCTATTTTCTGCATAGTAAATTTGATTATTATTTGCACTAATCTAGCAAGTGGAGAGACTAGGTTTGGAGGCTTTTTGGAGTGTTTGGGGATATTTTTTGGGGTTTATTTGTGTAAATTAATATTATATAATTATTTACTAATTTTTTGCATCTTGGCATGGGATTTTGGAGAAGATTTGATGAAGATTTGAGGCTCTAAATTGATAAAATATTAAATAATAATTGCAAATTATTATTTAATTATTTTGATAGGATTTATTATTCATTTTCACTTATGAAAGGTAGGGTCTTGCTCAATAATATTCATCTATTTTTCATGCACCTTGGTGGCTTGGGCGATTGTCTTGGAGGATGTTTTGGGCCATTTTGGAGTCCCTAGGAGTTTGTTGGAATTTTACTTTATGTAGAATATTTGTGGTGAGGATTTGAAGCAAAAAATAGGAAAGGAACAACAACTGTAATTGAAATAAATTCATATTTTTCTAGCCATCATAAATTGGTATCAAATCCTCAATAATTTAGATAAAATGTACTTCTTTCATATTTTAAATTTATTTCTTATATTGGCAATCATTCAACTAAATTTTAGATAAATTAGTGGCTATAATTTATCTTCACATCCCTTGAATTTTGGTGCCTAGGGTTTTTATTTCACAATTTTAGAATTTGTGGATTTAGGGGAAGATGCCTTTTATTTTAAGTCATCCCATTTGGGGACATTATAGGATTAGAGAATAGATGAAGAATTTGGTTTCCCCCTTGTCATAAAATATAAATATTTTCTTGTTTCATAAGAATGATCTAACTTCACAGTCCTAGGAGACAATGAGCTATTTGAGGAACAACTAGTTGAACCACAAAAGGAAAAAAAAACAATGCAGAATGCAACATTCTACTTTATAGAGGAGAAGATAATATGAAATTAGTTTTCAATAAATAAAAATATCTCTTATCTATCAAAATGAAATACTTAATTGTCAAAAATAAAAATTTCTCAAGTATTTCATTTCTAGGTTCTACCAAAGAAGAATTATCCACAAAACTTGAATCTAGAGAAATCAGCCACACAAATTAAAAATTATAAGAAAGACAAAGCTAAGGTCAAGGAAGACATCAAAATAAAACAAAATGAATGGTTCCCAATTTTTATTTTGAGTGAAATGGAAAATGTTTAGGTAGAGGAAGTTGAAAAAAATGATGATGATGATGATGATGATGATGATGATGATGATGATGATGATGATGATGATGATGATGATGATGATGATGATGATGATGATGATGATGATGATGATGATGAGTCATTGAGTGATGAATTCATTGCTACTGTGGGAAGTGATTTAAAAAATAATATAAACACTTTATTCATTATAAAAAATAATCATATTGTTTTTTCAACTCAAAAAAGGATACACAACACACTTCTCTCCTATTCAAATACTATATTTGTCACAGATACATTTGAAGTCATATAAGAAGACATTGAAAAAGTTATGTATTTCTTAGAAGCACTCATAGAAAAGCAAAAAATTCATAATGATTTCATTTCAAAATAGAAAATCATTACTAATTTGTTCATTCATGTTCATCGTTACATGAATGATAACTGCAAGATAATCTTCCTAACTACTTCGTCAATCATGCTAAATGTGTCTGGAGTTCTAAAGTCAAATCCCTTACTTTGAAATGGTAGGTACTTCTCCCAAGAAGAAAATGGTTTTTTTATAATCTTCTCATTTTCCTTTATTCCTTGTAAATAGTTTTCCTTTCCCAATTTTGCCTTGTTTCCTTTTCCCATATCTATTTTGGTATGTGTGTGTGGTTTTTCAATAAACACAATAGTCTATTTATTGGTGCTCCTTCTCCATATTTTGGTCTTCTACCTGCACATATTTATAACTATGATTTCTATCTAGGAAATATCATGGGAAATCACATGATTTAAAATAATGACAAATTAGATAGGGTTTTCATGGATCTCTTTAGTGAACTAGTGGTAAAAAGTTAAAAAAATTAGAACAAGGGATTTCATCTGACAACTCATGTTCATTTCTCATACGATTGAGATAGGTAAACTTGTTGTCAGTTAGTCATATCAAAATGTGCAAATGTGCTATGTAAAAGGTTTTAGGGGTATTTATTAATGATGGAGATGTAAATTTTATTTTGAATGGGATATCTACTCTATATCTTGATGAACAAGGTTTGAATCACAAATTGAGATATATTCATTTACAAAACTCCTAATGATGATCCATTGATTGGTTTGTAGAGTAGCATTGTTGATTGATATCCATTTGAAGAGAATATTTTGGTTAATCCTAATTTGGACGTTTTGAGTTATAAATTTAAACATACTAATGATCTCTACACTATGTCTCTTTTGGAAAGAAAAGGTTGAATAAAAAAGGACAATCCCTTAAGATGACCATCTTGGTATTAATCACAACAATAATGGTGAATTAGAACTAATATTTGAGATTAGAATAAAGAAAGTATTTGTTGGTAATCTTGAATTAATTATCATGGAGAATAAAATCAAGGAATATTTTCAAGAGCTTGGCACTATTATAGATGCAGTGATGATGTATGTCCAAATAACTCAGAGACCTCAGGGATTTGGTTTTATTGCTTCTGCATTAGAAGATGAAATAGGAGTGTAACTTTGAACAAAATAGGCACTTTTGGTTTTATATTCGATCAGGTATGCATTTTTAATCATGAAGATAATATTTATGTAGGCTCCATCAATATGGCAAAAACATGGGTTTAATTGAATAGAAATGGTAGTCTTTCCAAAATTGCATTCCATAAATTGTGTTATTAACAAGATTTTATAACATAAGGTATACCTAGCATTAGATGATCTAAAATCCAAGATCATTAGCCTTAATATTGAATGAATAAGGCATCTAAAAATTTAATTTGTGGCCATTTTTTCTCATGTGCAAGTGTTCATTGTCAATACCTTTAGATGGTTGGGAATATCTCATTATGCATTCTAACTAGTGTTCCAAATGTCATTGATTTAATTTATCTTTCATATCAGTTCAATTGCAGTTCGAAGCATCTACTAAGGAATGAGTGTGTGGATTCTGAAGGATACTATGAAATAATTTCTTGAAGGTGGTCACTCAAAGTCAACAATCATGACATTGCTAATACAAGAGAAATTGCATCACATGATGTATTTATAGGAAAATAAGTTTCATGTGATTGTTGATAAACTAGAAGATACGAGACTTTGAATGTTACATTGATGGTGGCTGTCAAAATGAAGGAGATTAAAAATCTTACAATGTGGGATATTCATTTAAAAGATTCTGATTTTCCAAAGAGTGTTGATGATGAAGCATATTTTTTAGAGGCCCTTATCAAAAAGCTTACAAAGGATATTTTTTCCAGTCATTCCAAGTCATGTGTAAGTTATTTCTGAACATAATATAATAAGCTTTGAATAATTTCAACTAAGAAAGTTTGGGATTTCTCAATTATTGTAATGGTTGAACATGGGTGAATGTGAGAGTATTTTTTGGTGTCATGGACTTCGATGTTTGCAAGATATATAGAGTATAAGTAAAGCTACAAGACAAATCAATATCAATAGTGAAAAATGTGAGTATATAAATTTAAAATGAAATTTATTCCTAAAAGTAAGCATATACTACGACATTTTATCAAATGATTCAAATGGAAACATTTCATTAAGGCATTTTATCAATAATTTTATGTTCAATGAGGTCTTAGATGATGTTGATCAAGAAAATACTCGAGTTGAATAATTATTTTCTTATAGAGTTGACATTGCAAAGCTAGGGAATAATTTTATAATGATGAGGAAGATATTTGTAAAAAATTGTAAGGCAAGCCACATTATTCAAAGAAAGGTATCTCTTTGCATTTTAGTTCATGTGAAAACATATAACAAAAATACCCTTACATACACTATCCTTTAGGTCATTCAGAATATGTGATAGCATCTATCAGGACGAGTACATGATGCCCTCACATACATTGTATTTTGACATGTGATAGCATTTTGATGGTTTGATGACCTATCATTTCGTTTTAGATTATTCATTTATCAGTTGATCAAGTTGTTATTGAATTCAAAACTCGGTTTCTCAATGGATAAAATATTGGTCTACAACACCAGAGAATCTAAGTTCTTTCTATCCCTTGCAGTTCGAAATCCTAATCAAAGCTAGTTATTTTCCTAGTTTTTGGAATGTTAAAAATCAGCGAAATTTCCAATTTTTTATGACAAATTAAAAAATTTGACCTTGATATTTTCAAATTTTAATAAATTAAAATTTCAATCAATTAATTAATTTTAATATCACGAGAAGAATAATTTATTTTTCCCAAACCATTTCGATGATTTTTCAATCCCTCTATGTAAAAAGTTGTTAGTTGTTCCTATAATTTACAAAATCCATTTAACTTTTTATAAGCTATGCAAATGTGTTTCACTTTTTCCCAAACTATACAAAAATATCATAATACTTTTTCAAGTCATGCAATTTGTAAATTCAATTTTGCACATGGTGCAATTTGCATTTTTAATTTTTCAAATCGTGTAATTTGCAAATTTATTTTTTCGCTCATTGTAATTTACAAATTTATTTTACACTTCCCCTCCCATGCAAATATATTTTATGTTTCCCCAATTCTTGCAAGTGAATTTTTTTCTCTCCCAAAGCTTCCAAAACAATTTTATAATCCCTAAATCACATGTAAATGCTTCGAAGCAAATTGCACAGCTTCACATAGGGGTCAAGAGAATTTCTAAGAGAAGCATGAAAGCAATGGAAATGTTTCTCAAAAGGGATATACCATGGGAAACTTACATGTCAATAAATTTGATCAATGGGATATGCCTACAATTATTGAGGCACTATGAACACTACTCATATATCTACTAATAAAAAATCTAGTGAAGTATTATTCAGTGATTCAAATGTTGCTATTTTCTACATAGAAATTACCTTCAAAGATAAACTTGGAGTTGAAAAATTAGAAATATCTTTACATTGACACGGAGAAATGAATGACAAGGAGAAATGAACGTCTTGAGCTGAAGAAGTCTGCATAATTTTGTTGCAAAGAAATATTTTGTAATCTCAATGAAAAAAAGTCGGCTATCTATTGGAATATAGATAGGAAGAACTGAATCACTAAGCTTTCCCTTGGAAGGTGGCCCATGAATTGGTACTCAATTGATTTCTTATTGACATATATAATTCCCATTATATGCTGTAAATATTTTTATTGTCCTTAGCATGAAGGGAAGAGAGAACATTATTCTTATTTCAATGGTGATGTGCATGACATAAATGATAAAAGTCAAGATACCTTCTTTTCTCATGCGTTAGAGGTGGAATATTTAGTGTCTTCTCTAGAAAAGATTCTCTTAAAATCACCCAAAACGATGTCCGATGATAATTGTTGTGAAGGATGAAATGTGCAGAGGAGGACGGGGAATGTGAGAGACGGTCAATGACATAAAATAAATTCTTGTGATCCAAATAGACTTATTGTAGCTTTGAAAAAGAATATGGCCATCCATGAAACAATAATGGAAAATATATTTTTGTTGGATGTGGTAGTTGTAAGTGCCCTGCTAGATATGTATGGAAAATATGGTAGCATCGACAAGAGACGTGAACTATTTGACAAAATGCCTTAGAGAAATGTGGTCTCGTGAATTGCAATGATTACAGGATATGTCCAACATGGGAAAAGGAAAGGTGCTCAAAATATTTGAAAAAATGCATGAAGTAAGAGTAAAGCCAAACCATATAACGTTTCTAAGTATTCTCTCAGTTTGCAGACATGATGGAGTTGTGGATGATGGCTTTTGGTATTTTGATTCCATGGTCCAAGATTATGGTATTTCACCAATACTTCATCATTATGCCTACATTATTGACTTTCTTTGCCATGGAGGACGACTAGATGAGGCATAGGATTTTATCATAAAAATGCCTTGCGAATCTACTCCTTTGGTATAGTGTACCTTGCTTGGTGCCTACACAATTCATGGGGATATGAAGATTGGAATGCATGCTGCAACATTAGCAGAGGCAAGTCTCCGAATTAAAAAAAATGTTTGGAAACATTTTGTCAAATAATTGAGGTTCATGCCAATATTTGGAATCCAAATGTAATTGACAAGTGGAAAGGAGATAATATGCATCTTCCCTACTAGTGCAAGCACGTGTGCAATGGATCATGCTAATTGAAAGGACTGATAAACAACGATAGGGCGGTCAATTGAGCTCAAGTCTCTGAGTCATTTCGTCAAACGACTCACACGTTGCCCATAAAAAAAGGCGATTGACAGTGCAAGGACCAATTTCAATCTTTCCAGGCGTCATCCCAGGGGTTGACAGATTACAAATTCGATGCAAAATTTCAATGAGACGTTTTTTTCAAATGGATCGTGAGTCACCTATAAATCCAAAATGAAGGCTAACTGGCGAGAATATCATGTCAAGGTGTTAATATTTTGAGATATGCGAGAACCATTCATTAATTGTTTGTATAGAGGCAGCATTTCCCAAGCCTGAATATAAAATTTCATTCATGTTCTTGTTGTGGTCCTTGGACAATTATGTGATGTCATTGTCAACCCTTTTAGAGATCAAGTTGTTAATGGAATCCTTCGATCCTCGTTGTATGATTTTGTCCAGGTAGTAATGAGTTTACTAAATGCGTGGTATGATATGCATTTGTTTCAGTATAGCAAATTGTGAAATTATACGCTTTTGAGAAGACCATTATTTAAAACTTAATGCACGAGAGCGAACAAATGTCTACAGGAACGGATCCCAAAAGATATTGAAGTAGATCTCCAAAATATTCAGACAGGCTTCTACATGTCTTGTGCTATAGAAGTGGCAAAGAGTCTTCAAAGTTTCTTAAAAAATAAACAGACTACCTAAATCTGTAGGTTATGATGATATAATTGGTAAGGAATCATCACCAATGTCTCCATTTATGAGTGCATCTAAAGGACATTTTGTTGGCACCGTTACAAATAGGTTCCGTCAAAATCTTATAATATTTTCGTGTAAATGTTAAATCTTGTTTTACAATTTTTAGTTGAATTTTTTTTATAAATACAAATTTACAAATGTAAGTCATTCAAATGTATTTTGTTAACGTTGTAAGTTGTAATTTCCCTTTTGCAAGTGGTGTAATTACACCAATGTACTTTTACATCACTTAAGAGATGCATTTTTGTAAACTCATTTTTGTAGCGTTCAAAACATAGAAAAGGTGGTTACACACTATAACTACCTTCCTACATTATAAATATGAGTGCTCGAACCATTATCCAGGGACAATTTGGTAGTGAGACTATGTGAAGATTTCGCTGAAGAGCTAAGCTTTGTTATCAACTCGATAAAGAACAAAATTGGGATATTTTTTAAGGTTTGTATTTGAAATTTCTTCATGAGTTATTATTTTGTATATGATTCCCCTGTTTCTATATCTATAATTTCAATTTATCTTTGTAATCATTACTAAATTCTATGATAATTGAAATTTCACATTAAATATTCCTTTTAAAATCTTATTGTGTTATTTCTATGAATGTGAAATCTTGGTGGGGTTTAAACAATATTTCAATTGTATTTTATGGGTAAATATGGGATTGTTGCCTTTGATTTGTTATAATTGTTAAAAAAATGACTCGGTATATTTTTCCCACTCATAAGGGTATAATTATGTCTTTATCACCCATTGAATAAGAGATATTTCCATGAACACAGTGTTTCTCTCATCTTGGACTATTCTGGTAAGTTTTTATATTTAGCTACACATAGTTGTTTTCATTTTTCCTACAATTATTATGGTAGTTTTTATGTTTAACTAACTGTAGTAACCATGTTCTCCCTTATTCCTTTCCATTCTCGATTCTTCCATTTTTTCTATTATTTCTTTCTTTCCACTCATTTCCTTTAAGTACTTTTAGCTTAAAAGTAATAAACCATTAATAGAAAATATTTTTACTATAAATAGATGTGAATATGTATTCCCCTGCTTCTCCCTTTTTGACTTTCAATAAGGGTAGTTTTGTCTGTTAATAGGAGATGAACTTTACCCTGCATTGCTGACTAACATAAGGACTCAATTCCCACATCGCTGACTCAAAGTCACTAATTTGTCCCCCCTAACAAATTTTTGAGCCACCAAATACAAAAAATAAAAAATAAGAATTTACCATTGGGGGACAATAATTCATTTTTTATGAAAGTATCGAAAACAATGACATCCAAGCAAAGACAACAAAAATACTAACATATCAAAAATGAACAATAATGTTTTGGATTTTTATTTAATATAATAAAATTTCATACAATCGTTATAAAATGAATAGAATATTTCCCAATATCATCCTAGAAAATATTCCAAAATAGTTCATATAAAATTATAATATTGACATAATAATGTATTAATTTGTATCAATTAATTAACTGGAACTATTAAATATAAAATATTTTAGAATATCATCTCAAGAAATATTTTTAAATTTTTGCATATCAAATTTTACGAACTCTTACACTAATATAAATTAAAATCTTATAATTATCCACAATAAAGAGAGTAATTACTTCAAATAAAAATTATTATACCCTATCTTAGCATGAATTAATATTAATCGTTTTAAACGTTTACCATATTCCGACACTTGTGATTAATCTTAAGAACCTCTTTTAAACACACCATATATTGAATTAATGATTAACATCGGACACTAAACTTAGATTTTCTGATAGTTTTATATCTTGATTGTCTAACTAGAAACTATCTAAAACTTGCTTACTAACTATTTTAGTATTTCACTTCATTCAGATTCACCTCCACCTGTCGAACATCATCAAATTTCAATTAGAGCATTAGATATGGTGTTATTAACATTTTCAGAATACCTTTTGACCTCCGATCTCCACCTCATTATTTATTTTAATCTAAATAAACATCAGCTTCCGTCTTCAAAAATTTCTCTGAGCGAAGGAACAAAAGTGATTGTAACCATGGCATTTGCAGGTTTTTGTAGGTGAGCAGTTTTTGTGGGTGAGCAGTTTTCGTATGTAGTAGTGCTAGCTTTCATGAGGTTTTAACCGCGTCGAATAGCAAATCCTGCCGAGTTTAAATCTTGGGGTGTTCCTCTCAGGTGAAGATATGAACTAGTTTCCAACTTCCCGCTGTTGTAGTGCTACAAAGGGTTGCCAAATTTTTATTTTTGCCTCCATTCTAAGTGGATGTAGCTGGCCAGGCTTTTACATCTTATGTGTGAACGGGGAATGTCCACTAATCCATTTTGAGAGAGAGATTCACTCCTTCCAACTCAGTGTTCTTGTTTAGCTAACATCCTCTTTATTAACATTCTACAAGTTGCCTTTTATAATGGGGAGGATCCAGTTGTCATGTGTCCTAAACTTGCATCTACGTGGAGTGTAAATTGTGCCACTTCAACACTTAAAATTAATGTTGATGGATAGATTAGCACGCCTATTTATTTATTTTAGATTTTCAGTATGTGATGTGTTTACTTTTTATCGTGTAGGAGATCATTATAGAGTCATTTCGAAGGTCAAATGGGTCAGTGATAATGACACCCAAAAAAAGTGGGTGTCAAAAATGGGACATTTAAACTTTAATTAATAACAATCAACCCACAGTATGTATGTAGTCAGATCGAAGTGACCAAGCACTAACACCTCACGACCCTACATTTAATACCATTGATTGGCATTAAAGGATCTCATCCCCACACTAATTCATACCTAACACTTTGCATCTTTGAACTTGTCACTCTACATGTGCATTGTTCTTGAAGGGAAGCGTAGATGTAGGGTGACATTGAATGTTCCTGGTATAACCAATTGAAGAGGGGAGAATATTTTGTGATGTTGGGAAGAGCAAAAGTTGACTTTTTACAATGATGTCAAACCCCTACCTCCTCTCTTTGATACACCAACCCCCCACCTACTTGGTAAGTGTTATTTGGTTCCGCCATTTATGAAAAATCAATGTTCTGAGAGATCTCATTTTTTTCATGTACTATTTACTTCAGCCATTTATCTATCAGATGATGCCACTAATGTTTTGCCTCTGGTAGATCTCAGGCTTCATATACGTAGACATCTAATAGCCTATATGAAGTAAATATTTTAGTAGAGACTTCTCAATTTGCATGGTTGTTTGCTTGCCATTGTTGTTTATAACTGAGGTTTTTCATACCTTACTTAGGCTATAAGCAGAATGGTTAAATAAATGTGAATATGACTTAGAATGTTTGTCAAAAGAAATTATTGATCTATGTGAATTATTCCATGAATTCTTAAACTATAGTTTAATTCCATGTAGTCGATCTATGAATCATTTGGAATGAGCAATTTTGGCTTAGAAAAATTAATGACCATTTAAGGTTAACTTGTGTAATAGACCCCTACCACCTCCCTTTGCAATGCCAAATACCCACCTGCTTGATAAGTGCTATTTGCTTCCACCATTTAAGAAAAATCAATATTTTGAGAGCGATTGCTTTTTTCATGTGTTATTTTCTTATATCATTAATCCATTAGGTGATGGCACTAGCGTTTTGCTTCTAGTAGGTTTCACACTTCATGCACGTAGACATTTCATAGCCTATATTTAGTGGATATTTCAACATAGCCATCTCAGTTTTCATTGTTTTTCAATTTCCATTTATGCTTACATATGAGGTTTTTAATATCTCACTAAGGATATGAGACAAATGGTAAAACATTTGAATATGGCTTGAAATGTTTGTTAAAAATATAATAATTCTATGACTCAATTAAAATTAAAAATTAACTTCCTAGATTTTAAAGTTTAGATTAAGATTTATCTCAAAAAACCTCAATAATTAATTATGCTAATTTTTTCAATAAGAGTGAAGATTCAAGAAATGGTTTTCCATCGTTTGTGTATCTGGTTGTCTTCTATTAATTTATCTCTTAAGGTTATTCACTTTGTAATAGTAGTCAAACATGAAGTCAAAGATTTGATGCAGTTTTCAGTACCTGATGATAATTTAATGAGAATAAGGCTCTACTATTTCAAACCTAATTGGTTTAGACCTAGACAAATCTAATGGTATATGTATTCCATACCATGTTTGATAAACCAATGAAACAATCCAAATGATCTAACTCTCCCGTACGAATTAACAATACAACAATCAATTACATGAAGAAAATTCAAACAAATAAGTATTTGATTTATTTATATGAATTACATTCATAAAAATATCTTTTTGTCATTTAAACTATTCACTACAAACAAGGTTATGTCAATGTGTCAAGGTCATATAAATATCCTATTATTGAGGAGTGTATCAATCTCACTACTCCATTTTATAATTGAGGGAAAATTATGCACAAACCTCTATGTGGGAATGCATGCATAGTTTGGGTTGAGCACCATTAACTAAATTTTTAATGTGCCACTTTTGGCCCCCATTTTTTCTTTCTAAATTTCATTATCACCAATTATTTTAACCTACAATACATCTCTATACTGACCCTTTGCATGGTAATCATAACCCTTACATCATACTGACACATCATACCTTGAATGTTTATAATTAATAATTAGACACACTAAGCCATTCATAAATGTCAATTTTAAGTGTTGACATGTCACAATTTAGGACGCATGACTACAAACATGAAATTATTTTATGGGCTTATTGAATGCACTAGTGAGAATATTTTCTTGTTGACTAAAAGGAGTAATCAAAGTCACCCTATAATAAAGGAGTTTGTATATAATATTCATTCTTATAGGGTGGCTTTGAGTGTTCCTAGTAGTGTATAAAAACCTTTAGGGCTTCCATCAACATACTACATTTTATCTTCTCTTCAACTCAAAACACATTCAAGTGACAATTATTATGAATTTCATCTTTCAACAAATTTTTCATTACTATGAGTTTGTAGGTTATAATTTTATGTGGTTTAACAAGTATATGTTCTTCATTGTTAAATTTTCCATCCCTGTGAATAATGAATTTATAGGTGGGGTTGTTAAACCTCACTAAGGCCATGAGCCAAAGTGACTTATGATATTTTTTCCCTTTATTACATTTAATAAATCTTCGGTCTTAGTATGGATTTAATTATTTTAGTTCTATAGTTAATTATTATATCTAGTTAGGCATGAATAATATTTTAAGAAGAATCATTTATATGAATTCAATTCATGTAAATATGTTTTTTCATTTATTTATATGGATTATTATTATTATTTATTAGTGTTTCAATTCAATATAAACAAGGTTATGCTGATGTGAAGCTTAAATGTATTATTAGGATCTAAAATTGGGACATTAAACCATCAATTAATAGCATTTAGCCCATGCTATGCATGCATTAATATTGAGGTTACCATGCATTAACACCTCACCACCATACATTTAATACCAAGTAGCTAGTGCTGAAGGAGCCCATCCCCATGCTAATTCACACCTACCACTTTTCATATTTGTCCATGTCACTTTGAAGGCCTTGTTATTGAAGATAAGCATATGGGATGTATCTTCAAGTGGAATAAGCTATAAATTCTTAAGGATGGAATTAATATCCATATTTACACTTATGTTTTTAAACATGAATAATAATTGGATTATATTTCTTAAAC
>JARHVA010000015.1:8397500-8425000 GCA_037957365.1 Torreya grandis
ACACTATTATGCTTCAAACCCGTGGAGGTAAATATTTGTGTATATAAAACTTTTACAAATTGTTTAAACTTTATTCATCCTTTTCAATTATATTTTAGGGTAAGTCAAGAAACATTTGTGTCATCTTTCATACATTTTTATTTACATACTTAATTATGGACTCTAGGAAATATTTGGCCTACCTTAAGATCTTAGGACTCAAGTAGAAGATGTATTTATTCATCTTCATTGTATATACTCCTTCAAACCTAGTGGCTAAGTAAAATATATGGAAGGAAATGTCAATGTTTTTTCATTTTTTTCAAGATGAGCAAATTATGTTAGCTAGTGATTTCAACTATATCTTGATAGATCATGAGAAAAGTGGTGGGATTCATATAAATACTCAATCCAATTTAGACTTCATTGAAGTTTTTAGTGATAATAATCTATAAGACATATAGCATAAATTTAGATCCTTTACCTAGAATAATATAAGAGATAGTTTCGGTAACATTGTTAAAAGAAATGACAAATTTATACTCTCTAATCATTTGCTAAATCAAAATTAGATCCCTCACTCAGATATTCTAAAGGTCTTAGGTTCTGACCATTTTCCCATTTCCCTCACTATCAAAGGAGATATTTAACCTTCTAGTAGAGCCTTTAGATTCAAGGTGATGTAGCTAAAGGATCCAAATCTAATAGAACTAATATAAGACTAGTAGAAGTAACAAAACCATAGAGGTGAAAATAGAATGCTTAATGAATCTCAGAAGCTAAAAAAATGTTAGACAACACCTTCATAAATGAAAAGAAGAAGTCTTTGGGAACATATTTAGGGATAAATATAGTATTGAGTTTGATTTTTAAGGTGCTCAAGACCATGTGTACATGGCTGGTCATAAAAAAACCTCACTTCTCATGGAAAAATATATAAGTGCAAATATGAACTTTGTTTTAGTAAAAGAGGATATTTTATGGAAACAAAAACATATAGTGTTGGATTAAGTAAGGAGACCATAACACAGTTTTGTTTCACCAATTTACCCTAGCTAGTTCTAATTTTAATAGGATCTTGAAAATCCAAACTAGTAAAGGTCTTTTTACTAAAGATTTGTATGTGATTTCAAAGAAGGATTTTCATTTTTTTGAAAACATTTTTAGGACTCCTCTCGTATTTTTACTTTGGATAAAAATGAATTTGTGGATATTACTCCAATAATTATCAATGATAATCATAATGTTGACTTAATGAGGCCTTTCACAGAGGAGGAAATGCATAATGTGCTTTGGAACATGGAAAATTATATATCTTGGAGGATTGATGAGTTCCCTCTGGGATATTTTAAAAACTTTGTAGAAATTGTAAAAAAATATATGCTCAAAGCTGCTAAGGAATCTAGATCCTCAAGAACAATTCTGAAGGATTTTAATTGCACCTTTCTAGCTCTAAATCCCATGAAATATAAAGTGAACTCTCTAGATAGAATCAGACCTATATCCCTATGCAACACAATCCAAAATGTTATATCAAAATCCTTATATAATCTTTTCTGGACCCTCCTTCCTCATCTCATTTCATATTAGCAAGGTGTTTTTGTAAGAAATAGACAAATCTTAGACGGAGTTGTTATTTTGGATGAGCTAATTCACTTAGTTAAATCAAATAACAAAGTGACAATGATCATCAAAATTGATATCTAAAAATTATATGATAGGGTGAATTGGATCTTTATTGTAAACATCCCTAGCAATTTTTGGTTCTATGAGCCCTGGTGTGATTGGATCATTATTGTGTCTCTACTCCTACATTTTATGTTCTTGTAAATAGAGTCTCAAATATTCTTTTGATGCTTCAATAGGTATCTATCAAGTATATCCTCTTTCCCTACCTATTCATCATCATGGCAAAAGCCTCAGAGATATCTTTAAAATTAAATATTTCTAACTCATATTAGAGGATTCAACATTATTAGTAATGTAAACTTATCTCATGGTTGATTTGTGGATGATACAACTCTGGGAAACTATGATCACATTTGATAATTTATAATGCTAAATAAACTATTATATTCATATAAGTGTTGTTATAGATAAGATATTAACCTCTTGAAATCTAACATTTTATTCCTCTGCACTTCACCCTACAGTTAAAATAAGATAAAACATATTTTAGGTTTTTGTTTGCATTCTCTTGTTAAGCACAAGATATACTGAGAGGGGGCATGAATCAGGGTATCATATAACTTATAAACTTTTAGTTAATCAAATTCTACTTAACCATTCATTCAAGATATGCAATAAAACTGAAATAATAAACACCACACAAGATAGAGAGAGACACCATATTTTAACTTGGAAACCTAATGTGGGAAAAACCACAGAGAAAAATATCAATTATATGAATGAACACAAACTCAAACTATAATATTCATAAGCACCAACTTCTAAGAGTACCAACCCTTTGTTGAGAACCAACATAATAAGTATTCATGAGCACTAACCCCTTTATTAAGAACCAAACGATAACTATTCATGAGAACTAACCCACAGGAGCACCAAACCCTATTGTGTATACCACACAAATATATCTCATTACAATATCTCTTTCTTTTCTCTCCTTTGTTCTTCTAAGCTAGATATGACAATTACAAACCATGCTCTCTTTCACATATTACAAATGGATTCCCATGCCTTTATTTATAGCTTAACAAATGAGATTTGGTATTAACCCTTTGTGACCTCTCAATCCTCATGAAAAATGGTGCCACAATTACATGACCCTTCTAATCCTTGTATTTCAAAAGTCACTAGGTGACCCTTCATAAGAAAATGCATATTTCCCCTTTTGTATTTACCGTGGTGACTATTTGTATTCTTCAAAGTGTCCCTTCACAAGAAATTGTGCTCTTCTTATTTTATCTTCACTTTGTGACTCTTATAATTCCTCAAGATGACTCTTCATTGGAAAATGTAACCCATTCCTCTTTTGTCTTTACCCCATGAGTCTTTGACTTCTCCATGGGCCCTTCTTTTGACTTTATGTAACCAAAAATACATTTGTTAATATTAAATAAATATCAACACACTTTAGCTAAAAATATGAACATTAAAAATACCTTTAGAAAATAAATGTTATGGGGCCTTTATCCTTGATGGCAATATTTCCAACAATCTCCCCTTTTGTCATTGATGGCAACCTCAAACTAAAACTACCATATCTTAAAACCTGTATTACACATGATAAGCTACATATATATCCAAATTGAAAAATATACAATAACTCCACCTTATTGTATCATCCTATACTTGTTCTTGTACCTATACTTGTACCTATTACTACACTTCTCCCCCTTTAATATCAATGGAAAAGGGCCTATCCTAGAGCTAACACTGAGCTCCCCCTCAACTAATTCTAATCCTTAATGGTAAGAACTAAAATAAATTACTCCCAACTCCTCTTATAGATCCTTTAATGTGTCCTTTGATCGAGCCTTTATGAAGATATCTGATAACACATAAATTATTGCCTATCCTCTAAGCATCTACAATCAACTCATCTGAATATTTTATTCTAATCTTACAACCTTCTACATAAAACTTTAATGTCTATCCCTAATCACATATTTGACTTACACTCAATATATTATGGTTAATACCTTTTTATGTATAGAACATTCTTGGTCTTAGTTATACCATTATCCAAACTTAAAGTACCTTTTCTGGCTATCCTGGTAGTGGTTTTGTCTCCAAATTTCACTGTGCTATCATTTATATTTTTTAGAGTTATAAACTTACTATTGTCTCATATCATGTTCATTGAACATCCACTATCAATGAACAATGGCTATTCTTCATTTATTGCATGTAAATCTATCTGGACTAACATATAATATTTAATTTGTTTCTTCTACCATGAACTTGTCTAAACTTTCTTCGTTATGAATGGAGATTTGAAGATTTGGTCCTTATTGAATGACTCAGACATATTTATACAATGTCAAGATATGTTTCTAAAACTATTAAACTTGTAACATATTATGGCCTCTTCATCAAAACCTAACAGAGGATCAAATGAGTTGTAGCTTCTACTTGACACTGCATGAGTTTCCTTCTCCTTGTTTCTAAAATTGTTATCTCTTTTCTCATATTCAATTTTCTTATGACCATATCCATTACAATAAAAATAATAACCATGAAAATAGAACATGTTTGTGTATATTTGTCCTGATTGTCTTTTGTAGTTTTGTTCCTTCCAATGTTCTTTACTTGAAGTGACCTCTATAGTTTTAACTTCTTCCTTTTTCATTTCCTCTTTTGTAAGAGCTTCATAATAACTCTTTCCCTTGTTGGTGAAAGAAGTGTCCTCCCCTTTGTTTTTTCAAATATGACACCTCTCTTATCTGACATTGATCTTTGACTTTCTAATATCTTATTCAACATATTAGTGTTATTCTCAAATTTTGAATCATTGGTTGCTCTATCATTGACTACTTTATTTGTTTTCTCAAGATCTACTTTTAAAGAGGTAATTTCAACAACATACCTTTCACATTATTCACTTACTTTTTATAACTAAGCTTTAAGATATTCTTCATTCCTTTTGGCTTCGTCAATGTGTGCTTGTAGATTTTCAATTATTTATTTTGACTCATTTTCATATTTTTTATCTAGCACTTCAATCTATGATTTTTATTCTCAAGAGATTATAATTATTCTAAGGAAAAAATGAGTTCTCCTTCTAGATTCACCTTAGCTTCATCCTTGCTTTCACCATGTTTTTCTTCTTGATCATCTCTACTTTTACTTGTGGAGGCATCTTTATGTATGATCATGAATAGAATCTCTTCTTCATTTGAGTCACTGACTCCACTATCTTTAGCTGAGTTAAGATCTTTAGAGTATAAACTCTTCTTATTTAATCTCTTTTTGTATTTGCCTTTGAAGTTTTTCTTGTATGTAGACTTTCCTTCTTCATTTCCACCATTATTCTTATCTGGGTACTTATCTATAAAATGTCCAATCTTACCACATTTAAAACATTTAAATGGCAATTTTCCTTGATATTTACCTATGCCCTTTTTTGTCTTGTGGATGAATATATATCCATTTTAATCTTTCTCATCACTAAACCTTTCACTTGATCCTTAAATTTTATCCTTGTCTTTCTTTGATGTCTTGAAAGAAGCTTCCCTCTTTTAGGGTATCTCTTGTTTAGTTTGCATCGCATATGTCATAAAAATACCATGTAGTTCATCCATTTTTATCTTGGATAGATTCTTCATCTCCTCAAGTGATAAAACCTTTGCATCATATCTCATTGGTAGAGATCTAAAAACTTTTTATACCACTACTTATTATTCTAAGTTTTCTCCAAGGCCTTGAATCTAATTAACTATTTAATCAACCCATAAAAGATGACTTGCTATATTTTCTTCCTCATCCATCTTCAAACTCTCAAACTATCATCTGAAAGTCTGGAGCTTAGCTTGCTGAACCTTTCCATCACCTTTGTAAATATTATCAAGATTTACCCAAGTCTCATGAGCAAATTTGGATTTCATAACTTTAACATATTTTAATTGACATAAACCTCATAAAATAGCACTCAAATCTTTAGCATTATTTTGACTTGCCTTCTTTTCTACCAAAGTAGTTATAAGTGTTTGTAGCTCTTCATATTCCTCCATCACTAGTTGCCAAATGTCAAATCCAAGGGCCATCAAGTAAGTCCTCATCTTTATGCTCTAAATGGCATAATTTTTCCCATAAAAAAATGTGCCTTATTTGTAGAAAAACCTTCATGTGATCTAGCCATCATGTTTTCCCTGATCTACCTTCAATATGTTAAACTCTTTTCAAAATAACCTGCTCTAATACCAATTATTAAGCACAAGATATACTAAAAGTGGTGAGAATTAGTATGTCATATATCTTTTAAAATTTTACTTAATACAATTCCACTTAAAAATTCATTCAAGATATGGAATAAAACTGAAACAATAAACATCACACAAGATAGAGAGAGACACTAGATTTTAACATGAAAACCTAATGTGAGAGCAACCATGGAGAGCAATCTCAAGTAAACGAATGAGCACCAACTCAAACTACAATATTCATAAGCACCAACTTGGAGGTACACCAACCCCTTTGCTAAGTACAAACACAACAACTATTCATGACCACCAACACACAAGAGTACCAACCCCTTTGTTGAACACCAACAGAACAATACATCATGAGTACCAACCCATATTGTGTATAACACATAACTATCTCTTAATGTTGCTTTCTCAAGAAATGATAACGCATTACAATATCTCTTTCTTTTCTCTCCTTTGTTCTTCTAAGCTAGATATGATAATTATAAACCATGCTCTCTTCCACATATTACAAATCACTTCCCAAGCCTTTATTTATAGCTTACCAAATAGAATTTGGCATTCACCATTTGTGACCTTTCAATCCTCATGAAAAATGGCACCACATTTTCATGACCCTTCAAATCCTTGTATTTGAAAAGTCACAAGGTTACCCTTCATAAGCAAATCCATCCTTTCCCCTTTTGTCTTTATCTTGGTAGCTTTTCATATTCCTCAAAGTGTCCCTTCATGATAAATTGTGCCCTTCCTCTTTTGTCTTCACTTGGTGACTCTTGGAATTCTGTAATATGACTCTTCATGGGAAAATGCATCCCATTCATCTTTTATCTTTACCCCATGACTCTTTAACTTCTCCATGGGCCCTTCTTCTGACTTTATACAACCAAATATATATTCATTAATATTATATAAATATAAGCACATTTTAGACATAATATGAACATTAAAAACACATTTCAACAATAAATGCTATGTAGTCTTTATCACCAAAGCTAGACCTTTGACATCAATGACAATATTTCCAACATCTCTTCCTATAAAATACTTGGTGATCCCCCTCTTTGATGGTTGGTCAAAAATACAATTTAATGAAAATATTAATATAACCTTATATAATAAACTATATTATTTGAAAGGAAAATGGCTCTTTTAAGTAAGAAAAATTCAATTGATTCAATTCGTACTCCAAATAATTCCAATCTATATGATTTCAGTCTCAAAAGCTCTAATAAGTGTCAAATCCATATTAACTAAAATTATGAAAAATAAATTAGGGAATGGTCATTATGAGACTAATAAAATTGATTTAATAAAATGAGAAGAGATCTAATTTCCTAAATCAAAAGGTGGAGCTAATATTAGAAAATTATTCAAGATGAATGAAACTCTGGGAGCAAAATATATATGGATAACATATTAGGATAAAGAAAACACTCTCAATATTTTTCTCTAAATAAATTATCTTGATAACATAGATGAGCATATCCATATTTTTGCCATATAAAATTGAATATATGGGTCTCATAACTAGAACTTCCTTGGAAAATATGGATGTCTTATCTCAAACTCCCTTCACTAAGATATTAAAAATGGTAGATTTCTAGACTTTTGGAAGGATTCCTAGTCTAGTGTGGGCCATCTCTATAATCATCCATCCTTGAACACTTTAGAAAAGTACATTTCAAATCAATGAAGATAATTAGTTTGTAATTACTAGGTTGAAACCCAAAGTGTTTGGGTCTATTAGCAAAGATATGAAAATCCAAGTCTTTCTGCTACCTTTAAAGAGGTTTTTAAAGATAAAGTGTCACCTCCTAAGAATAAATTAATTGGAGAGGATTTTCATGTTCTCTTAAAATATAATTCACTAAAAAATAATTTCATCCTCCCTCCTCAAATCAATAGAAGCATTTTGTACTCTTTGAATCCTATGAACAACAATTATGTCAAGCTAAATTTTGACATCGATTCCAAATTTAGCACAGGTCTCTCTAGAGGTGGAGACACCTTCAAAGATATTTTGGGTCAAGTTATTTCTTGTCTTTCCATCAACATTCCATGATATTGAAATAGTTTGGTTGAATCTCTAGCACTCCTTAGAGGTTTGAGAACTGCTACTGATTCAAATTTCAAGTAATTATTTGTGGAAGGTGATTCTCTCTTTATTATAAATGTGGTTAAATTGATACGATATTATAAGTGACAACTCAATTCTATCTTTCAATATATCATCCTTGTCATTTATTTTTTTAAGACATTTATTTCTCCCACAACTATCATGAGTCTAACTCTCAATTCAATTTCTTGACTAATTTTTGAGCACTTTATTTTACTCATAATGAATATTTTCATTATGAATTACCCCATCCCTATGAATAATGTAAATAATTAATTATAAAAGTCTTGACCCATTAACAAATTTCACTTTTGTCAAGTTATCATCAAGGGATTCAGTGGTCTAGCTTTTGGAGTGTTTCTTGTAGTCTAATGTCTTCCTATTTCAACTTCTTCGATTGTTTATGTTTTTTAGGATTGAAGAATACATGGTTTCTATCTTGGGTTTTTACATCACCAAATTTTTCTCAAGTCATGATCTTGGTTTAATCTTTTAAGTTTAATTTTGGAGATTGGTGACCAAGCCTTCAGGAGATGGCATTTTCCTATGTTCTATGAGTCATTCCATGGTGGTACTTCCCTCTTGCACTCTTGAACTACATTAGGATGTGAATATTTAGGGATTTAGTTATTTTTTATTCTCTCTTATATCTAGATTTTTATATTTATTCCAACTTGTTTTTTGACTTTCTACACATCTCCTTTTATTCTCCCAAAAGCTTCTTTTGTCTTTCTTGGTTTGATCTAGTTAAAATAAGGTCCTTTTTTCCTTCATTGTTATCTATAAAAACTATTTTACTTGAATAAAATTTATTTAGTATATATTTAACCAATGTATTCCATTTTATTTACATATAAACTTGGATTGTAAATCTAATTAAAAAATTATAGTGGATTCAAATTTATTATTTATATAATTAATTAGTCATAAAATATCATTCTTATTGTAGAGAAGAAACTTCAATCTAGCAATCATGGATCCTATAAATAATCCTTCTATTTATTATAACTACTATTCTCACCATAAATATCTCAAAAAATGTGTGCAAGGAATTAAGGTAATAGCCAAAATATGTGAGACAAATTATATACATAAATTTGCATATAATGGAAAGTACAATGGGACTACCCAAAGAAAAAATTATGGGATGCATGCATGGGAAAATTTTATATGAATAATCTATACATAATGTGTAATTTTCATGGAGGGTGTGATATTAGTTATGTGATTGATGGTAGGTATAGAGTGAAAGGTATTTATGGTCAAAGGGTTGTGGATGGTTCCACTTTCAAGGATGATCTTGGAACTAATCCATAGGTCACCACCATGATGCTTGGAAGGTATGTATGTTTTATTTTTCCTTCTCTTTCTTCTCAAATCATTTATTTTTTACTTTAGATATTGAATTTTCATTGTGAGTTTGTATATTCCCCAAGATCTTTCAACCTCTAGATAAAAATTTCTAGCATACTTGTGCATTGTTTGAAAGGAATAAAAAGAGGAAAAAATCTCATTTTATTAAGTATTATTATTAGTAATGAAAACATATATGCCCATATTAAAGATGGTACAAATTTAGGTGTGCGCCTCTCTCTATTTTATTTGTGAATCTGTAAAACATCATTATCTTTCCATTTGACATTAAAAACATAGAAACCTTTTTCTAAGGGAACATACCTCTATATGGAAGTAAATATGACTTACCATATATTTGTGTAAATATCCAAAATGCAGTGATCAGTATCAAAGGGTTTAATAACTTTTATTTTATTTTATGTGTCTCTTTTTAAACATAAATACACTAGATTAGAAAGAACAAGAACAAGAAAATGAGAATGAGAAAGTAAGATTACATCACCCTTATTTTAATTTACAAAATAAGATACCAAAATATGTTTTTTGAGGAATGATTGATGCCTATGCATGTTTTAGAAATCTTAAAGTGTCTTTTGGGATATAAAGGATTAAGACTCTAGAGGAAAAGGTGAAAATTAATCTCTACAACATTTATATAGTGCTTCCCACCCTTGGGGAGAGAGATAGGTTTCTACAAATTTGGAAGGGGATTTTTGAGCTTCACCAAAGATCTAGATAACAAAACTAAACACAATTATAATTAATCATATATGAGACCCATTTGATGCATCTATTTTATAAATATATGTTTATGGAATCTTATAAATAAAAAAATTAATTTTTGGAGTCCAAGGCCAAGATGTCTTTGAAGTCGACGAGGAAGATATAAATTTCTAACTCGTGGGATGATATTTAAATAGAGTTCAGGATGTTTTAATGTGACATTTGAAAAGGATAATATTATATATAAAAGAGTATAAAAATGTATTTACACTCCAAATAATAAAATGGTAGGAACTATTATCTGTATATACTTTACCAGGGCTTAAAAAGTCAAAGATCCTAGTTGTGATTATACCCCTATGTCAACTATTGTAAAATTATATCATAGTTGTTCTTAAAACATGGATTAGAGGTCATATTTGTAATCCAATTTTTTTTTTATGGTAGAGGATGTGTGTTCTTAAGATATAGGGTTTGATTCAAATATTTAGGAAGCCCTTGAGGTATCAACCCAAAGATCTATCTCTCATTATAGTATAAATGGGGGAACCATTTGTGTCACTTCAAAAATCATAGGGTTGGGCCATTTGGACATATTCAAGTTGTTTTCCCATTTCATGCAATCTCTATTTTTAAATTATGGTCAATCCCAAAAGTACACTTAATATTTGGGATTTAAAAAATTCAAATGTTGGGCCTCCATTTAAATAGTTCATAAATTTTCCCTATTCAAGGTCCAAAACACCAAAGTATCTAATGCATAGGGGATAAAAATGGTACCCCCTTATAGATACACACATTTTTCATAAGTTAAATATAGAGAAATTGATCACCAAAGTCTTGGAGGCTATCATTATTACCCCTAGTAAGAGCACATATGCTTCTTTAATGCTACTAGCTAGGACGAAGGATGGGGCATATAGTCTTTGTATTGATTATTCAACCCTAAAAAAATCACAATAATAAATAAAATTTCAATGCCAAGGATTTATGATCTACTTGGTGAGTTCCATGGGGTGAAGTGTTTCTCAAAAATAGTTCTTATATCAACATATTATCAAATACCACTTTGGATTCAATATCAAGATAAGATGACCTTCAAAATGCATTGGGTCATTACAAATTTAGAGCCATATATTTTGGTCTCAATAATGATTTCACCAAATTTTAAGTATTGATGAACATGATATTTATAAATTCATTTATAATTTTTTTATTGTAATTTTGTATGACATTTTGGTTTATACTAATCTATTAACAACCTATCTTAAGCAGCAGAATGTTATGTTGGTTATATTTTATAATGAGAAGTTATATTTCAAGGCTTATAAATGTTAATTTATGTATCCATCCCTATGATACATTTTCCACATAATTCATATCAATGGGTTTTACATTGATTCTAAAATAATCAAGGCCATATGTGACTAGCTTGTACCTAAGACGCTTGAGAAAATTTGTGGTTTCATAGGGTTACCAAGATTTTACATAGGATTCATGAAGAATCTATCTATAATGGCATGCCCCATAACTAATCTCACCATGAATTACTCATTCAAGTGGTCCACATAGGCATAAAAAAATTTAAGGATATGAAAAGAGATTTGGTGTGTACTCCAATTTTAGAAACCCTTAATTTATCAACATTTTTTGTCATTGAAATTCATGCCTCTAGATCTATACTGGGTACAGTTAGATCTTAGTTTGACCCTCCAATCTCATTTTCAAGTAGGAAATTTAATTATCATGAAGGAATTTTGTCCACATATGGTTAAGAAATGCTTGCCATCCTACATGCAGTCATAAGATGGCATCTGATTGTATTAAAAATCAAAATATTTATTAAAAATGACCCCCTTAGCATTAAACACTTGTTAACTCAAGAGAACCTAGTAAATAATCAATATAAATGATTTATTTGCTTCAATCCTATGACTTTGAGATCATTTTCAAGAAAGGAAAGGAGAGTGTAGTGGCAGATGCATTGCCCTATCAAGAAAAACCACCATTATTTAAAATCATGTCCATAAGCTAACCTACTTAGATACATAACCTTCTATAGGATTACTTAAATCAACTTAACTCAACTTATCTCATGAAATAAACTAAATCGGAGGGAAAGGAGAGTACCTTTTTGCTTTGTTATGAAATAATTTTATTTTAAGGACACATTTACTTTAGGGATGACTCTTCATTTATTTTGAAGGCACTAGAGAATGAACATGCATATCCATATATTCGTCATGTTAGGTTTTAAAATAGGTATATAAACATCAAATGAAACTTTTATCACAAGGTAATGAAGGCTATAATTATACATTTTGTAGCTTAGTTTGACATCTGACAATAAAATAAGGGAGAGAGTGTTCTTTAGCCTAGTGTAAACACATAGATTTGGTCATATATACTTGAAAATGCTAATTATTAACACATTTTCGACCATATGAATTATTCTCAAATATATGACTCTTATTCACCATTACTATAATCCATTGATCTATATGTGGGTTCAACCCTTTGTTTTTTTTATCAATACATAAAACATTTCAATGTGAAATGCTCAAGCTAGTTAAAAACATTATCAAACTATCTCCAACATTGAATTTCAGTCCCTAACATTTATGGCCAGGTCTACCCTAGGTGGACCAGTGCATAGTGCAACACTATCCACTTAGGTTGGCCATGCCCCACATCAAATAAAGGATAGTTTATGAATGTAAGAAAAAGGGTCTTCTTACACATTTCACATGGTTGACTAAGGGAAACTATCAAAATATTTACTTATAAATACATGTCAATAGTCATTTATTTCAACCACTTGCTATTCATTTTGTACAAACATATACACTCTTACACATTGATATAATCTACCCTATTCTTCCTAAATTATTCATCATTCATAAGGAGCATCCATAATCCAAATTAGGAACCCTCTAAAACAATCAGAGTTATATAATTTTCAAGTATCAAAACCACTTTATAGCTACATACACAGTCAAAAGAACATAATTTCATAGTCACTCTAGGTGTGAGAATTATGTGGGATTGATTTATCTCATTGGATTATTGAATATGTAGTGAATGGTCAGTCATCAAAGGTGATATTGAGGTCACCTCAACCCATTACACTTCCCTCTTTTCCCATAGATTTTCAAGCTATCAAAGTACCATAAGGGTTCAAACACAAAATAATAAAATATCAATTTATACATGACAAAACCTTAAGTTAAATATCTAGGATTTCTCTTCATATAAGTTTGTAATAGGTAAAATGATAATTTTAGATGCACAGTCAATACAGATAAATTTGTAGTCAATGGACTCAGGGACACTACATTATTTTTTACCTTGCACTCCTATCTAAATATATCTTCTGATTCTTATTCACTCTTTTTATTTATAGATTCCTCATTTGCATATATTTTCATATTGGACACCTATCAAAGTCATATTATGCATGTCCATGGTCAATGGACTTGGGCACGTTGTGCTTCTGTCAAACTATTGTGCTCATGCCCAGATGATCAAAAACTTGAAAGATTTGGTTTAAATATCATTCAAGAAATAATAACAATATAATTATAATAATTTTATCTCTGAGAAGAGATGTTTTATTGATCAAATTTGGAGACCCAAACATATGCCTATCTCTGAGAAGAGATGTCTAATTTTTATTTTGGGTTATATCTTAACTTATACATATTTTTAATGTCAGAGGAGGATGTGTAAGGTTACCATTATCTAGGGATATTAATTGGTTTGAATTCCATGATTTACAATAATACAAAATTTGAGGAATTACTATTTTTAAAAACTTATTATTTTTAGACTACACTACTAAAATTGAAATTTGAAGAAGTTAAATTTGTTTTTAGAGGATAAAAACTCACAAATATATTCTCCATGACATATCATGACATTAATCTCATTCTTAGCTTTCCAACGGTTCAAACGGGGAGTCAAACGGAACTATGGTGTAAAAGTTATGGCTCCAAGAAGTTCAGCCACCAATTGGGGTAGAACCATCACCTAAATTGTTGCCTGAAATATTGCTCAAATCACTAGATGCTATTTATATTCCTAATTTTAATAATGAGCCTTCATATTCATCTCATACTATAATTTTCATAATGAATCATTTATAATAGTAAACAAAGATCAATTTGTGAGCTAAGTGTATTCTTTGTTGTTACTTTCAAAAAATAGAAGTTTTTCACATTTAGTATTTGTCAAAACTAGAATGGTTAATCATTTGTATATTTTTGGGATTTTTATATTTCCATTTTTATACCTATATTTCATTAATAATACAAAAATATGTTTTCCAATCATCCTTTAACAAATAATAATATGTACTATAATGTTTAAAAATATGTATATTACCTTTTCAAAAGTTAGCAATATTTTCAAGCACAAAAAATGGAGTGTTATGCTTAGTACGTAATAATCTCTACTTAAATATAAATGAATCTAATAGTCTCCCTTTGGGACTAATAAATAAAATAATATCATAAAGGTTCATATTATATAAATAAAAGTTTGGGGTTTCTTGCTATTATTGTCCTTGGCAGCTACATCCAATTTTAGAAATCTAAATATTCTAAAGATTGATTGGATTATATCACAAATGAATTAAAATAAGAAAATATGAAAAAAAAAAGTATTTGAAGTATAAAATTAATGAAACATTATTTCGGTAATATTATTATTCTGAACACAATAAATTTTCATTATGCTTCTTTATTTTATCAATTCATAAAGGTAGGATACTAGAAATATGTGTGTGACTACAGGTCTTAGCGTTATACAAATCATTAGTAAGCCAACATAAATAATAATAGCTTATAGTTCAACATTAGTAAGCCTATATAGCATGAAACTCATATTCAAGATCTATAAATTTGGATGGATGATGTGAATATAATATCTCCCTTGCAATGTTAACATTTTATATAGAATGAAACTTGGATTCAGGATCTATACATTTGGATGGAGGATGTGAATATAATATCCCTCTCAATGTCCACATTTAATATAATATCTAGGATCTATAAGTAGAAAATGTGATATAACATTTAATATATATGTGACCCTTGACACTCACTCCATTCTCATCTATGTCAAACTCATGATAGAATTTAAATCTCAAAATTAAATACCATGACCCATGAAAATTGTTTTATTTGCATGACAGGTGCATATACGTTCATCCATGAACCAAGTAAATAGGAGGACACACATGAGATAATTTTAAAATATATTTAGTTTACTAAAAGGATTTGGAAAGAGTGATAATGTTATGATGGGTGAGATAATTACATCTGAGGTGTTTAATAGTGAGGAGCATATCACAGATTCATCTACAGATTTGGAATATGTTGTTCAAATCAAATGACAAGGAATGACAACATATATGCAAAAGAAGAGCTAGTGGTCAACTTGTTAGTCAAATGGTTCATGGGGATTGTTTTTATGTATCACATGGTGCCTTCCAAATCTTAGATGGTATGGTTATTGTTTTAATGTGCGATTTGAGTTATGGGGAGAAGAATAGAGGTGGTGGGAAAGTGGAAGAAGAGTGGGTCATATGTCAAGGAAGCTGCTTAGAGGTAGGAGCATGGGAGGCAACTAGAGATAATAGCCAAAGGATGGTGAGATGGGAGGAGGGGAAGGAAGTGATGGAAAAGGAGGAAATATTGGCTTGGAGACAAGGTGGAGACATGGTAGGGAAGCTAGGGTATGGGCACAACCTTCAGGCTAAGCCTACCAAGGCTTTAAATTCTTATTTATAAAAATAACAATTAAAAAACCCATGAAATTTAATATTAATATTATATAATATAATATTTATATAGATTATATAACATATATAATACTCATATATATTAAATAATTAATTTTTAATATATAAAAATATTATAATATATATTATATAATATGTACATAATCACTAACATTTAATATATATTATATAGTTTATATATTGGAAGAGGGGTTTTGTAAAGTGAATGTGTGTAAAGGGTAAGTGCATGGAGTTGGGGGATAACTCTCTAGACATTTTTGGTAATGCAATCACGTTAATAAATAATGCACCATATTATTTAATTAACATGATCACATTATTTAAATTATGGTTACGTAATTATTGAGACATAATATGATCACATTACTAAATAACATGATCACGTTATTATAAACAATATAATCATATTATTATTGTTTTTAGTAATGTGATCACATTAAGTGTGTTAAAAAAATCAAAACTCAAATGCAAATTCATCATTTTGAATTCAAGTTTTCTTTTCTATCCTCACCTTTCATGATCATATTTTGTGTGAGAGAGACAAAACCTTGATAGAAAGCCACTAAATTCATCCCAAGAAGCCACAAATTGATGATTCCACCACGTAGAAGAGTTAAGTGCTAAAAATCTATACTTTTTAACCCTAATTTTTCATTATTTTCATTTTTTTATCCTAATTTATAGTAATTTAAGTAATCTTTAGTTGAAATTTGTTTGTTTTGAACAACCCATCCTACTAACCCTTCTAACCCTCCATAGAATTCTTTTGTTCCTCATCACCCTCCATAAAACCTTCTTGTTCTTCCTCCTTTCCCTCCACCTAACCCTCTTGTAGTTACAGAAAATCCCCCAGGGAGTTAAGAGATTCTAATTGACAACATTATGGGAAATAAAATTGAAATTGAATAATTAATTGGGAGGATGAAGGATCTCACTTCCACCAACCACCACTGCACCCATTTAGCTAATTCACTAGAGACATTATTAGGTCAAATTAACTCTATAGAGAGTCAAATTAATAGATGAACTTCATATTGGGATAGTTGTATGGCTTATTATGCTTACAAATTATTAGCACTTGAGGTCAATAACAAATAAATATCAAAATCCTTGATTTTTGCCTTATTCATTGACCCAACCACCAATTCCCCATTTCCCATAACCACTACATGTTTTCCAATCCATTTTTGCCAACATAACTTAATCACAACCAATTTTTGAGATAAATGGTGGATGGTGTTTGATTATCCATCATGTAACAACCATAAGGTCCCATTTTATTTTTCGAGGAAACTCTACTATGAGTTTGTCCACAATGAGATTTTGAACTCTTTTTATTTTAGTGAGTTTCAGGGCCGAGGTAAAAGCTTTGCATAAGATCAACTAGATGCATGTCATGTACCTAATTAGCCTATGAGTATTAGTATCCAATAGCCACTTGAGCTCAAGATCTATTACATAATTCATAGGGTTATGGAGATAAACACTTTGCATGCTCTTAGTTTTCTCATTGATAAATTTGTTCAACATATGAGTAGGCTTTCACAAACTAAATTTAGAGATACGCTAAATAGTGTGCGTACCCATCCCCATCTTTATTGTTCTTATAGAGCTATGTGCATTGGATCTTCTAATGATGAGGCACTAGTGGTTCAGATGGCTTGGATACTATTCTTATGAGTGATGACTTTTTAGCATGCACATTTGGTGTGTAGACATCATCCACTACATAGATGTAGGTATATTTTATATAAATATCATGTTAAATTTAATTTATATTTGTAAATTTAATTTAGATAACAATTAATTTACATCTATGTCATAGGAGGTGATGGTGCCTTCAACATCACAATCAACATTTATAGCATTTAATTTGATGTAGCCATTATTTACATATTTAGATCCATCTTCTAGCCCATCCACTATTTCATCTATCTCTATTAGAATGACACCTATTACTCATACAGAGATATAATTTTGAGTTAATCTTATGATCTATGTACATTTGTCTATGAATATTTTCCTTGTAAGTTTACGTTAAATTTATCTATCAAGTATTTTTATGCATAAGTTCTAAAAATATTCCATGATATGGATGGAAACACACACTTCCCTTTTCCAAATACCCAAGTCTGATCTTTTATTGTCCTTCTTTCTCTTTTGTCTTCAACCTCTTTATCTCTTTTATCACTCTTCATTTACTAGGGCTTTCTTATTCACTCTTACCTACTCAATGGATCTTAAGCCTCCTTGTATTCAATTATTCCTTCTTCTCTATTTGAAGTCATTTTACTAATCAACTACCTCTACAATATTTCCTTTTAACATCAACCATCTCAATTCATACTCTATTTTCATGTTCTATCTCTTTATCCTTGCCCAGTTCTTTACAATCTTCTTATGTGTTTTCATAAGTATGCATGATACTTTGATTTTTTCCTTAAAAAATACTCATAAGATAATCTAACTACTCAATTACATCTCATTTCATGCATCCAACCATTCCACACAACCCCCAAGATTCAATTCTTCACTTAATTCTTCTTTCCACTTTGACACCTTCCTTGTTCTGAGTAAAATAAAAAGTTCCCAACAAAACCAAACCCACATTTAGATACCCCTTTATATCTCATAGCTCATATCTAGACTTTCATAATTTAGCTAACTTTGGAGAACACTTAACTCAACACCCCTAAGAATTAATTAGGTATCCTAAGCCTAATTAAAGGCTACTGACTGTGAAATTGTACCATACATACTCAAATCAAATTTAAACCTTCAAAATCCTCTTCCTCCTATATAAATACACTTTTCCAAAAAATTTAATGAATTTTCATTCACTTTTTATCTCATTTTTGACTTTCAAACCCTAACTTGTGTTGTCTCAGTCCTGCACGTACCTGAGAGGATAATCAATGACCTAAAATGACCTTTTGACCCTTATCAAAGCTTTTAAGGCTTGAGATATCTCTACCCTTACCCCACACATCTTCTTAAACTGTTAATTTTCCTTTCTCAATACTAAATCACTCCCAACATGTAGTTTTATAGAATTTATGTATCCCTCCAACATGATTATGTCAACAAATAGGACAGAATAAACCCTTAAGACCCTTTACCTTCAATTGAGAGAAATTAATTAAATCAAAAACATGGAAAAAAATATCCCACAAAATTAAAAATACCTTAAATCCTCAAATCTATTTTTAAGAACTCTATATGGTCTTTCTTTATGACTATCCAAACTCAGAATTGTTACTAATTGGGTTGTATATAGTCTTCCCCTTTATTTTGTATCTTATCAATAGTATTGAGACTTTCTATTTGTTTAAATTCATTTCATAGAGATTATATATCCCTTACTCATCTTTCAATCATTTATAATGACACTTTAAACTGATTATGTTGTCCTCTTTCTGACTGTTCTTGAAGATAGATTATTGAAACTTGGGTTTCACCACTTTCAACATGTAGATTACTGACTTGAATCTTCTCTAAATAGAGATATGAACGCCATAGGATTGATCAGAAATTTATAGACACTTATTTACATTTTACTCTATCCAAATAATCTTTACAAGTAAGGACATAGTTATTGATATGTCTCTTATTCCTTTTCTCTTCCTAACTTTGTCTTGTCAAAGTGCTACTATTATTTCCACATCCTACTCTTCCATCCACACTTCCTACATATATTAATTTTTTAATATTTCCTCCAACATGAAAAATACTTGTTATTATTGGCCATTTCACGTTCTATTTTAGTTACACATGCATGATCATTTGTTTATGTTATCTTTTCATGATATGCATGTTGAAATATGTTACCATATATATCTTGGTTTACATTGAGAAAAAATTGTCATATATATCTTTGATATATTATATAAAATTATGTTAGACTTTGTTTACATTAATATTTGATGGCTAAAGTAGACACTTCTCCCTCTCTGAAAGTCGAGATAGACATAGGCATTACTCCTACAATGTCATCTACACAGACATTAATAGAAGTATATATTAACTTGTAATTTTGAATTGTTAAAATAGAATTGTTTTAATAATTTTACTACATACGTGGGGCAAATATAAATTATGTGAATATATATTGTATGTAGGGTTGTCTTATGACATCTGATAGTCCTATTTAGATAATTAATAGGGAAACTTCTCATGTTTCTCCTATATTTTAGATGCCTATTCGAATTGATTAGCATTCTATTGACTTTTTTGAGGATCAAAAATAGATTGAGCATGATCGCGAGCTTGTAGTAAGTGAATGTTTAAATGATTTTTTATTATAGTTTAAAATTAATTTCTTAACAATTGGTTGAATGTATGTTATGTTATTTATTTTTTTAATACTTATATTTGAATAGGTTCAAATACAAGTGAGCTATAATCATAGGACCTACAGTTGGACCTTGGGTCAATCCAAGGCATTAGGGGGATCTCCATCTACTAGTAGGGCATTTTAGGGAGAGTCTTCTTTGAGGAAGGTAAAGAAAGGGAGGTTATTTGATGAATATGATGTCTTACATGAATTGTACTTTTTTGTATTCCTATATGGTAATTTACACATTTTTGGCATTATATATGTGTATATGACATTCACCCAACATTAGATACTATGTTGGTAGATGTAATTATGTGTATGCCAATCATGACAATCTATGTATTACTAACATTGCATACATGTGCCTATATTGTATACCTATCATGGAAATCTATCCAATTTATATTTAGTTTTTATTTCATTATGTGTTACTATATAGTGTTGTTTTGATCTTCTAAACTATTATCAATTGGATCTCATATTTAATGTTATACACAAATTAGGATTAAACAAATATTCTTTTCAATGATATAAATCTTGGATCTCCCATATTTTTTTTAAATTAAAGTTTTTATTTCATTATATATAGTGGAAATGACTAATGACACTCTTATCTATTTTGCATTTTTCATCACCCATTTACAACATTTTAATTGATCATTAGCATAATTTGATTACACTTAAAACCCATAACAAATCATGTTCAAACTTGTATAATTAAAATACATAGAATCATTCATAAATCCCTACAAATTTATCACTTAGATAACTATACCTATAAGTTACCTAATCTTTCACCTTCATCTGTCTCTAATTCCTTTTTTAGTATCTTTTCTTGAAACTAGGCCTGTTTCTTGTATGCCTTATATAATCCCCTAATACCACATAATGCACAGTTTGTTCTTCTATGTCTAAGAGGGCTATGAAATTCCTATTCATATTCTCTAATATCATGAATAATTTCAACCTCAATTATCCACTCTTGTTCTCAACTCAATTTCCACTCTCAAATAATCTTATTTTAAACTATTCAATTACTCATTCAGTCAATAGGTTAATTACTCATAATAGATTTTTTTAATAATTCAATTACTCATTAGGTCAATAGGTAAATTACTCATTAAGTTTCTAATTCTCTAAACCTAGTTATTGTTCTGATAGGTCACTTTCTCAAAATAAAGATTTCAGCTCTTCAAAATTATATTTATAGTAGTATTTTAGCAATTTTAATATTTTATAAGCCTTACCCAATTTTATATAACTCAATTCAACAAAAACTCATGTTACCCAAGTTTTATCATGTTTTATAGGCTGAGATTTTAGTAGAACTATTGTTATGATGCTTCCTAACCAAAAACTGACACTACTAACACGTCTGGGGGGAAGATAACATATAGGATTTGCTTCTTGGCCTCTGATCAAGCCCAATTAATAGACCCACCACCCATTCTATCCTCAATAACACCCTTCCCAATATAATAAAAATGTGATTTTAAGCCTAAGTTCAAACACACATAAAACAAAACCTATAATTCATTTTCATAAACCATCAGATCTATCCTTAGATCTCTCCCCTACCCCTTTAATAACTCTAATAACACCCTAGATAACTTAGTTGGAACATTTGAGAGTAATCCATTTTAAAATTTGTAGTGTTTAGGTTTTATGGTTTAGGGCTTAGGTTTTTAATGTATATATGGCTTAGGATACATAGGGTCAATTGCAAAGATAATTGAGGATAGTTTGAATCACTTGGACCCATTTGTGACTATAAAACATGTTTTTAGGATGTCATTATACACCATGTCATTGTGAAAATTGAGTAAATTAGTCAATGGGGTAATTATTTGTGTGATTTAGGCCAAACTAGGCCTTGTGAACTTAATTCTTAGTCTAAATTTTGTTAATCTAGGCTAATGTGATTGGTTGAAGATTTATAGAGTTTATATTTATGGTTTAGAGTTTAGGGATTAGTAAATTTAGGTATTAGAACTTAGGGTATAGGTTTTAGGGCATATAAGATAAAATTTTGATGGTGATTAGGGAAAATTTGAGCTCCTTGAATGTAGATCTATGAGCAAACAATGTGATTTGGGGATCAATTAGCCCCCATATCATCACAATTTTAGCTACAAATTCAATTGCTGTAATTAGTGATGTGATTTTGACCATGTTCATCTATGTGAACCTAATTCTTATTATATATAAAGGATGTTAATTTGGGCTAAATTTATTAGTTTATGGTCTAAAATTTAAAGGATTTAGGGTTTAGGGATTATGGATTAGGGTTTAAGATAAATGGTACAAGGTTTAGGGTTTGAGTTAAATGGAATAGGGTTTAGGTTTAAGATATCAGATATAGGGTCCAATCACTAAGGTAATTGAAGAAAAATTTAGATGCTTGATCACTTATTTGTGGTAATTACCTAAACATGTTTGAAATTCTAATAAAAGTAGGTTCAATTAAGCCATATATGTTGCATACATGTTATATAATTTATTGATCCATAAATTTAGTTTAGGGGATCAATATTGCCCAAATTGTGCCCTTAATTACACATTTTGACTAATTGGATCAATTCATAATAGAATTGAACTTTTAATTTTGCCCCAAATCATATATTGCTCTTTAAGGGGTTCAAGTTGCTCTCAAATGTCTCCTCGATTAAATGAACCAACTCTTCAGTTAATTATATATGACATTACACTAGGGTTAATTTTAGTCTAAATCACATTGAATATATAATTTAAAATACATTCACATGGCTCATTTTGACCCTAATTACCCCCATAATTGAAATAATTGACATTTGCATTCACTATTTGATGACTTCAATTTTATTGAGATCAAAGCCATATTATATACATTTAAAACTTACATATAAATAAATTATGTTTCTTTGATTCAACTGAGCTAATGAAATTGGAGCTGATAAACTCCCAAATGACATTTTATAGTCATGCAATTAGGTTGAAGGGGCTCAAAATAGCCCCAAATTACTTCAAATGCACCACTAGATTGGTACTCAAAAGGCTAAGTTTTTGTCATGGGGTCAAAAAATGCATTTTATGACATTTGTGATCAAATCAATTTTATAGTAAGGCATGTATGTTTGTAGCATGTATGTTTTCAACCTGTATGTTTGTGACATCTATGAACTCGATAAAAGAGAATTTATTATATACAAAATAGAGTACTAACGCATTGATATACATTGAAAATAGATCCTTATCTAGCTTCACTTACTAAATCAAATAATCTTATCAGAGAATCAAACAATACTATAAGTTTTATAAAAGTGTTTTATAAGTTCCAAACATCACCAATTATCCACTAAAGCTAACGCAGTCCTTTTTAACTAATTTCAACCTCTTTTAGGAATGTATACACTCTTGACACAAAATACAATGAGCCTTAATTTATTTTTTTTGGTTCTAAAAAACCATTTTAATCTTGTGAATACTAAAAATTATTTTTCAAATACTGACTTTCAAATAACTAATCCTTAAACATTTATAATATTACTAAACTCTCTTTCAAACCTAATACTCTAGGTCCGTTAGTACTCAGTCAGAGAATCCTTGTACTCCAATTGATTTTTGTACAATATAATATATTTAATCATGTAAAAAATGAAATCTAAATCAAATATACCAAATTATGAGTGATTTAGATCAATAGATTACCAAAAAACAACATTTGACTTCTTAACCCTATCCAGGACAAATTATTGTTGTTTGCATTTTAGGGAAGATTAGACTCATGTCAAATGAACAATAAATTAATTAATAGGTTAATACATCTCCAATTATCATTCAATGGTATCAAATCTTGACAAGAACATTGGTCCCAAATAACAATCTTAATCAACCAAACTTTATTCTGAAGATTACTAGGCCTAATGGATCTTTTAGTAGGTCAAAATGTAAGGTTGGGTTTTTGGGTGTTTTGAATCTATAATGCGATCATGTTATTAAGTAATGTGATCACATTAATAATGAATTTAATAACATGATAGGGTTAATATATGATCTCATTATTAATATGATTGCACTATTTGAATTTGAATTCAAATCTTGTGACTTTTGGCTTGGGAATGGATTCGATCTATCAATCTATAGCTGAGCCTGAGACTTATGATAAAAAGTAAAAAAAATTAAACTTTTATCACCAAATACACTACAAATTTCAAAATAAAAATTTAAAAGCTTAATACTATCATGATGAGCATGCTCTCCTCTTTCCAAAAATATGATTTTTATATTTTTTCACTAATTTAAGATTTCAAACTATGTTGATTCCTAAATATACCATTTTTATGCCACTACAAGTCACAAACATGCATGCCTATACATGTTCATGTAATTTTTATTTCATTGATCCATGTGAAAAATAAAATATATGGTCACAAACTAGGCCTAATTCTACACACATTCAAAAAAATGATTTTCATTTTTTTGAGGTAGTTAGGTGCATCACACTTATGGATATCCATTTTTTTATCAATTTTTAGGATCTATTTATTTGAAAAATTCATTAAAACAATGTATTCATATATATATATATATATATATATATATATATATATATATATATATATATATATATATATATATATATATATATATATATATATATATATCACAAACTATAAGATCCTATATAAATTTTCAAATAAGCTTAAACTCTGCTAAAAAAATGGTGCACCACATGGCCATATATATACTCTATTTTCTTTTAAAAAACTATTCCTCTTCAAATTTTAGATGTTTGACTTAGTTATACTTAACCATGTTTTAAAAAATAGATTCGAAATGTTACATTTCATGTTCTCACACCATCTAAAAAAAATGGAGTGTAGACATTTCAAATTATCCACAAAAGTTTAGATTTCTAAAATTTCATGAAAATCATGTCCATAGTTAGGCAAATTTCTGTCCCCTAACATTGTACAATTACCTTAATCAAGAGTTAAACTTCACTCAAAACCCAGCTCACCTTGAAGTATTTCAACACTTTCATGTTGTGCAAGAATGTATTTAGATGTCAAAAAAATTTCATTTTAAAATTAATTATGTGGGGTAGACTAATCGGGATTTGAATCAACATGCAATGCTTTAGTCTAAAATGGCTTGTATTATTCATATAAAGACATGTCATCTTTTCCTAATCTCTATGTAAAAATTATAATTATCTTGGTTTTGATCAAGGGACATCTATATTGGCTAGTCGAAGAGCCCAACATATGGGGGTCAGTCCAAGTCTAGGTCATTGAGTTTTATCTTCGTGTTTGAAATGGAGAAATTATTTGTGGTGGGGATTGAAACCTAAGTTTATTTTAATACCTAAAATTTTTAAAAAAGATTCATCCCTTCTAGCATTTCTTACACCATTAGGCAATTTCTAGTTGTATGATTTATATTGATTTACTAGACTAAATGGAAACTATGACTAGTGCCTAAATTTGATGGATTTATTTATGGGTTTTATCTATAAAATAGAATAAATTTTTATAGGAAACCTTATAAAATTTAAGGTTAATTTTTATGTAGACTATAAAAAATTATAAATTATTATAACAAATTTTTACTTTCTCTAATATTTTCTTCTACTATGAATTATATTAGAATTTAAAGAATTATCATTTGAAGGGTAATGTTAAATAGATAATTGGCATGAAAACATTCAAGACAAGTAGATTCGAGCATCAATTTTAGTTCCTCAATGATTTAAAACTTCAAAAATTGTAACCTCAAAACACATGAAGGCATGTAATATGTTTAATGTCTAGCTCAACTACATTCCAAATAAACAAATTATTTTCCATTTTCCTCAAAATAAATCAACTTAATTATTGATTTTTTTTTTTTTTTTCTTCATCTATATAAATATAATTAGTATAAAAATGTACAATTTAATAACTTGTTAAAGCAAATCTAAAGTCATAATTCTCCCTTAGAGACTATCAAGATGCAAATCTAAACTTTGTAGTCCTTGCTAAGGTAACATACTATAAATTTCATTTAAATCAAATAATTTTTTATTGTAGCCAATCAAATTATTTGATTTCACTTATTATTCTAACAATTATAAATTTTGGCATCTAAAAATGTTAAAACATTTCTTAGGGTGTTATTATAGAATATTTCAAATGCTTGTTGATGATTGGTTTAAATTTTTGTTGACAATTAAAATTGATGTGAATTTAAAAAAATGGATATTTTCAAATCCTAACTAGGAAGTAAATTCATTGAGAGTTGTGTTCATCAAATATGAATAATTTTTTTACTTCCCAAAATGTACCATCAATTAAAATTTACCACTAAAGTTTATTACATAGAGATTCATAAAATAATGGGCATGTAGGGACTTATCCATACTTCTATATTGAAAAATATTTTAATGTGGACTTTACTTGTAAATTTTCAATATAAGATGAGCCCAATATCTTGGCATGAATTAATAAGTTTCTAAAATTTTATGTCATTTCAAACATTCTAAATAGTTAGACAAAAAATAGTATTGGTCTAAAAAATTTTGATTTCAAGCCTTCTAATTAGTTATATCCAAAACATTATTAGCTTGGGTGAAAGCTATAGTATGTCTACCTTGGAGGAACTTACAATATGTTTATAATCTTGTGTAGTTTTTCAACTGGTAAAAGACTAAATTTGAATGTAACCTACATTTATTTTAAAATTAAGAAAATAGAGAAATGTGAACTTGAAATATAATAATTATATTTGAAAGTGATTTTTATAATCATTGAAACTTTGAGAAACTAAATTAAAAAATATTTAACAATCATTCGGTGAAGGATATGTATACCTTCACACACAATTATTCTATAATATATTTGTATTATTTTTACATATAATTTTAGTGGTCATGAGTTTTGAGATTAAGAATAACATAATAATTTACAATATAGAGTATTTATATTATGTTCCTACATCATTCATATTTAGCACTAATAAATATGACTATACGAATAAGATTTTACCACATATTTTACAAATTAAATGTAATGTTATTGTAATCCTTTAGTATTTTTCATAGTATTCAGAATTTCACCTTATATATTCTACAATCTAGAATCAAAAAAATTAATTATATTTTACAATTAAAAAATATAATCATATAACCATCAGATTTAATCCCTAAAAAATATTAAACTCTAATAAAAATAAAACTAATAATATATGCTCATATTTTTATAGAGAAAGTGAAAGTGATGGCATTATAGAACTAAAGGGGCATATGGCTTTTCAGTGTAAATGTACATTGACCAATATTGT
>JARHVA010000015.1:8430000-8567500 GCA_037957365.1 Torreya grandis
GAAAAATTTAATTATAAATATTAATTTACTAAATATTGATTATTGTACAACTCAATTGAATTAACTTCCATTTAGAGTAATGTATTCCACTTGCTTCTAAGGAATTATCTATATATGAGAGCCATATTGATTCAAGATTGAAACTTTGAAAATCAACCTAATGTATTTAACTTTTTATGATTCCACACAACTTAATCCCAAATGAGAAAAAGTATAATGATCAATCTCTTATGAATGTGAGATAAGATTTTATATCTAGTGTATGTTTACCCTAGAGTCATACTAGCATATTTAACAAAGTAAAGTGGACCACTTTTACACCATGTAACTAAATATGTCTTACATTATATCAACTATAATACGTGAATTATATATCTTAGATTATACATTCCATATTAATAATTTGATTTAAAAAATAGAAAAAAAAAACATGATCCAACTGTAAAAATTCTTAATCCATAACTTTCCCAAAAATGTGGCAATTCAAAAGAATTAAGAACATGTAAATAACTCATCAAAAAACAAAAATAACATCTATTAAATAAATCCTTTGAGAATAATTATTTTTAAATTGTCGTAAATTTGTTGATAAAGAGTTGTCAAGACATCACAGTCATTACGAAACATCATACAATAACAATTTATATCAATTATGGTAAAGTGCACATTAAATTTTTATAACTTCATTCACTACTATAGAGCCCTGATGACTCGAACATAGTTTTATCTTATTCCTTCCAAGTAGTGTTAGTTCACAACCAATTAAACTTGTAATGCTAACACAACCTTGACATACTTTTTAATATTAATCCATTACAAAATCTAGTAATGTTCCTAATTGCAACTATGATAATATAATATGTATTCATATTAAACATACACAAAATGCATTATACTAGGAATGAGAAAGACCTTCACTATAATCTCAATAGTCCATATTCACTTCTAAATTACTTAGCAATGAGAAATATAAATTAGCATAGTCAAGTATAAAATAGTTTTACTTGTTTTCCCCATCAACGTACAACCTCCATATTTGACATTAATAAAAATAATCTATCACTCAATTCTTATTTTCACCTTATCCAAATCATTGTATACACCTTATACTATCCACTACTAACATTATTTATAAATAAAATAATTATATAAACTATACCATTTAGCCATACAAACATAAGTTCTTCAATACCAATCATCTAATAACATGAACACTATCTAAGAATTTTAATTTTCATTAGATTTGGGAATCAATGATCACTAATCATTACATAATAAAAAAATATTCTATGTTGGAAGCATTGATTCTATTATAATATGCATGAAATACTCCAATCAAAACACTTAGTCAATCATACAAGCTTTTGTTTATAAAATGTAACTCATGCATGAACAAAGTATATTTCCCAAAATTGAATCAAGAGAATAACCTCCTTATTCAATATATAATAACCATTTTATGTTCTATGACATGTTATAATGATAACTTAATTGAAGATTCCTATCAAATGTTTATATTCAATCATTAATTCTAATCATAGTATGTAGTCAACATCTATCCATAATAAGTTTACAAATTAATAAACATATTTTTAAAGATTCGATTCATGATTCTCTACTAATGGTTGACTCAATATAGAATTAAAATAAATTATAATACCAAATGTGAAAGACTCAATTCAATTAAATAAAATCAACTTAAAGTTGAATAGGGTTTACATATTAAATGCATATAAAACACTTTAAAGATTCTTAAATATTCAATTACTATCCATGTAAATGATTAAAAGTAAAAAGAAGTATAAAATCTGTCATTTAAGCTCTATTATATAAGAAACTAAGGTAAAGATAAGCAATGAAAATAAACAGTGCAACTGGGTATAATATCAAGATCGATTCAAAGTCAGTCCATTCCAACAATGTTCCACGAAGAAATATCCTACTCAAAACCATATATCACTAAGTATAAACATCTTGAAGAGTGGAAAAATCTAAATAGACCATCCTTATGAGCCCCCGATTGGTGTCCCTAGCCACCCCATCCATCATTTTGAGGGTGTAGCCTAGCACACAGGGTGGTAGTGATTCCACAAAGATTTCAAGATTACACAACTACAAAGAAAAAGTAGAAAGCTATAAAACACAAAACATTCACATGTGAACAATATATTTTTTATGCCATGAACACAAAGACTCACAATACAGGCCCTAATTTTTTTATACCAAAAGTACCAAGAATTCAATTCACACTACTAACAAATAGGGCTTGATTCACATTCAAAAAATTGATAAAACCCAAAACACAAGGCAACATTTCAAATGTAAAATTGATACAAGTAAATGCAAACAACATTACAATAAATGTACATCGGACTCTAATGGAAAATCCCATCTCACATTTAAAATAGATCCTAGTGTTATTTTTCATATTCATTGCTTATAATTACCTTTTATCTTTGTGAAAATAAGTGAATCAAAAATCTAAAATAGAATTTACTTGGATAAGTGTTCACAATCCATCTCATCATTTTGTTGAGAAAGAGATTATTTTTCCTTCCACCCATGATTCACACACATCCTCTCCCATGTAAAAATGAGTTTTTTAAACCCATGAAACTCTAAAACAAAAATGGAATAGCTTAGGTCATGGTTTAAAAAGATAAATAAATTAATTTCTTGTTCCCCCATGTCCCCCATTTCTTCTATAAAAACTATAATCTCTCCACCAAGAATATCCACCCTTAGAGTCCAAACAATCCAACAAACCCAATATATTACCAATGGAAAGATAATATTTCAAAATAATAACACTAACATTTAGCATTCTATCTGAGGTCAAATAATCAATACTCATAATAACTGAGCTTCCAAAAGAAAACACTAAAACCCCATCACTTCAAAAAATGTTCTATTGATTAAACAAACCCTAAGTCAACTTACCTCAAATAATTTCCATGCCATGCCATGAATACAATGGATTAGATGTAAGCATATAGTTTTAAATAAAGAATGATAATCAAATAATGTAAGTTGAGGGATTAATATATATTTAACTAAACAAGACCAACCACAATGATAATCCAAGATATTTAACAAAGAAAACATAGTCCTCTACAAGGTGGTAGTTATATGCAAAATAAGAAAATCAATATGGCAACAAGATCAATGAAAATAGCATAATTCTGATCATTCCCGTGAATGACATAAAATGATAATATCACAAGTGTTGACATGATTGTAACTATTTCCATATCATGGTGTAGTTTTAGAACCTGGTTCAAATAAAGAATGATAAACTAACTAAGATCAACCAATTCAATATCATCTTAAAAAAACAAGTAAAATTAATAAATAAATAAAATTAGAATTTCAAGGCAATAAATATTAAAATGACAGTCAAACACATGCACATAGACTAAGAGTCAAACAAAAGAAATGAAACTCAATAGTCTACATCATACTGAAAAAATAGTTGTTATTTTGGAATGTTTGAAGTATATCAAACTCCTATTGTTAGAATGTAATAGACTAACCACATGCAAAACCCTATTTTTAAAGCACCATTTATCAAAGCTAGCTCATTTTAGTTCTTTTAGTCATGAACATAAGAGATTAATATTATATTTACTAGTTATAACATCTTATAATCAAATAAAAAATTATAATCAAAACATCATAATCATAACCATAATCAACTAAACTAATCAGAGTATCTGAGTCATGTTCATGATCTAACAGTTATAATAATCAAATATCATATAATATGTCATGCCAATGTCAAATATGAGTTACAAAAACTCTTAAATGGTTCCAAGAAATTGGGTTATGTCAATATCAAATAGCAGTGGGTAATGTTTCTAGAAAAGACACTAGTCTTCACATGTAACACTCCGACTAGACTAACACATGTTGAATGTCTTTGCTTCACATTATAACACTATGATGGCTCAAGATCCTCACAAGTACTAATTATATATTCTTATCTTTCATAAACTGAAGGTTTATATAGTCTAAAATATGAGAGGGATCAAATATGTATTTTATGAGTAAAGAAATATGGAAAACATCATGAATCCTAGATATATAAGAGGGAAGGGCCAGCCGATAGGCAACATGACTAATATTCTCCACAATATTAAACGGTCTTATAAAAGTGTGTGGTTAATTTAAAAGTCTTTCCAAACTTGAGGAAATTTTTTTGAGGCCCAACTCACAAGAATACCTTATCACCCAAGTTGAATAATTGGGGTGGTATTTTATGATCCACATAACTCTTTTACCAATCAAAAGTAACTTTCAAAATTTGGTAAATAACAACCACTTACCTGTTATTGAAGTACATCAGGTCCAACAATAGTTTTGATCTCTAATTTTTCCTATCCAATTAGATCCTAAATTTATGTCCATATAATGATTCAAAATGATCCATTTTAATCACGCAATGATAAGAATTATTATATGCAAACTCAAATAAGTGAAGAGAATCTTCCCATATAGCTTGTTGATCCATCACATACATTTTCAACATATCTTATACCTCTTTATTTATTTTTTCATCTGACCATCTATTTCTAGGTGGTAAATGGCTCTGAAATTCAAACATGCTCCAAATGTTTCAGTCAAAGTTCACTAAAACCTTGATTTGAAAATTTTGTCTCTATCATAGATAATCACTTATGGCATGCCATATAGTGGAATAAAATATTTTACAAAACTTTTTGAAAACTCAGAAGCATCATGAATTAGATTTATAGTAATAAAGTGACCAATATTACTCATCTTATCAATTACCACAAGAATGGTATCAATCTTACTGCAAGATTTAGGTAACCCAAAAATAAAATAAAGTGATATTACAACCCACATATCTCTTGGTACTGTAAACATGCAATTCCTATAACTATTTTGATGCAATTTTCAATCTAAGTAATATCCAACGATAATGCATAAATTGTGCCAAAATCACTAAAGTGTGTTACATTATTTGAACTTGTCATGTATAGGTGAAAATTTAGGCTAATGTATCCTTGAATGGGGAAATGCATTTTGTGTGATTATTATCTTTTCTTAAATCACTTTGAGTCAAATTGTGACCATGCAAAATACAACCTTAGACTAATATTTTTTTCTAATTCAATAACACACATCACATGCATGTGTCATTATGCATCCATAATACCTTAAATGGTGTATTCTACCATACGTAATTAACAACTTATTCTAATTATACTCCAATCAAATTATAACTTGATAAAATGACATTTCTGTCAAAGTTGATTAAGTGTGCAACACATTTCCAAAGAATTTCAAAAAATTAATCAAAGTCACTTAAGTAAATTAAACCAAATCAAGATCCTAAGCAAAAATTACATAAAAGTTGTTCAATATCTATTATTGGAAATTCATTGCTCAACTTTGCATCATCTCATGGCATCATCAATGGGGTAGCATCCATAAACCATTAAGGGGATAGGTATCAAAATTATTCCCTCCCATGCCTCATCAATGCCCCATTTTTCTAAATATTAATAGGCATATTTATGGCTTGTCCCTCCAAAATTGAATCAGTTCATGAGCACACATCTTAATCTCAAGATGGATGGTCATGGTTGATCCTGAACATTTTAAGAAAGATATACATGAGGGATCCAAGACCACCATTATTAAGCTTCATTTATACAAACATACTATGCATAAATTACATTAGAAAAGCTTCACCTATTTGTGCAAAATAGACAAAATATTGTGAGCATAAGTCATTGGTGAACTAGGAAATGATGGAAGAGTAATGTAATCTTCATTAATATAGACTTGGATCACCAAATCTAGGAAAAATCATGATTCTTGGATGATATTATAAGGAGAGACATTTTTTGGAAGGTTTGATGGTATATTCCTTTTTTAAATAGGTCTTTGAATTCCTTAGCAACACCCCATGAGGGAGTAGGCTTAGCATGTTGTGTCATCTATGCTTATTTTGGAGTTTTCTCTACTAACACATTAAATAACATGGTTTGTAATCTTACTCAACATTTTGGCATGCCCAATGGGAATCACACCTCACATAAGTCTTTATACATTATAATTTTGAATTCAAACCCTCTTTAGAGGCTATTTTACACTTCTTTTTCTCTTATTTTACATTTCTATGGCCTTTGAGAAAAAATGGATTTGACCTATAAAATAACAAAATCACTCTCAAAATTGATAGAATCAACTTGGACATCAGCAAGAATGCCTTGAAGAATGGTGAAATCACATCCATGAATGGAAAAATCATTTTATTTGTTCTCTCTCTGTTAATATGTTTAGTAGAAATGGTAGAATCACTCTATCAATAAATGGGATGGAAATATAAATTGATGGGATCACGAGCTATAATAACAAAATCATCTTAGACTAGAAACTAGTAGGTAACTACCATTTATTTTATTTTTATCACTTCAGTAAAAATGCCTTGCATATCAGTGGAAACACCTTGCTAATCAATGATATCACCCTATAATCAGTGGAACAATAAAATAGTGTTTTCTCTATCTCTATCTTTCAGTGGAATCAAACTATAGAATGATGGGAATGAAGTGAATAATGGCTATATTACACTATATAATGATGATATCGACCTGCATAGAAAATAATAGACCTAAAATACTGAGCTACAAGTTTATTTAACAAATCTCACACCCTAGTTTTAGACTTTTAACACCTTGTTTATAGGGTTTAAAGTCACTTAGTCTCCATTTCACAAAAATATACAAGTAATCTTCATTTCATATCTCTTTTTGGTGATCTAAAATAAATGTAAACCCTAGTTAAATACTCATAAGATTTCCATTTTTTAGGGAAATTGGGTGATAAAAAATGCCCACTCTTTACATTGTGTCACTTTGGTCAAAAATCATGGAAGGAAAGTGGCTAAGGCCCTCCCCAAATTTGTATGATTTGGGTTACCCAAAACTGACCCTAAAGTTTTTCCACTTATTTTTATTTCATGTATTTTGTCTTGTGAGTGGGAGTTCATTGCCTCCTCATGAGTTCTCTAGGGAAACACTGAGCTGAGAATTCATCTCCCAACATCATTTCAATTGAACTCCATGGTGGGATGTATAAATTAATGGTGACCCATTGGGACACTTATTTTGAGCATTTAAAACAAGATCCATTAGTGGTACTCAAGCTCAGAATGTAGGGCCAACTCAGACATTGCACTACACTAAAAAATTGATGGATGTAGTGGTTGTGAAAATATTTTCATAATAAGCTAGTTGATGTGGATCCAAATGACCTAATTTCATCTCTAGTGATAGCCACACTTGGGACCATCTAGATGCATGAAAGTTTAGTTTTAGATAGACCCCATTTATTGTGGACATATTGTTGATGCAGGGTGAGTAGCCTGATGTTCCATGTCAATGTACAAACTCTTGAGAGAAGAGGGGGTGTAAAAACCCTAATTTTCATGCACTTTTAAATTTTGAATTAATAATTTAAAATCCTCTTAAGAGAACATATATAGATGAAATTTTATAGTATGAAGCTACCTTCTTAGTTTTGGGATTTATGATGTTACAATTAGACATTTTTGTCATTTTATCCTTTTTAATTACATGCTATTTTTAATTCTGAAAAAATTTGTGTGAGATCAAAACACATCAAGAAACCAAAGACTTTTTATACACCATTTTGTTTGAATAAAGAGGCATTACGCTAACAAAATTCAAATCACTTCTTGCCTTGTTCAAATCTTCATTCAAAACATTGTTTTTGTATTTTCTGAACATCATTGTTATGTTGTCTGTTTGAGTCTATACAACTCATCCACTTTGAAAACTCTCAAGTCCTTTGTTTTTGTCTAAATTAAAATTTTTGCCTTTCTATGTTTTGATCCAAGGTGTTATCAGTTTAGATTTTACACTTGTTTTGAGTAACTTGGGTATGATTTACTATTTCGATTGATGTCTATTACTTAGACTTGTTCTCATTTTATTCTTATTTTGGACATAAATTATATTGAGTTCACTCACTAGCTAAGGTTCTTGGACCAGTCTAAATCCTTTTGCCATGTGGCACCTTTGTGTTTCCCATTTAGTTTTGGATTTATACTTAAGAGTTATTGTGTTAATTTAGATTTTGGGCTTCTTAGTTCATATTTTTATCTCCTTGATCATAAATACCCTCTTCTAGATTCTCTATTATTGAGTCACCATAGTTGTTTCTATATTCTAAATTGAAAATTTCAACCAACCAAGTTTGAGTAAATTCATAACCACTTTATTCTAATTATGTGGTAATACACCACTTATTTTTGTTGTAGTCTCATCCTACCTTGTTTTTTGTTTAAATAAATCCAAGAACCCTTTTTAAACATTTATAAACCACATTTCACAACGTAACAAATGTATAAAAACCATATTCAAGCATGGCATAAAGGTATACTCATAGTGGGGTTATTTACAACCCTACTTATCAGAAAGAGTGTTATTATGATGGACAAGAGAACTTCATCATGTCTGAGGAAGTCCTAAAAACCATAGGATCTGAACAAGATTATTATGAGCATCAAACCTTAGAATATAAAGATGAATCCCTTTTAAGGTTGATAGAATCAAGTGCTATATTGCCACTAGCTTTCCCAATAGAATAATTACACACACTTGTTAGGGTAGAGGAGTAATAGAAATAACAACCTCTCAACCATGATGTGAAGTCCAACATTACTTCTTCTATCAAGGGAAAAGAAACACTTGTACAATCTACTTCCAATGATTTGGATCTTGCTACCAATATCAATAAAATTAGTCAATGATGAATTGATCAGCTTATTATAGACATAATAAACTCTTTGGTTGTATGTTTGATCAATAATAATGATTCTAAAGAGAAATAAAGTATGATGGATCAAGTGAAACATACTCTAGTTGAGCCTATGTCTCTGATGGACCCTAGGATTTCCTCTAAATAAAACAAGCCTCTAGATTATTTATAATATGTTTCACTTGGTATGGAGCATACATTCTTCAACCACAAAGAGAATCTTATCCCTTCACAAAACTAAGGGACAAAAAACTCAACACATATTGGGGGTATTGTAAAAAACACTTTAACAAGTTCCTCCCAACTATCATGTCCTTTGTTTAACTGATCATAGACTCCTCAAAACTAGCAATATACATATAAATTGCAATGATATATTTCAAGAACTATTTATCAACCACCTAAGAATCAATGATTGACTTACTCAAATCAAGGAGTAAACCAGAATGGAATTTTTTATTGTAGGGTTTATATCCTTAAAAAAATACATAAAAGAGGCACATACCACCCAAAAAAAATTATATTCCACCCATAAATACCCATATTCACCCTTTCAACACAAATTTATTGATAGATATCATGATGATATTTTTTCACAAAACCTACACCCTGAGGTGTCTCATAATTTATGACTCATTGTGCTAACACATTCAAGGAGATCATAAACAAGTTGTGTATAGATTGAGAAGAAACTCATTACTAAGGGCCTTGTAAACATTTAATCATAAGTTCAAACATCTAATCAAAACCAACCACCTATTCAAGTTATTTTTTATAAAAACCTAAACTTTTTAATAATACAAGAACATGGTGGGAAACATAGTGATAGAATCTAGACGCGTGAAAATGATGTAGGCTTTGTTGATGCCAAATATGTAACCAACCCTGCCTAATACATCAACCACTTTGCAAAGGGATCTTTCATGATAGGAATCTAATAAGTATAGAGTATTCAACAAACTAGGAGATCCTATTGAGACCATTTTTTAAAATGTAGTGACAACTAATCTGATTTCATGGACTATACCAATGTTGTTCCCTGAAGATCAACCCAAACATGATTGGTATCATGAAGATGATTTTTTAATTTCCATTATTTTTTCATCCATGCCATTTACCGATGTATTCAATTGAGGCATATTATTTAGGAATTAATTGAAAGTGGTGAAATTGAAAAATAAAACATGATACAAAACACTAATTTGGACATGGGTATTTATAAGGACCCATTTCCTAAACATAATCAACAACCACAAAATAACAATAAGAATCAAGTTTAGGGACAATGTCAATAAGAAGAAGGCCAAGGCCATAATCAACATGGTCATAATCAGGATCAATATACCCATGCTAATAACCTAGGTTACAACAACATACCATATGATTATAGTAGCACATTGGGATATATTTATGAGAATCACATTAAAACTATCACAATCAAAGATCATGAACGATCAAATGCTTCTCAAAAGTATGGGACCCCCATTATAGGGTAACACCCTCTTCTATTAGTATCATCATACCAGGTTCAAGTAATTCCATTATGCCTTAGTTTTTGTGGTTTACTATTTTTAGACCACTACCCTTCTTCTATTTGTAATCACTCCTTGTTGACTCTAAATTATGCAATTACAACTAGATGCTTGCGAGTCACCTTCCAAGGCCCTTTACCTTCTTCCAAAGCTAGACCAAACCCTAGTACTATGCCTTTGGATCCAAAACTAAACACTTTAATAATTAAGGCCAAACGATTTTTCTCTTCCATTGAAAAGTCATATAGTATCTCAGACTAAGTAAAACCCCTACACAAAGTTCTATCCTAGATATTTTGCATACATCACAATTCCACCAAACTATTTTAAATTGATTCTTTCTATGATCCATTATTCCCTTGAACATCAACCCTAAACAATTCCAGACACTTATATGGAATTTATCTCCTATCCAACAAATTACATTTGATTAGAGAGATATGCCTTCTCTTGGTCCTATCCATAATAACCCCTTGTACATTAAGGTTCTTATAAAAAAACATAAGATCAAATAGGTTCTTATAGATAATGGTTCAGGGATGAAAATAGAATCATTCAGGTTAGTCCAATTATTAGGTTATACTACTAAGGACATCTAACCTAAGACAATAACAATCAAGGCATATAGAAACAACAAAAGGTAATATTTTGGGACTATATATTTGCTAACCATTATTGGGTATATATACCATAATACTCTATTCCATGTCATAGACATTGAATTGATGTATAATATACTTCTTGGTCATCTTTGGTTCCATGAAGTATAGACCATCCTATTTACCTTGCACCAGTGCCTCAAGTTTCCCCATGCTAGAATTGAGTTTACCATTCATGCTAATTTGCATCCCTACCAATATTACAAACACCTAGAGCTTGAATTTCATAGTTATAACTATTTCATTGGTTCTAAATTCATAGTGAATAAGAATAAATAAATAATTTTTTAACAACCCAAGTCCAACTATATCAACCCAAGTGATCTTGCTTCCACTTCAACTGATCCATTCCCTACAACACTTGTACAAAAAATCACTATTGAGGATGTAATCATCTCTATGTACCATTTAAAAGATGCCTTTCATAATCAAAAGTTACCCAAGTATACTAGGTCTTAAGACAAATCTGAGCCTTCCCAAAGTCCTTGTAAGCCAAACTTGATTTGGTAAAAGAAGAAAAACACACAAAAACCACCATTGGTATTTGTACTCGTAACCTCACCAAATTAGGATTGAGAATCTTTTATTGAAAGACATTGGTTATTTTCTAATGGCCTTGATAAAAAATTTCAAATTCCTAAGTACCCTATCCCTATTCAGATTATATTTAACTTGTATTATATAGGTAAGTGGGCCAAGAGAGTAAGGAATCCTAAAACCATTATTATCTTATAAGCCTAATGTGAGTCAAGGTCTCATATTTATACCACCCTGGGGGACCTCATGTATTTTGATAGTGATTCCTCTAAATCGACTAGTAATAAGACTTATATCAGAGATGAAACATCCCATTATAACATTTACAATGATATTATTGGCACTAACCTATTTGAATCTAACTCTATTATGATTATCGCATCCCATTATCACTTTTGCCTTTGCCATCCCAACCTCATTGATTGGGTCCAGTAAAATTCTATTATACCCTTTGATAAATTTTAGAATGAGGAATTTATTGTTGAGTATATGGGCCTCAAAGTTGGATTGTCAATTAGAGATTAGTAAGGCATTGACTTCTCTTTAGACTCTCTCTCCTACATTGGAGAAAAGATAAAATTTCTTGATCAAAAAAAATATTAAACACCAAGATCTTTGGGAAAAAATCTTTGAGGCATTAGTTGATTAGGGAAAAGTAAATAAAAATGTAAACCCTTTAGTGAAAACCTTTTTAGGCACTCTTGGATGGTGAAGTTTGAGTATCTCCAAAGGAATCACAATGTCCACTAAGTCCTAGCTCTATGGTCAGTACTAGTATCATATCTCAACAACACAGAGTCTTTGAGCACCTTGCTCTAGACTTTCTAAATATATTTTCTAGTTGGCCACTACCTAAACTAGTAAACTCAAATTCATCTCATTATCTAAATCTTTAGGATAAACAACCAAAAGTTAAAGCAGAAGAAGAGGATCATGATAAAATATTACCCGCTATTTTAGAATAAGGTTGTATGCTCCTCATAGAAAACACCACTGAAGTAAACCTGGGAAATTATGAAGATCCCAAAAAAAATTATCTTGGAGCATCCCTCACTAATGAACAACATGATTACATCAACACTATTTTAGGGGATTTTATTGATATATTTTCATGGGCTTATTCTGACATGCTAGGCCTAGACCCTGACATGGTTGTGCATTACATTGTCATACATCTAGATGTCATTCTAGTAAAGCATAAATTGATAAAGATGCATCCACATAATAGTCTTTTAGTAAAATTGGAACTGGATAAATTACTAGGATTTGGCTTCATCAAACCACTATAATATTCTAAATGGTTATTAAATATAGTCCGAGTAAGAAAAAAGCATAGGGTATATGCATTTTTACTAATTTTTGAGATATCAATAAATCATGTCACAAATATGATTTTCCTATACCGAACATCAACATGATTTTCAAATCTACTATTGGGTATGAGATGTTTTCCATCATGAATGGATTCCCATTATACAATCTGGTCAAGATAGCTCAAGAGGACCAACACAAATTTATGTTCACCACATCATGGGGAACATTCTGTTATGAAGTCATGCCTTTTGGATTGAAGAATGCTAATGATGCCTATCAATGTGCCATGATTGTCATATTCCATTACATGATGCCTGATAATATTAAGGACTATGTTGATGACAATCTATAAAAATCAAGAACACATGTTAGGCATCCTGATGTTCTATAGAGAATCTTTGAGAGACCTCATGAATACGAGGTTCATCTAAATACTAAGAAGTGTGTTTTTTTTGTCACTTTTGGAAAATTATTGGGATTCATTATGTCACAAAGAGATATTGAATTTTATCCTGCTAAGTTCAAGGGAAACATGGAAATGTCTCCACCTTCTAATCTTAAACAACTCAACATCCTATAGGGAAAGATTCAATCTATCGATAAGTTCATTTCACAACTGGTAGATAAATGTCATCCTTTAACACACCTCTTGAATAAATGCACCACTTTTTAGTGGGATGCTAAATGGAAACTATCATTTGTAAATTTGACAACATAGTTGGCCAACCCACTAGTTTTGAGACCACCAACACTAGGGAAACCATTTATTTTTTATATTTCGGCCACAAAACATGCACTGGGGGCACTCTTGGCCTAACATGATGAAAAGGAACATGCAGTATACTATTTGAGCTAAACACTTTTGGCATTTGAACATAATTATACACTTATTGATAAGGATTATTTATCAATGGTGTTTGCTTCCCAAAAGTTATGACACTACATGCTAAATAATAAGATAATTGTTATTACTAAAGTAGACCCTCTCAAATATTTATTGTGCAAATCAAATACTACAAGCTGCATGGCTAAATAGGTCATAATATTAAATGAATTTGATGATGATTACCAAAATAAAAATTATATTAAGGGGTAGGTCATTATAGATCAACTTGCATAAGCTTCTATTATAGATACTCAACCACTCACATATGATTTTCTAGATGATTCTATTATGACAATAGAATAAGTGTTGCATGAACATGAATAGTGGAAATTATAATTTTATGGCTCCTTTACATCCCATGGATCTAGATCCAGCATTTTATTGATCAAACCACAAGTAGATCTAATCCCCAAAGCTTTTCATTTTAGCTTTCATAGTACCAACAATATGGCCAAATATGAAGCTCTTATTGTAGGAATTCATCTTATAATATAGTGGGATATCTAATGATTAATGGTTCATGGGGATTCTTAATTTATTATTAATCAGACCATAGATCAATATCATACTCAATATGAAAATTTTATACCCTACATGCATCTTATGGATAATCTCAAGTCTCACTTCAAATCCCTACAATTTGGATAGGTACCATGGGCCAATAATAGATCAACCAATGCAATGGCAACAATTGGGTCCATGATACAAATGTTTACCAGTGTTAAAGAGTATCATTTCCTCATTAAAAATATTTTACAGTCTACTTATATATCTCCATATTGAAAGAGGGTATGCACCATTGTTGGTCTCAATCCTCCACCAAAACTACCTTGATTCCAAGACATTTATAACTATTTACACAAACAAGTCTTTCCTCCTGACCTTTCACATATTTGATTAAAAAAATTCCTTCATTGCCTAGACCATTATGCCCTCCTTTAAAACATGATTTATTGTAAGGGCTATGATCGAATGCTTCTTTATTATTTATATTTAGGAGAATCTAATTTATCACTTACAAAGGTTCATGAAGGAATGTGTGGGGCCCATACCAATATTGTAGTCTTAGCTAAGAACCTCCTGGGAACATGATACTATTGGAGCAAGAGGTAAATATATGCTCAAAAACATGTTAGGAAGTGTATTACTTGCCAACAATATGGTAATTTGATACATGTACCTTCTTTGCCACTCCATCCAATCACTACATCATGGTCATTTTCTACATGGGGTCACGATCTCATTAGGAAAATCAACCCAACCTATTTTAATGGCCATAAGCACATTCTCACTACTACCAAGTATTTTACTAAGTGAATTGAAGCCATTCTTCTCACTTAGATTACTAGGAATCATATTGCTAAATTTATCCATTACTATATCATCTATCGATATGGTATCCCAAAAACTTGTATTATATGTTGTAATACTATATCATTTGTAAACTAAGATGTTAAACCTCTTTTCACCATGTTCAAAATCAAACATAAGATAATGAAACTATGTAACCTACAAGGAAAAGGTCAACCTGAGGTGTCTAACAAAACCATTATTATAATCTTAAATAAGATTGTCAATGACACTGGCCATAATTAGCAATTACAAATATTTCTAGCCCTTTGGGCTTATCTCACTAGTCATCAAACCCCCACAGGAACTCCATACTCCTTTGTTTATGGCATAGAAGATATTATCCTAATTGAGATCGAGATAACTTCATTATGGGTATCCTTAGAGAACATTGTGGATGATGAAGATTATAGAGTTTCTAGGTTATAAGAGATATAACTCCTGGATGGAAAGCATTTAGTTGCCCTAGATAACTTGAAAGCATATCAGAATAAATTGTGTAAAAGCTATAATAAGCACATTCTCCCTTGGGAGTTTGAACTTGGTGACTTGGTCTTGAAGGATAATCAAAAGAACATTAATGTTAAACACAAGAAGCATAAATTTCAACATAATTAGATAGGCATGTATGTAGTCAGAACACATTATGGATTGGGCACATATCGATTAGCTACTCCAAATGGCAAAGAGCTCCTAGAACCCATGAATGTTATACATCTCAAATGATTCTATGCTTGAAAACCCTTTTTTTAACCATTATCTACAAGAGCCCTTACTTGGGACCAGCTTGTGCTGAAGTCATTTATTTCACCATTATACTCAGGACTATCCTATTATGGACCATTTCAAATTTGTACCATTGTATTCTATACCATTGTCTTAACATAGACCATTCTACCTTGAATAATATTTATTTTACTAGCCCTAGAAGATTATACTTCTAAACCACTATACTTTGTTTTATTCCATTATGGATCATTGTAACCATACTACTCTAGAACATTGTAACTATATTACCATATACTATTTGATTATGGACGATTGTAGCCCTGGATAATTGTCACTTGGATATTTTATATTATGTTGAATTTATTTTCTTTCCTCTATGAACTTTTGTAACCTCAATCATTATATCCCATAACCAATTATGATCCTGATTATGATTCTTAGGCATTATGAACACACTCAACACCCATTATACAAAGCAGTTTAGCCTGAAAAGTATTTCACATCTTATTTTTGAAGACAAGTGTATAAGGATATGTCAACACATGTTTTTTCCTAATAAATGGTTTTTTATATTGATTCAACACTGCATATTGTTCTATTATTATTTTTCTTATGTATGATAGGCATTGTTGCCTCGATAGGATCACAAGCATCATTGTAGTCAGTTTAGCTATTACTTACCTATGAACATGTAACTCATTAGCAAAGTGGTTTTATGTGCCATTATTTATATCTTAATTTCATTGTTTGGTCTGTTACCACCAATTTTAGTTTATTATTATAACGACTAACCTTGGACATGCATCTCTTTGTAGATGGTTCCTTCTACCATTGTTTATATTCATGATCCCCATTGTAGCTAGTATAGATTTTGTTTGAATTGTTACATATGGAAGTGTATCTCCTTAGTTAGGTAGTTACCAGTGAATTTTTGAATTTTATTTTATTTATTATCCTATAAACACAAAAAAATTATAAATTGATATGATAAAAAAACAAAAACATTGCTTTAAACCTTTGTTTATTTTGATCCTGAGCACTTTCATTATTTTTTTGAGAAACATGAACCATACTCTTGCCATTTTGTTAGTGGGACAAATTAGTCTCTCTTAATTATCAATCAAGTTGAGACACTTATAAAACCCCTAAACATTTGTAAACATTATCTAGAAACCCTAAAAATACAAAATCATGAAAATTGGCTTAGTATTTAAAGAGAGATACAAAGTTGTCAAAGTTTTTGGGTGGGGTTCTCTTGTTTTCTCAATTTATTTCTAGACAACCTTGATCTTTTTCCCCCCATTTATGAGATAACTAAATTGGCCTGACATCCACATGGACTATGTAGGTAGCACTTGGATGCATGGGGTATCTTGGGTTAGCTCAGCCACATTCACACTTTCTTTTCTTTTCCTTGTTTGACCACTGTATTGCATTAAGGATCTTGGGAACCTTGACCATTTCATGACTAACCACTTGTAATTTAGTTTCCCCCATCCTTCTTGGATATAAGCCTTATGTTCTTTCAATTTTGTGTATTTATATTGTGTTCATTATGTTTTTAACTTAGATACACCAATGGCCACTTGGGTTCACTTTATGCTTTCATCATTTTGTGAATAGCCTTTTCATATTATCTCATCATTTGATGAGACCCTTATGTGCACTGTTCATTTAAAACCCAATACATTATTACACCCTTGTATTTTCTTATGCTCTCACCACTTTATGAGCCTTTTTTCTTTTTCAACCTTAGATGCAGTAGGCCCTCTAAATTCCCAATTCTTTTCTTTTGCACCTACTCGTCTCTTGTCTTTTACTGTGGTTTTAATGTAAAACCATACTCTCTTTTTATAATGCACTCACCATTTTGTGAGCTCATTCCCTTATTCCTCTACAATACAATCATGTTCCCTTATCATCATTTTATTCTATCCCTTCTCTTAGGATAATTAAATTTGGATTAAATTTCATGTTGGGCCTTACATCCATATAAGTATGTAGGCATCATCCACTTGCATCATGCATCTAGAATCAGCTCAACCACGCCTTCATTTTCTTATATTTCACCCATTTTCTTTTGCATTATTGTTTCCCAATAACCTAGGGAAAACTTTGTATCCACTGTTGTTGTATCGTTATATTATTATCATTATTTATTAGCTTAGGGGTCACCCTATTACACAACATAATGCATCTATTACATAGGCATGAATAATTTATTTTCTGTTTTCACTAAAATTATGATTAACCATTATTTGTGTGTGTTTATTTGATTTTGTTGCTATTTTATTATGCTTTGGTATCTCTTTATATGTGTTTATTTATGTTTTTTTGTTCTTTCATTAGTGTATATTTAGGTTTTGTTGTGTTTTTATTATGTTATTATTTTATTTATTGATTATTTTGTTCTTCCTTCATTTTTATTAGTGTTTAATTATATTGTTTTTGGTGATTTGTTGTGATTGTATTTAATTTACTATTTTGTCTTTTTTATTATCTTATTTTTTTTATTTTTTGTTTGAATACATTTCGTAAACATTTTGTGTCTGGCCTTCATTCAGGATGGACTTGATTACATTTGTATTTATTTATTTTTGTTATTTTTTTGTTTTTTAAGTACACATTGTTAATACATATGGATCTTGATTATTCATATATTTATTTTAGGTTGTTTAAACATTTTTTCTTCCTTTGTTTTCTTGTTCCTACTTAAATATTGATTGTTCTTATCTTGATTTTAAGTTAGGTCACATTTTTGTATTATTATTTTTAAATTTATTTTTGTTTGAACATAAATAGTTGTAAATTTGGTTTTGGTAATTTTCATCATTATCCTTAGTTATAAATATTTACATTTGAATTTATCATGTCAAAATAGAAATACATTATTATTATAAGCTACTCATATTTATGATGCATAATTTCCATTTCCTATAATAAATGCCAATCGATCCAAGTCTAAAAGTCAATGTGGCATTGAAGATCATTTTTTAACACACCATATCCAATACCTAACACAAGATCTATCCTAGGCCAAATTTATAAACACATAAGACTCTATGCAAGACATGCATCTCTTGGCATACACTGTGAGTCAAATTTACTATTTCTATGATCATTTTAGGATGTGCATCTCCTAAATTATCTTCTATCATCTAGTCATACATAAAGCAGAATAATAAAAATATCTCAACTTCTATATCATAATTAAGGATGTGCATCTCCTAAAACTAGCATATCCAAACATATCATAACAAGATAAACATAAATGTAAACATCATGTGATAATAAAATAATATTAATAATCCATGTACAAGTAGTAATAAGAAAAAAATGAATGTCATATATATATATCTCAAAATCTTGTTTTATAAATCATGAGAATATCTATACATATCATAATACAAAAAGAAGAGATACAAAATCACCTCTTATAATGGTCATCCTTAAAGGGACTCTATTGGAAGCTCTAACCCATCCCTAATGTTGGAACTGCTAGTGAACATAGTGGTGGAATACACATGACTACCCATTGTGCTATTAGTTATGTCACTGACCACTCTAACTCAGTCTCATGTTTGGAGTTGGAGGTTCGATTAGTCCACTATGATCTAGTGTACTCCCTATAAGATACCACTCTTAGCTCCACAAAAATTGTTGTCTCATATGCCCACCTCCAGTAGGATATCTCATCTTTGGCATGTAGGGCATCATCCTTTTCATGCAAGTAATCATCCTTGGCCATAATAACATTGGTGAAGGCTCTAAATATGCTTGAACTTGTGTATGTCACACCTTAACAAGCCTCATCTCTCTCTTTTATGAGTATCTCCACTTGTGATACTAGCCACTCCCTATCCACCCAAGCAAAGTATCATTCCCCAACTATTGTCAATATCTCTATGTGTCATGTGTCTAAATATGCATGAACCCTTATCAACTATACCACCTATCCTCTTAGAGTATAGATCTTGTCATCTCTAGGTGTGATCAGACCCTATAGCTTGGTGGTCTCTCCTTGAGTAGTCATCAAGTATGCCTATAACCCATCCATAATAATTTGTAATCTAGCAATCTCAAAGAGGTGTGCAATAATCTCCCTCTAGAATCTATATATCAAATCCTAGTCCTACATAAGCCTCCTTATGTCGGAGGGACCTACCTCTCTTGAACCTATACATACACCTATGTTATGGGGACCTACCTCTCCTATACCTATCTCATGTCCACCATCACCACCTAGGGTATCCCCCATATCCACATCCTTCTCACCCAACTCTCCTATCTCTATATCATCTTCTAGACTCTATAGTGCTTGAAGATACATAACCTACAATGGTATAGTGATGAAATCAGTAGTAATATTGGCACCTGACCCTCTTATTGTGTTAGGGCATACTCTTGATCTCTCCTTATCTTGACCAACCTCTAACATAGAACTGGTTGATGAAGTAACAACCTTGTCAATTAGATCATTCTTACCCTAATATACCATGAAACATAAGCATTGATAACCCCTACATCCAATACCCCTCCCATGCCATAGTCCATAAATACCTCATCCTTGGGCACTAGTGGCCCTAACTCCTTGATCTCCCTGGTCACATGAACAAAGTAGTGTGGACCCTCTAGGATATCTTGCTACATACCAAACTATGTTATACTCAATCCATCATGTACCTATCCACTACATAGTCATGGTGACCTATAATATAACTTGGCATGATCATAAATCAAATCATGAACAAGGAATCAAACCAAATCCAATGGGTCTTTATATAGGGTCGCTAGATGAAGTCCCCATCCTCCATCTCATCTATGGATTGTAGATAATAAGGAAAGTCTCACAAATAAGGGATCCTCTACTCATCAATGATATCTCATCCCCACTAGTCATACAATAGATATGTGTTCCCATGTCCATACCTACAATAGTATGTTGTGGCCTATACTACACCCTCCCCCATAAGCTATCATGTGTAAGTATTTGTTCAACTAGACTAAGATAACTAGAACCTTCGCAAATCATGTCAATTGATCAAATACCTCTTATACCACACCAATCAAACCTAGTAGGAATAACCATCTTCTCTTATCCAATAATATAATGCCACTGACAAGAGCTATCAAAGCCATGACCTCTAGGTAATTTTCCCCTATGTTGCTCCTATTTCATCCTTTGGTGTCCAAGACTGATCTTCATGTGCATCTACATCTATGTAGTCATCCACAATCTTTAAGTCAACTACTTTAAACAACTCATCCAAAATAGCTCATCATCTAGTCAACATCCAAGTGATCTGAGGTCCTCACATTCATACTCATAGAATGTGTTGTATATCCTTCAATATCACTATATCCTCCCCAGTCAATAGATGAAATGTAGATGTCTTTGAGTACCACCTCTTTGCAAGTGTTGATAAATAAACCCTATATGTCTAATTGACTAATAATCATGGTAGGTGATATAGGTTTACTACCACTAGGATGATTATGAGAACATTCAACATGATACTATATCACCATAAAACCTTGGAGCACCACTCCCATGATGTGATGACTCGAACTCGTTCCTGTAAATCAAACACAAGGAACTAAGTCAAATATCTTTCTTTTCATTCACACAATACTTCTAGTTTTGAGGCCTAGACTAATCATCCATTGGTCTCTCTCTCTCTCTTCTTCTAATTTTTGGCTTGAATTAATCTCCTATGAGACCCATTATATTTTATATTATCAATCTCATTATCTTTTTGCCTATTCCTCCATATAGTGGGTCATTCTTGCTCATTTGTAGTGTGATCCTACTAATGAAAGTGAACCCTCTATTTATTTGTACGGATTGCTTGAAATAATTACAAATCCAAACCATTCTTAAATAAGCCTCAACTCAAAAATTAGATTTTACATGCAAAATTTGAAAAAAAAAACTAAAATCTAAAAAAAATGCCTATTTTTAAAAACTCTCGAAATATCCCAAAAATCTCCTAAAATATACTAAACACTATAATTAGACTATGAGATTAAATTTAATTGAACTTAATGTCTAGTTCTAGAAATATATAGTTTCTAAAAATTAAAAAAAAATCAAAAAAATAATCAAATCATAAATTTAGACCTTTAGAATATCACATATGGCCTTCAAAATATATCAAAAAGATTATAAACAACAAAAAACTTTACAATACAGTTATGGCCTTTGGAAAGTTGGCCTATTTTTTTTGCATCAATCACCTTCAATGAGAAGTTTGACAATTTTACATTGCAAAACTAACTCAATCCCAGTTAAAATAGCTTGATTCTCATCTTTGTTATTCATGTCATTCATTAGTTTCTTATAAATGACTCTGATCAAGGACCATTACAATCTTAAATTATACATCCTGATCTAGAAGCACATGGATTTTCCCTTGAGGCTCCATCAAAATTCATTTTAAACCACCCTATAAGAGGAGGAATACATGATACCTTTTTCCATTCTTACACTTTTAATTGAGTTTACTAATGCCCCAATAATGACTGGATGACCAATAAGCCTCCATTTTGTGCACACTTTTGTATCCCATGCTGATATACATCCATTCTTACATTTGATCTAAGAAGATACAACATCTGAAATAGTAACTTCTAAATCTTTTAAAATTACAACAAGAAGTCTTTATTTCCCTTCAAATATTCATTGGTTTCTTTCCTTCTAGATTGGCCACACCATAATGGTAGGACTAACTCTCCATAAACTATAAATTATTTCTTTTCAATCACAAATAGGCCAAGAAGAGAACACATTAAATAATTAAGAGGTCCATGCCCAAGACCATTTTAGTTTGAAACATAACCGAACCCAATACCGAGTAGTAACGGGGAAAGCATTTTAGAAGATGATTGCAGTTTCTTCCTCTACTTTAAAAAGAATACAATGGGAAGGGATAATAAATGTAATTTTGGCCAACCTATCTTGTGTGAGAATATGGTTTTGGAATACAATCTAGGTGAATGCCCCTACTTTTTGGAGCCTCGATCCTATCCCAACACAAGAATATTACCCATCTCAACTCTTCATCTATAACCTATGACATATAATATCCAAGTCTCATTGTAAAAATGTCTTATTTGTCCCATATCTAATGAATCAAATACTCTTTGAAATTTAAGAAAAACTTACCATCCATCAAACAATTCCTCAACCACATGCACTGGTCTGCTGGAATCAACAATGCCTCAAAATTCTCCCACACCTAAGAGGATAGACCATTGATCTGATGAAGTTCCAAATAATTCTCAACCAAAGCACCCCACATAGTAATAATAATATGTTTATCCTCCTCCAAATGTATAATATCAGATAAAGGTTTATGCCTATTAAAATATTCCTCCCAAAATTTTGCTATCTGACCATTACTGATGGTATAAGAAACATGTTCTAATATCAAAGACCTAAAATTCAAAAAAAAATTCTAAAAGTGTGAACCTTTTGGGGAGTTATTAATAAAAACCATGCTTCAGGGGTTATTTAATTCATGATATTTTCATCTCGGAATTGTACACCATACAAAATTGGGTTTTGAAACCATTCCCAAAACTAGTTTAGCTTCGAGGGACTTATTTTGGAGACTCTGATTTTTCACACCTACTCCTCCCATATTCTTAACATTGAAAACCCTTTCCTAATTCATTATCAATATTTTCTTCTTGATCTAATTTCCTTTCCATAAAAAATTTGTCATAATTTGATTCAGAAGCTTAACCACATGGCTTTGTGGTTGAAGAACTATGAGATAATAAATGGGAAGGGAGCTCAAAAATAGCTTAATGTGAGTAATTCGACCTACTAAGGAAAGCCATATTCCTTGAAAATAATTCAAATTAGCCTTAAAGGAGTTGATCAAGCCTTCCTAATGAATAATTTTGGCCATTCCTAAAAAAAGTGTAACCCCTAGGTATTTCAATGGAAATTTTCCAATATTAAAACCCATAACCAAGGAAATAGCCTATTGTTCTTTTTCATAAAAAATGATGATAAAAATTTTAATTTTATAAGATTCACCATTTTAATATAGGTATACTCATAACTATAAATAATATATTTGAAATTTGAGCTTCACACACAAAAACATGACTAAAAAGAAAAGTGTCATCAACAAATTGCTGATGAGTGAGATTTTCCAAACCTTCTAAAACATGAATACTCTGTAAACTTAAATCTTATATATATTTATTCATATAATAAACTAATTCCTCAACCAAAAATATAAATAGAAAAGGATAAAGAGGATCCCCTTCCCTAATACACTGTTAAGACTTAAAAAATTAGCCAGACTTCCATTGATCAAAACCAAATATTTAGGGCTAGAGATATAGCTGAATACCCAGTCACACCAATCTTTCCCAAACCCAAATTTATTTATAAATTTAATAATAAATTTCAAATTAACCCTAACATAACCTTTTTTTATATCCTACTTGAACATCGTATCCTTCTTGCAAGTAATAACTAGAGAATGAGTAATTTCATGGGTAATGATTATACCTTCTTGAATGTTCCTACCTAGCAAAAAACCATATTGCTTTTTCAAGATCAAGGAATCTAAAATATGTTTGAGTCTATCTATTATTTCTTTAGAGATTATATTTTAAAACATATTATATCGAGAAATAGGATAGAAATCACAAAAGTTCTCCTAAATGTCTCCTTAAGGATATGAAAGTAACATTTGGATCTGGGATTAATTTTCTTATTGATTCTTTAACCATTTGAAGTAACTCTTCACCCATAATATCCCAAAATGAATGAAATAATATTTAGGAAACCCATCTAGGCTAAACACTTTATGCTTATTCATAGAAAATATCACCGAATGAATCTCCTCCAAAGTGAAAGGACTCAAGATTTTTTCATTTTGTTTTGAAAAAACCAATCTAGGAATGTACCCAAAGTTGTCATTATGAGCTTGAAGATCATATTAATTATCATTGTTTATAAATTTATTGAATAAACTAAAATCCACACTCTAAATATTTTATTGTGTACTCAACATCTTTCCCTTGGAAGAAAAAATCTTCAAAATGCAAGAGAAATTATGCTTGATTCTAACAGAGTTGTGAAATAAAGTAGAGTTTTGATCACCTTCTTTCAGCCAATCTGTTCTCAATATATGTTTCCAAAATATTCATTCTCTTTGTAATAGTTCCTCATACTTATCCATCAAACTCTTTTCCACCCAATAAGATGTTTGATCCATCGCTTCTTTAAAATTTGTCAAATTGAGAATTTCAAAATTTGCTTCAACATGAATTTTTTTCCTAAAAACATTTTTAAAACATTCGAGGTTCCAATGTCAAAGACACCCCTTAAAAAATAGGATATTTTTGGTCATCCTAAACATTGAAGATATAGAATGAATATGACAATTCCTCACCAAACTTCTGTAAGACCTGGAAGAGAAAGATCTTGAAACCATATTTTTTCAAAAATAAAAGGATAGAGATTATGAGGGTTGTCCACATTGATACAAAAGTCCACAAGGACATGGTCTGATCATGAAAAAACAAGGATGGAACTTTTCAAGATTTAGTTTTGGGTCATCCAATTGGATAAAATAAAAAATTCTTCCAATCATTCCATAATGTTTTAGTCACCACTTCTTTTATTATTCTAAGTAAATTATGTCTTCTTTGTTTGGATATCAAGAAGCTCATTTTTAGAAACAAATTAAATAAACTCCATATTAACAAAATTCATAGATGCCCTACCACCATATTTTTCCAAAGGAAATATAAGATCATTGATGTCTCCACCCATCACAATCTTTGAACCAGTAAAGTGAGATAAGAGAATAGATAATTCATTACACAGTAAAATATTACTATTATATTCATTTGGGTTATACACATTACAAAACAAAAAACTCAAATACATCCTGAGGCATGTGATTCTAAAAAATTGACAATTAGTTTGAACCTCCAACATTTCTAGTTGGACTTTATAGGGAACCTAGATAATAACCAGCCTCCCTAAATCCCCAAAAGCTTTAATAAAGGAACTGCTCCATTTATTACAACTAATCTCCATCAAAATAGAAGCTTTAGCTAAACTTAATTCAGTTTCTTGGATCAAAATAACATTAGTGTTTTCAAAATAGAACATACTCATAACCAAGAGTCTTTTTTTAGGGGAAATAATAGCTCTAACATTTCAGAAATAAGATTCATGAGGACTGAGGGAGTATTTCCCCATCCCTTTTATTAAGTCTAGATAATTTGGAGAGAGTGCCTTATTTTCCCACTAAGACTTCCCCTAATATGTGATCCTTAGTAAATTCTTTACCATGTTTTTTGGTTTTACCACAATTATGATTTCAAAGGGAACTTTGAGATTCAGAAATAGAAATAATTTCTCTAGAGTTCAATTCTTCCTCCAAATCAGAATCCTACAAATTTGAATCAGTATCTAGAGCCACAATCAATGGATTCTCATCCAACTTATCTAAACAATATTTTAAACCAACTCTAGAAACCTCAGTTCTTTTTTTAGAAATCTAAAGAAAAGATCTGATACTCTCAGACTTTTTTGAGATAAAATCGCAACATTTTATCAATGAATTAGGATACAAATCATCTCCCTTATCCAAATTTACTAATAAGGCCTCAGTTTATAAAAATTTTATGCATGAAGAATTTTCAATCAACAAATTAAGTTCCAAGTCTTCTTGAAATCTGGGGGAATTAATTATTTTGGAAGAAGGAATCAAACTAGCATGAGCATAAACTTGTTCTAATTTCACATTCATTCCTTTCTTAATATGACTTTTATCATCATGTTTAGATATATAATTACAATTATTATGTAATTGAAAATCCCTAGATTAGGATGCCACCAATTTTCAAACCCTGAAAATCTACCCAAAATTGAAGAAGAAGCCTCTAAGGCTCTCATACAGAACTTCTGAGTGTGTCCAGTACATATTCATTTGAAACATCTAAAAGGGAGGTTTTCAATATCAACTAATTGAAACTAGGAATAGAAGCATCTAGATACATAAAAACCCTAATCTTTGCATAAAAATCCAAAATTTGCTTCTCTATTATAGGATTAATTTCTATAAAAGGCCCTAGCAAGTTTCCTAGGGCTTATAAGCAATCAAATCCATAATATTATAAATGGAAACATTAGAGTCTAATATAGATTGGATAACTACCATATTGTGCCAAAAAAATGTCAAAATTTCATTGCCTTCTTTGAATCTAGTGGTTAATTCCTCTTATGGACCAAAATTGATTATTCAAAACCCCATTTTTTGAGTCTAAATAATGAAATATGGTACTAAAAAAACCCTGAGGCATAAATCTTACCTCAATATCCTTCCCATATCTTTTCTCCACCCAAGACTCAATCTCACCAATAAATGGCCATTTCCCTACAAATTTGATGATAAGATCCCATTCTTACATGAGTGAAACAACTTGAGAGTGATTGGATCATTCCCCCAAGAATTCCTTGTCGTCACCAACCTTGAGTCCATCCCATACATAAAAATATAATCCACTAAAACTTTCTTAGAATTTTTAGATTGTCTTTTCATTCTCCACAACATGATCAAAAGTTAGTGAAGTAGAATTCACTTTAGTATTCAAGGTCTCACTAGTTTGTAACTCCTTTACCCACACCAATTCTTTTGGAACCTCTCAAGTCTTAGCTTGATTTTATCTTCTAACCCTACTACTCCTTCATGAGTATAAAACCCTAACTAATAATTAACTATATTGATTTATTCCTCTACAATCTGCTGATTAGTTCATTAAAGGCTTACACCCAAATCCCATTGCAAGTGTGAAGGCTTATTTCTTATTCTTCCCCCTTTCATGCACCATTATGTTTTTTAATATATTTATATAACTAAGAATAAATCATTTTATTTATTAATATTTTATACATGTTTTATAAAATTAAATAATTTATTTTTATATATTAAAATGTTAACATTATTTTTAATTAATTTACATAAAATTATTACAATTATATATATATATATATATATATATATATATATGAATGAAACTCAATTTATTATATCTTCTATGTACACTATATACAAAGCCATGCACTAAATCCAATGTCAAGTTTTCCTTATAATTTAAAAGAGGTCCTTTATATTCATATTTGTACTATGTCAATCACCTTACTAGTGGTTGGTAATGGTGAGAATGAAACTAAAAATACCAAATATCACTTAATATTGTTGGGTTAGAAAATACTTAACATTTATTAGTCTCTTATGTGATAGTTATGGGTCTCTTATGAGATGGTTAATATTGTTGGGTTGGTGATGGTTATGGAGAAGAAGTGTTGTTATACCATCAATATATATATATATATATATATATATATATATATAGACACACACACACACACACACACACACACACACACACACACACACACACACACACACACACACACACACACACACACACACACACACACACACACACACACACACACACACACACACACACACACACACACACACACACACACACACACACACACACACACACACACACACACACACACACAGATATACATACACACACAGATATCTATAAATGTATATGTATATGTATATCTGTGTGTGTATGTATATCTGTGTGTGTGTGTGTGTGTGTGTGTGTGTGTGTGTGTGTGTGTGTGTGTGTGTGTGTGTGTGTGTGTGTATGTATATCTATATATGTATATGTATCTATATATGTATATGTATATGTATATGTATAGAGATATATATATGTGTGTGTGTGTATACACACACACACACACACACACACACACACACACACACACACACACACACACACACACACACACACACACACACACACACACACACACACACACACACACACACACACACACACACACACACACACACACACACACACATATATATATATATATCTGTGTGTGTGTGTGTGTATACATACATACATACATACACCCACACACAGATGTGTGTGTGTGTGTGTGTGTGTGTGTGTGTGTGTGTGTGTGTGTGTGTGTGTGTGTGTGTGTGTGTGTGTGTGTGTGTGTGTGTGTGTGTGTGTGTGTGTGTGTGTGTGTGTGTGTGTGTGTGTGATTTAAAACATGCAAATGCAATTTTCATTATCAAAGTGTAGTAGCACACAAGAAAATAAAAAATAAGAAAATTTATGTAGGTCATTTTCTTCTATGTAAAATTATTTCAATTCAGTCATTGATGGACATTTCATTTGGTTATGAAACACTTTTCTTTATGATTCCTTTCTCTTTAGTTTCAACATAATTTTTTTATGAGTATGTAAGCATTAATTTATATGGTCTTAAATATTTTTTTATCTTTGAATTTAAATATAATTTTCATAATTGAGATTCAGCTTAAGCTTAAATCAAACCATTAGAGGGACATATAATAGCTTTGATATCCTTAAAATATTAAAATTTTAGTTCTTCATAGATTTTGAATTGGAGATCATATTTTGATAAGGTTCCATGTTTATATAATTTGAGTAACATATATTCAAATCCAATTCAATAATCTTATAATTCAAAATGTTGGACCTCAATTGTACTTCAAGAAATTGACATAATCATAGATCATGGTAATTCATGATGAGTTCTTAATGTGGGTGATATCTAAATCCTATTAAAAAAATCCCTAGTTGTTTGTATAAATATTGTCTTGAACCAAAAACCAATTCAACAACTTAAAATTTATTGTAAGTGAGTGATGACATAATTACCCTTTTAATTTCATAGTAATACCACCTAATGAAACTTATATAGAGAAATTATAGGAGAATCATAAGTGAAACCAATTGAAAAGTGAAAATAATGTCTATACAATAATTTTTGGTAAAATAAAACACAAAAGGATAGATAATAACTACTAAAACAATAATGAATCTAAGAAGTAAAATACCCTCTATGTAGCAAGATTTGAAAATTAGTTTATTATCACATTGAAATTATGCTAATAAATTGATTTATAAAGGAAATGATATAAGATATAATGTATTTCATCTTAAATTAAACTTATATTCAATCGAGGTAGAAATTACCCTACAAGAGAACATGATCCTAATTGAATCTTGTGTTTCCATTAAAATTATTCATTAAACTATTAAATTAAATTAATATGAATCATCACGTTGATACCTAAGATAAATTATAGTAGAGATAATTATGGGTTTTAACAAGGGTATGGTTCCCATGTATCTCATCTACCAAATAATTAAAGCCTTTGTCAATCTTAGCTAAGTGACTAGGACATGTATTAGGGACAACATTGGAGGGCTTGCCATACCCCCACATACTATGATCTTGGTAAAAATAATTTTTAATATGTACATTATGTTATTGGTACTCTTGTTTGGCACATTATATTTTAAAATATATTTCCTTTTCATTGGTAAACTTTTATCCATGAGCTGAGCATCACTGTGATTTGGAATATGATAAGTAAGGCTCTCTTCAAAATTGATGTTATAATTTCCATCCAAGTTTCTCATGTCATGTTAGTTTTAGGGAATGAATTTATTTACATTTTGGAAGAATGTGTTGAAATGACTATAATTATTATCAATAGTGCACATTTGAGGATGCATGATGGGGGAGGCTTGATGTCCATGGCATTATTATGAAGCTCAATGTGGTCATTGGAAATTATGGACTCATCATTAGCCACGTTATTCACTCTATTATAATAATTTATACTATGAATTTATTCAATCTAATCAAATATGGGGTGTGTATTTCTAATATTAATTTAAACAAACTACTCATCATATTCCTCCTTTGCATTGTCATTATTGATAAAGACGCTCATGCATCTCATATTGCACATGTTATGCTTCAAATGGGTGTGTCTATGCTAGATATACTAATTTATATATCGAGTTTATTCATAGTTATTACACCAGAGGATTTTAAAGCCCAAAATGTTGAATGAAATAATAAGATTAAAAAAATGAAGTGAAACACTATACCAATTGTAAGGATGCTAATCAAAATGCAAAAGAAGTTGAGAGGAGGTACAAAGAAGAGGAAAAAACATAATGAGAGAATATGAATTAGAGGGAGAATAAGAAGATATATTTGGACGAGTGGTATAAAAATAAGATCAAAATGGAGGAGAAAATAAGGAAGGAACAATAAACTTGACTTGTAGCATGGAAAGAGATGAGGATGGAAAAGAAAGAGCAACTCCTAAACTAAAAAATAAAATATAAATGCAAGGAAAAATTGAACAAAAAACAATATTGTGATGGAGAGTTCAAAGAGAAACTCCATAAATGAAAAGTTATGAAAAAGAGAGGCAAATTTTATGGATGTGAATGGATTTAATGCATTTCCACTATGACACAAAGGAAGTAATATTATGAGTTGATGCATAGTCCAAATGCAAAATGGTAAGCGATTGAGTATTATTTTCATCATTTTTGGAAAGTTAAAGATTAGTAAAAATTCAAAATTTTAATGGCTAAATATTAAATTTGAGTTTTAAATTGTCAAATTTTAAGAAATTAAAATTTTAATCAATTAATTAATTTTAATATCACAGGTAGAATACTTTATTATTCTAGAACCATGCTAATTTTTTTTCGATCTCCCCATGTAAAAATTCATCATATTTTTTTCATAATTTACAAAATCCATTTAACTATTTATAGTATATGCAAATGTGTTTCTCTTTTCCCCAACTTGTGTAAAAGTCCCCCAACACTTTTCCAAGTCATGCAATTTGTAAATTCATTTTTGCATATGGTGTAATTTTTATTTTTTAAAGTCATGCAATTTGAAAATTAATTTTTCCTCTTGGTGCAATTTTCAAATTCAAATTTTGACCTAGTGAAATTTGCATATTCATTTTATAGTTACCAATCCCATATAAATTGTTTTATATTTCCCCAAGTTGTGCAAGTCAGACTTTTTCTTCCCGAAAGCTTCAAAAAAAAAAAACCTAAACTACATGTAAATTATTCAAATAAAATTTCATGAATTCACTAAGGAGGTGAGATAATTTTTAGGATAAGAATGAAAGCAATGAAAAAGTTTTTAAACAAGGATATACCATCTGAAACTTACATGCCATCAAATTTGATCAATAGGACATGCCTACAATTGTGAAGGTGCTATGAACACTACTCTTACCTCTACTGGGAAGGAATCTAATGAAGTATCACTCAATGCTTCAAATGATTCTACTTCCTACACATTAACTGCCTTCCAGGATATACTTGCAGTTGAATGTAAATTATAAATATCTTTGCATTGACAAGGAAAAAAATAATGTCTTGAGCTGAAGAAGTATGCATAATTTTGTTAAAAAGAAATATTATGTATTGAAAATGAATAAAATTCATCTATCTATTAGAATATATATAGGAAGAGATGACACATTAATCTTTCCCTTGGAATGTGGGAATAAATTGGCATGCAATTGATTTATTGTTGGGATATATAATTTAGGTATATGCATGGAGTTGGGAGACAATTCTATGGAAATTTTCCATTATGTGATCGCATTATTAAATAATGTGATGGAATTATTGACATAACATGATTTTATATTGTTACATTTATTTCCTTGTAATTTAAATTTATTTTATTAAATTTAATTAATTAGGGTCACTCTGTATCTATTAGATCTGGTCTCACAATTACATGTCGTAGATGTAGAAAATATTTTTTAAAAATCTAATTTGGTCAGTACTTTAGAATTTTTAGGGCCTAATTGTTGAACCTAGGGATTTTAGAGCATTAATTTTAAAATTTATGTCCATTTTTTTAAACATATAGTCAATTTTTATGTTTTTGTGCATTCTAGATTACTTTCTGCTATTTCCAGGAGTCTTAAGATTGTGAAAATCAAATTTTACAAAGCTCTCAGTTTGAACTTGATCAATGGTTGTGTGATTTGGGTAACATAGGTACCCTTAAAAACATGCACACATCAAATGACCACTTTGTGTTAATTTCATTTATACATCATCCCTCCCTCATCTCTAATCACTTATTACTCATCCCTCATCACCTTTAATCACTCCCTCCTTATTCCTCATTGTCTCTAATTTCTTCCTCATTAACCCTCACTATCGCTCATCATCTATAATCACTCCCTCATCATTATTGATTATTCCTTCATTGACCCTCACTATCCCTCATCATCCCTAATTACTCACACCTCATCTTTCATCATCCCTAATCACTTCCTCATTGACCCTTACCATCACTCATCATATTTAATCACTCCATCATCCATAATCACTCTGTCATTGGCTCTTACCATCCTTAATTATCCCTAATCACTCCATCATCATCCATAGTCACTCCTTTATTGACCCTTACCTTTTCTCACCATTTATAATTGTTCCCTTATCATATCTAATTTCTCCCTTATTGGCCCTCATCATATCTTATCATTCCCAATAATTATTTCATCATGCCTCATATTCTCTAATAACTCCTTCATCCCTCTTTATCCCTAATCACTCCCTCATTAACACTCACCATCCTTCATCATCCCTAATCACTCCCTCATCCTCCTTAATTACTCCCTCATTTACCTCACCATCACTCATCATCCCTATTGATTTCCTCATCATCTCTAATAAATTCCTCCTCATCCTTAATCACTCCATATAATACCTTAATGGTGGTATTTTTTTAACACTACTAGGAGATACAAGTCACGAGTTGAGTACTAACATAAAATACAAAACATAGTGATCAAAATGATGTGGAGGAAAATTTGAAACATAAATATTGAGGACCTATGAAAAAATATGGGCCTATTAAAAATTAACTAATTCACAATTAAAGATCTACCATAAAAGGAGAAGCAATTAAATCCAACATAGCACCAAAAATGGGTAGTTAATATGAGGATCACCAAGCTATGTGATTTATTGAAACCAATCAATTACTTTCCATATGAGGATATTTTATGATCCAAATAATTACATTTAAGTCCTTATATTTTTATGTGTATTTATTGAGGCATCATACCAAAGAGTGGAAAATAATTATCAAATGATTATAAAAATTAATCTAATGTTAAAAAGTGGTGCTTAATTCATAACTTCAATATTGAATCCAATGAAGAGTGTTACACTATGAGCTCTCTACTTGCACATTTTGATAATTGGGTACAAATTATCTACCACTATAAAAATGTATGTAGCTAATATATTATGAACCTAATTATATGTTTAGTACTAAAAATATCTCTACTTCCCCCAACCAAAAATTATATGAATTAAAAATATTGTTTCATTAACAAATTTACATCAATGGTGAGCCAATACACTTCATCATTTCCAATGGAAGTCAGAAGAATTTAATCTATCCTAAAGCATATTTCCAAAAATTGAAATTCAAATTAATGCATCATCCATAACCATATGCTAGTGTATGTTCTAGTGTAGGCCTTGAAAAATGAATCACCTAGTATTGCCACTTGGTGTACAAAACCAAAAAATTTAAGGATGTAATATTTTGTGACATCTCACAATTAGAGCTGTGTGATGTTTTATATGTGGTAAACTATATATTTACCATTGACATGTAGTCTATGAAGTAAATCCTTGAAATGTTGTGATATATTATCATGATCTAAAATACCATATATCATATTTCGTTCATAACCTTTCAATCATTAATGTTAGGAAGTGCAAGAATCTTCTCATTTCTAGTAAGAAGTGTAATCTTGATGGAAAGAAGTAAATTTAATAACATCCATATGACAACATATCATAGTGTGATTTCTCGAATAATAAAAAAGATGAAATAATTAAACTATAAACTAGATGAATACAATGATATCTTTTAGCTGCCTTAATAAACTCCTACATATTCTACACTAAACAATACTATTGATTTGATTTCTTAACTACCTCTACCTAAAACCTCTTTATAAAACATATAATTTCTAGATAATGAATAGATCAAGTTTGATATCCGTGAAATCATGGATAAAATACACATCATGACCAAATCATTGCCTTGCAGAAGCCCAATTATGCTTCTGCCAACCAAAGATGGGACATGAGGTTGTGAATGAATTAAAAAAATATTAACAAGTTTAAAGTCAAGAACTATTGTCCTCATCTAAATATTAATCATTTTTATACCATATCCATGGTGTAGAAGTCTTTTTCAAAATTGATCTTAGGTTTGGGTATCAGCATATTCATGTTCAACCTATAGACATTTGGAATATAGTCTTAAAAAAAGGAAGGATTGATTTACTAGTTGGTTGTGCCTTTTAGGTTAACTCATGTAGAAAATTCATTCATTGAGATGTTGAATGACATCCTCAGGCCCTTTAATGATGTGACTTTTTTAATCTACCTTGATGATATCCTAATCATTAAAAAACATGTGATGAACATATACACCATGTTGAACTAATGTTTCACATTTTGTAGAAACACATTTTTATGATAACATTAATAAATGTTAATATTTCATGCAATAGATAAAATATTTGGGATACATTACACACATAAGGAGTGCATGTGTGAACCTGACCAAGATTTAAGTCATAGAGGAATGAGAAACACCAAATAACTTTACATAGATTCAAATATTCTTAGAATTAGAAATTTATACAAGAGATACGTGTTTAATTTTTATCCTTTGAAACAAGATATCAAAGGTGGAATTGAATAAATTTTAATCTAGCCAACTTCACAAAAAATAAAACTTGATGAACAAAAAAGTATACTTTATTTTATTACTTGTGTTACTTGACTATAAATTTGGAAGGTCAACTAATTCATTCATTAATAAAATTTACTATCACAAATGGGTATTAAAAACATAAAAAGTTTGAGAAAGGAGTTAATTCATATTATAATGGATTACACAACATATGATTGGAATCCAAGATACCTTTATAGTATATAATTACATCAGATGATGAGGGAGTGATTTAAAATGATGAGGAATGATGAGGGTCATTTCTGGAGTGATACAGGATAGTGAGGGTCAATGAGGAAGTGATTAGGGATGATGAGGGATGAGGAAAGAGTTATTAAGGATTATGATGGATGAGGAGGGAATGATTAGGGATGATGAGGGATGGTGAATGTCAATGAAAAAGTGAATAGGGATGATGATCTTGAGTGATTAGAGATGATAAGGGATAATGAAGGCCAATTAGGCAGTGATTAGGGTGAGGAGGGATAAGGAGGGAGTGATTATGGATGATGAAAAATAATGAGGAAGTAATGAGGGATGATGAGGGACAAGGAATAAGTGATTAGTGATGATGAGGGATAGTGAGGGTCAATGGAGGAGTGATTATAGATGATAAAGAAGTGATTAAAGATGACTAGGGATAGTGAGGGTTAATGAGAAAATGATTAGGGACAATGAATAATGATGAGAGAGTGATTAGGCATGATGAGAGATAAGTAAAAAGTGATCAGGGATGAGGGAGGGATGATTAACAAGTAAAATTAACACAAAGTGATTGTTTGATGTGTGTAGGTCATTAATGTGACCTATACTACCCCAATCACACCACTTTGGATAAATTTCAATGTGAGTGGTTTTCAAACATCAATATTCAAAAACCTAGGACTCTTAGAAATGCTAAAAATCAATTTGAAAGGCACAAAAACTTTTAAAATGACTATATGTTTACCAAAAATGAACATGCATTTCCAAACATATGTCATGAAATCCTTAATTTCATAGTTAGACTATGAAAATGCCTAAGTACTGACCAAATTAGATTTTGAAAAACTATTTTTCACATTACAAGGCATGAATCTATGAGACCAACTTTATTAGATGCAAAGTAACCCTAATTTATTATATTTACTAAACTAAATTTAAAGTATAGGAAAATAAATGTAAACTTATACTTTCCATTTAGAGTATTAAATGTAAGCACCTACTCAAGATTGGCTTCATGTACATGTTCACATGATTTTATGTACAAAATAATAATAATGTGATCATGTTATTACTTTTATAATAACATGATCATGTTATATATTATTTGGATTATGAATGGTTTGGATTCCTGAGCCAAAGGCTTGAACCTATCAATCTATTATCAAGTCTGAGTGTTCTGCTAAAAAATAACAAAATTAAAATTTTATCACTAAATACACTATGAATTTTAATGGAAAAATTAAAAAACTTAATACCATCATGATGAGCATGCTTGCCTCTTTCAAAAAACATGTTTTTTTTATAATTTTTAGACTAGTTTAAGGTTTAAAGCTATGTTAATTTGCAACTATACCTTTTTTAGGCCAATGCATGATCCAATATACATTCCTATACATGTTCATGTATTTTTTTTCATTTATTTAAGTGGAAAAAAAATTATATGGTCAACAAACTAGGACAAATTTTACACACAATAAAAAAAAATATATCCATATTTTGTGGGGTAGTTAGGCACAGCGCATGGATGACTATCCATTTTTTTCATTTTTTAGGATATATTTACTTGAAAAATTCATAAGAAAATTATTCATTGAAAAAATATAGAAAACTATAGGTCACAAACTAGAATATCTTATCTAAATGTTTACCAAAGGGTTTCAAACAATATTAAATGTTGTTCAAAAAATTGTTGACTGCACATCCCTCTACTACTCTATTTTATTTAAAAAATAGGAATTCCTCTTTAAATTTTATATTTTGAAATAGTTATACTTAACCATTTTATAAAACAAAATTGGAAACTTGACTCAAAATTATACATTTATAGTTCTTACATCATCTTCAAATTTGGAGTGTATATACCTCAAATTATCTATAAAAGTTCAGATTTCTAAAATTTTAGGAAAATCATTTCCATGGGTAGGCCCCTTTTTGTCCCCCAACTTCTTTTTAAAAAGGCCATAGAGATATGTGGTATCCTACATTGCAATTATTATAGGATATGTCTAGTGTGGGAAAAGGAAATAAATGCTCAAAATATTTGAAAATATGCATGAAGTAAGAGTAAAGACAAACCATATAATGTTTCTAAGTGTTCTATCAGTTTGTAGACATGATGGACTTATGGATGATGGCTTTTGGTAATTTGATTCCATGGTCTAAGATTATTGTATTTCACCAATACTTCATCATTATACATGTATTTTTGACCTTGTTTCCCATGCAGGATGACTAGATAAGGCAGAGGATTTTATCGAAAAATTGCCTTATGAATCTACTCCTTTGGTATAGTGGACCTTGCTTGGTGCCTACACAATGCATGAAGATATGAAGATTGAAATGCATGCTACAACATTACCAACGGAAAATATTAAAATAAAAAAAATTATTTTCAAATATTTGAGTGCCATGCCATTAGAATCTAAATGCAATTGTCAAGTTGAAAGAAGATAATATGTACCTTCCCTACCCATGAAATCTCATGCACCAATAGATCATGATAATTCAAAGGACTAATTAAAAATGAAAGGGTTATAAAATTAGATAAAATCTTTTACTCATTTTGTCAATCAACTCACATGCTTCCCATAAAACAAATACAATTGATATTGTGAGGACTAATTTCAACCTTTTGAGGTGTCATCTCAGGGGTTGACAATCTATAAATTGGATGCAAAATTTCAACGAGACATTTTTTTAAATGAATCATGCGTCACCTATAAATCTAGAGTGAAGGTCAATTTATGATAATATCATGTCAAGGTGTTAATATTTAGAGAGATGTGATAACCATTCATTAATAGTTTGTACAGAGGAAATATTTCCTAAGCCCAAATATAAAATGTCATTCATGTTATTTATTCGGTCCTTGGACAATTACATGATGTCATTTCAAATGCCCATAGAGATGAAGTTGTTAATGGACTCCTTCAAACCAAGTTGGATGATTTTGTTTCAGTAGGAATGGGCTTACTATATTCATGGTATAAAATGCAATAATTTTACCGGAGCAAATTATGAAATTATAAAGTCTTGAGAAAACAAGTTTTGAAAACTTGATAGATTAGAGTGAACAATTTTTTACAAGAACCAATCCTAAAAGATATGGAAGTAGATCTTCAAAATATTTAGATACACTTCTATGTGTGTTTTTCTATAACAGTGACAAAGAATATTCAAACTTTCCTAGGAAATAAACATACTACCTAAATTTGTAGGTTATGATGATATACTTGGTAAGCAATTATCACCAATGTATCCATTTATGAGTGAATCCAAGGGACATTCTGTTGGCACTATTACAAATAGGTTCCATCAAAATATTATAATATTTTCATGTAAATGTTGAATCTTGTTTTACTATTTCTAGTTGTAAAATTTTGTAAGCACAAACTCACAAATTTAAGTCATGCAAATGCACTATGTCAGATTTGTAAGTTTTAATTTCACTTTTGCACATTGTGCAGTCACACCAATGCACTTTTAAACCACTTAAGTGGTGAATTCTTATAAACTCATTTTTGTTTATTTTGAAATATATAAAATATGGTTATGTATCATAACCACCTTTCTACAATATAAATATGACTGCTTGGCCCATTATCTAGGGAATTTTTGGTAGTGAGACTACACAGATTTTTTTTTAAGAGCTAATATTTGTTATCAACTCAATAAAGATCAAAACTAGGATATTTTTCAAGCTTTGTATTCAAAATTTCTTAATGAGTTATATCTTTGTATAGGATTCACCTATTTATATAATTATACATTCAATTTATCTTTGTAATCATTACCAAATTTTAAGATAATGAGAATATCACATTAACTATTTCTTTTAGAATTGTCTTTTGTTATTTTTATGAATGTGAAATCTTAGTGAGGTTTAAGTAATATTTTAATTGTCTTTTATAGGTAAATATGGGATGGTTATCTTTGGTCTACTTTTAATATTAGAAAATTGTTTGAATCTATGTTTTTCCCTCATAAGGGTGTAATTCTATCTTTACCACCCATTGAATGAGAGATATTTCAATTAACACAATGTTTTCTCCTTTTTATACTATTCTAGTAAGTTTTTACATTTAGCTACCTAGAGTTATATTTCATTTCTCCTAGGATTATTATGGTAGTTTCTATGTTTAACTAAATATAATAACGTTATTATCCTTTATTCCTTTCATTTCTATAATCTTCTCATTTTTCCATTATTCTCTTCTCTCCCCTCATTTTCTTTATATCTCTTTTATGTACTTTCATGTTAAAAGTAGGAAACCCCCAAAAGAAAATATTTTTGTTGTATATTGATATGAATAGATTTTCCCTTAATTTTCTTATTTTGACATTTAATAAATGTAGATCCACCTAAAACTAAGAGAAGGACTTTATCCTACATTACTAACTAACATAAGGACTCGGTTCCCACACTACTGTCTCAAAGTCACCAATTTGTCTTCCTAAAAAAACTTTGACCCAATACTTTTTGGTGAATCCATTTGGAATTGAGGTGATTTATGCATACAATTTTCAAACATTTTTATGAACCTCCCCTAGAATGGAGGTTGAAAACTCCATCGGGAATCAATACGTAGTGCCTACATTTTTCTAATTATAGAAATTGTGTTGGTCTATCCCAACCACAATGATCCCTATGTCCCATGGAGAAAACATTTTGGGCCAATGGCCTTAGCCTAATACAATAAGTTCCCATAAATATCAAGGAAGATATTCTCAAAGATATCTATGGAAAATGATCAAGACATAGATAAACATATCCAAGCCTTCACAATGTCCAGTATCATTTTGGGAGTTTTGTATTATCTATGAAACTTTTTATTAAAACCTTAATTGGACCTACTGTTGAGTGGTCTTGGTGCTTAAAATATGGATGTGTTATGGATTAGAAGTGTTTGAAGAATATGTTCCTAGATAGATTCAAATCAATTGTGAATATATGTGTATTTTTATCAGACTTCTTCTAGATTCAAAAGTAAGATACCTATCACATATGATTTTTTTAATTTCATAATTATGAAATAAGGTGAATAGTTGGAAGAAATATTTATTTATTTATGATGTCCACATTTCCACATTAGTTATAAGTAAGTATTGAATACCTTTAGTCTAGTTTTCCATAGACTAAAGAAATCCTTTTAGGGGTTATATTTTATTAGTTAATTATTAACTATCAAAATAATGATTTTTCTATCATTTTTCTTAAGGAAATTATTATTTAATTAATAGAATATTTGATAAAGGTGGTTTTTACCCCTAAAGTATTTAATTGAATTAATTATTAATTTATTTCCTAAAAGTAATTTTAATTACTATTTTATTAAGGAAACTAATTAATATTATATTCAAAAAAGAGGAATGTCAACTTGGGAGCTAAATCAAAGGAAGGAAAAGATATTCTAAAAAGAGCAAGTGAGTTTTATGAGGTATTTTACCTCCCCAAGGTGGTTCTCCCCACTTTGGAAGGTATAAATACAAGGTGAAGATCATAATTGAAGAGATGTTGAATTTGATAATTATTTTTTCATACTTGAAGAAGTTATTGGGATACATGCTCAATAGGTGTTTGTAGATTTGGTGTTGATCATTTTATAAAAGGTTTCTTTTGACACCACCTTTGTTAAAGAAGATTTTGTTACTTGCTCTAGAGAGGGGTGATTTTCTTTGAGAGACTATTCTAAGGTTTTGATGGATTATTTAAGTTTCATTTGTTTCATAATATTTCTGATTATTATTTGCACTAATCTAGCAAGTGGAGAGACTAGGTTTGGAGGCTTGATGGAGTGTTTGGGGATCATTTTTGGAGTGTATTTATGAAAATTAATATTTTAGAATCATTTACTAATTTTTTGCATATTGGTATGGAATTTTGGAGAAGAATTGATGAATATTTGAGGCTCTAAAGTGATAGAATATTAAATAAAATTTTCACATTATTATTTAATGATTTTGATAGGGTTTATTGTTCATTTTCACTTGTCAAAGGTAGGGTCTTGCTCAATAATATTTAGCTATATTTCCTGCACCGTGGTGACTTGGGTGATGTCTTAGAGGCTATTTTGGGCCATTTTGGAGGCCCTAGGAATTTGCTGGAATTTTCCTCGATTTTTGGGCACATGTAGAATATTTTTGGAGAGGATTTGAAGTAGAAAATAGGAAAGGAACAATAGATGTAATTGACATAAATTCATATTTTTCCAGCCATCATAAATTGGTATTTAATCCTCAATAATTTAGAAAATATGTACTTCTTTCCTATTTTTAATTTATTGCTTATATTGGCAATCATTCAGCCAAATTTTAGACAAATTAGTGGCTAGAATTTATCTTGGCATCCCTTGAATGTTGGTGCCTAGGATTTCTAAGGGTTTGGTAAAGCTTTTGGAACATTTATTGCAAACTAAGGTATGCTGATTTTTATTTCACAATTTTGGAATTTGTAGATTTAAGGGAAAATGTCATTTCTTTTAAATCATCCCATTTGGGGAAATTATAGGATCAGAGAATACATGAAGAATTTGGTTTCCCCCTTGTCATAAAGGAGAGAATTTTTTTTTCATAAGAATGATCTAACTTCACAGTCCTAGGAGACAATGAGCTATTTGGGGAACAACTAGTTAAACCACAAAAGAAAAAAAAGAAGTAATGCAGAATGCGAGGTTCTACTTTCTAGAGGAGAAGATAATATGAAATTAGTTTTTAATTAATTAAATATTCCTTATCTATCAAAATGAAAGACTCAATAGTCAAAAATAAATATTCCTCAATTATCTCATTTTTAGGTTCTACCAAAGAGGAATTCTCCACAAAACTTGAATCTTGTGCAATCAACCCCACACTAATTGAAAATCATAAGCATCACAAAGTTGAGGTCAAGGAAGACATCAACATAGAACAAAATGAATGGTTCCCAATTTTTATTTTGAGTGAAATGGAAAATGTTTAGGTAGAGGAAGTTGGATAAGATGATAATGATGACTCATTGAGTGATGAATTCATTTTTACTATGGGAAGTGATTCAAAAAATAATATCAAAACTTCATTCATTCTACAAGACAATCATATTTTGTTTCCAACTTAAAAAAGGATACACGACACACTTCTCTCCAATTCAAAAACTATATGTATCACAGATACATTTGAAGTCATCTAAGAAGACATTTAAAAAGTTAAGTATTGCTCAGAAGCACTCATAAAAAATGAAAAAAATCATAATGATTTCATTTCAAAATAGAAAATTATTACTAATTTGTTCATTCATGATCATCCTTACGTAAATGATAATTTCAAGTTACTCTTCCCACCTACTTCGTCACTCCTACTAAATGTGTTTGGAGTTCTTAAGTCAAATCCATTATTCTAAAACAGTATGTACTTCTCCCAACCAAGGAATGGTTTTATGTAATCTTCTCATTTTCCTCTACTCCTTATAAATAGTTTAGATTTACCAATTTTGGCTTGTTTCCTTTTCCCATTTCTATTTTGGTATGTGTGTGTGGTTTTTCAATAAACACAACACTCTGTTTATTACCACTTCTTCTCTATGTTTTGGTCTTCTACTTGCACATATTTGTAGCTATGATTTATATCTAGGGAATATCATGGGAAATCACATGATTTTAAATAATGACAAATTAGATAAGGTTTTTAGTGATATCTTTAGTGAACTAGTCTTAAAAAGTGCAAATTTTTAGAACAAGGGATTTGCCCAGAAAACTCGTGTTCATTTCTCATACGATTGAGATAGGTGAACTTATTATCAGTTGGTCAAATCAAGATGTGTAAATGTGGGATATAGATATTTTTAGGGATATTTATTAATGATAGAGATAGTAAAATTTTCATAGAATGGGATATCAACTCTATAGCTTGACGGATAAGGCTCGAGTGACATATTGAGATATATTTATTTTCAAAACTTGTAATGATGATCCATTGATTGGTTTGCAGACTAATGCAATGATGATCCATTGATTGATATCCATTTTAAGAGAAAATTTTAGTTAATCCTAATTTGGAAGTTTTGAGTTATAAATTTAAACATAATGATGATCTCTACACTATACCTCTTTCTGCAAGAAAAGGTTGAATAAAAATGGACAATCCATTAAGATGACCATCTTGGTATTAATCACACCAATGATTGTGAATTGGAACTAATATTGGAAATTACAATAAAGAAAGTGTTTGTTGGTAATCTTGCATTGATTATCAAGGAGAATAAACTCAAGGAATATTTTCAAGAGCTTGGCACTATTATAATGCACTGGTGATGTATGCTTAAATAACTCAGAGACATTAGGGATTTGGTTTCATTGCTTCTGCATTGGAAGATGAAATAGGAGCATGACTATGAGTAGAATAAACACTTTTGGTTTTAGATTCGATTAGATATGCATTTTTATTCCTAAAGATAATATTTATGGAGACTCCATCAATATGCTGAAATAATAGGTTTAATTTGATAGAAATGACATTCTTTCCGAAATTGCATTCCATAAATTGTGTTATTAACAAGATTTTATAATATGAGGTATATCTAGCATTAGATGATCTGAAAGCCAAAATCATTACCCTAAATATTGAATGAATATGTCATCTAAAAATTCACTTTGTGGCCATTTTTTCTCATGTGCAAGTGTTCATTGGCAATACCTTTAGATGGTTGGGAATATCTCATTATGCATTCTACTTAGTGTTCCAAATGTCATTGATTTACTTTACCTCTCATATTAGTTCAATTGAATATCTAAGTATCTCTTGAAGAATGAGTGTGTGGCTTTTTAAGGATACCATTAAATAATTTATTGAAGGTGGTCACTCAAAGTCAACAATCATGACATTGCTAATACAAGAGAAATTACATCACATGATGTATTTATAGGAAAATAAATTTCATGTGATTGTTGATAAACTAGAATATGTGAGACTTTGAATGTCACATCGATGGTGGTTATCAGAATGAAGGAGATTAAAAAGCTTACAATGTGGGATGTTAATTCAAAATATTTTAATTTTCCAAAGAGTGTTAATGATGAAGCGGTATATAGAGGCCCTTATCAAAAGGTTTACAATGGATATTTTTTCTAGTCATTCCAAGTCATGTGCAATTTATTTTTGACCCTAATATAAGAAAATTTGGGAGTTCTCAATTGTTTTAATGGTCAAACATGGGTCAATGTGAGAGAATTTTGTGGTGTCATGGACTTTGATGTTTGTAGGATATATAGAGTAGAAGTAAAGCTACAAGACAAATCAATATTGATAGTGGAAAATCTGAGTATATAAATTTAAAATGAAAGGTATTCCTGATAGTAAGCATATATTATGACATTTTATCAAATGATTCAAATGGAAGCATTTCATTAAGGTATTTTATCAATAATTTTGTGTGTAATGAGGTCTCAGATGATGTTGGTGAGGAAAATATGGGAGTTGAATAATTATTTTCTTATAGAGTTGACATTGCAAAGCCAGGGAACAATTTTATAATGATGAGGAAGAAATTTATAAAAAATTGTAAGGCAATCCACATTGTTCAAAGAAAGGTATCTCTTTGAATTTTAGTTAATGTAAAAACATGTAACAAAAATGCCCTTACATACACTATCCTTTAGGTCATTCAGAATATGTGATAGCATCTATCAAGATGAGTACATGATGCCCTCACATACATTGTATTTTGACACGTGATAGCATTTTGACGGTTTAAGGACCTATCATTTTATTAAAGACCAGTCATTTATTAGTTGATCAAGTTTTTATTGAATTCAAGACTCAATTTCTCAATGGATAAAATTTTGGTCTACAAAACCAAAGAATGTAAGTTCTTTCCATCCCTAGTTGTTCAAAATCCTAGTCAGAGCTAGCTATTTTCTTTTTGGAAAGTAAAAAATCAGTAAAATTTCTATTTTTTTATGACTATTTAAAAAATTTGAGCTTGACATTTTCAAATTCTATGAAATTAAAATTTTAATCAATTAACTAATTTTGATTTATTAATTTTAATATCATGAGAAGAATACTTAATTTTCCCCAAACCATGCCAATTCTTTTTCAAGCCCCTTGTGTAAAAAGTTGTTGGCTTTTCCTATTATTTACAAAATCCATTTAAATTTTTATAAACTATGCAAATGTGTTTCAATTTTCTCCAAATTGTGTAAAAATATTGTAATACATTTTCAAGTCATGCAATTTTTAAATTCAATTTTGCACATGGTGCAATTTACATTTTTTATTTTTTAAATCGTGTATTTTGCAAATTCATTTTTCCACTCACTATAATTTAAAAATTTATTTTACACTTGCCCATCCCATGCAAATTTATTTTATATTTCCCCAATTCATACAACTGAGACTTTTTCTCTTCCAAAGCTTCCAAAATAGTTTTATAATACCTAAATCACATGTAATTACTTTGAAGCAAATTGCACATCTTCATGTCAATAGAATTTCTAGGAGAAGCATGAAAGCAATGGAAAAGTTTCTCAAGATGGACATACCATGGGAAAATTATATGTCAATAAATTTGATCGATGGGACATGCCTACAATTATTAAGGTGCTATGAACATTGTTCATATCTCTACTAATGAAAAATCTAGTGAAGTATCATTCAGTGCTTCAAATGTTGTTATTTCCTACACAGAAATTGCCTTTAAATATAAACTTGCAGTTGTAAAATTAGAAACATATTTACATTGATAAGGAGAAATGAATGTCTTGAGCTGAAGAAGTCTGCATAATTTTGTTACAAAGAAATATTCTGTAATGTCAATAAACAAAATTCGGCTATCTATTGGAATATAGCTAGGAAGAGCTGAATCACTAAGATTTCCATTGGAAGGTGGCCCAAAAATTGGCACTCAATTGATTTATTATTGACATATATAATTCCCATTATGTGTTATAAATATTTTTATCGTCCTTAGCATGAAGGGAAGATGGAACATTATTCTTATTTCAATGGTGATGTGCATGACATAAAGGATAAAGGTCAAGATACCTTCTTTTCTCATGTATTAGAGGTGGATAAAGAATAAAGGTCAAGATACCTTTTAAAGGTCAAGATACCAATCTCCACATCATCTTCCATCTACAGATAATGAGTCAAATTTTATCGTAGTGAAGGAACAAAGCTGACTATAACCATGGCATTTGCAGGATTTCATAGGTGGGCAGTTTTTGTGTGTGGGGTTCAAGCTTTCATGAGGTTTTAACCATGTCTAATAGAAAATACTACCTAGTTTAAATCTTTGGGTGAGCCTCTCAAGTGAAGATATGAACTAGTTTTCAACTTCCCGCTATTGCAGTGCTACAAAGTTTGCCAAATTTTAATGTTTGTCTCCATTCTAAGTGGATGTAGCTAGCCAAGATTTTACATCTTGTGTGTGAATGGGGAATGTCCACTAATCCATTTTGAGAGAGTGATTCACTCGTTCCAACTCAGTGTTCTTATTTAGCTAACATCCTCTTTATTAACAATATACAAGTTGCCTTTTATAATGTGGAGGATCTAGTAGTCATGTGTCCTAACCTTGTATCTTTTTAGAGTGTAAATTTTGGTACTTCAACACTTAAAATTGACGTTGATGGGTAGATTATCGTGTCTATTTCTTTATTCTAGATTTTCATTATGTCATGTGTCTACCTTTTACCATGCAAGGGATCATTATAGAGTCATTGTTTCAAAGGTCAAATGATTTGGTGATAATGACACCCAAAAAAAGTGGGTATAAAAAAATGGGACATTAAAACTCTAGTTAATAACACTCAACCCACACTATCCATGTAGTCAAATCGAAGTAACCAAGCATTAACACCTCATGATCCTACATTTAATACCAATGATTGGCATTAAAGGAGCTCATCCCCACACTAATTCATACATTCCACTTTGTATATTTGACCCTTTCACTCTACATGTGCATTTTTGTTGAAGGAAGCATAGATGTAGGGTGACATTGAATGTCCCTAGTACAACCAAGTGAAGAGGGGAGAATATTTTGTGATGTTGGGAAGAGCAAAATTTGAATTTGTAAAATGATATCAAACCCATACCTCCTCTCTTTGATACACCAAACCCCCAACTACTTGGTAAGTGTTATTTGGTTCAACCATTTATGAAAAATCAATGTTCTGAGAGAGCTCATTTTTTTCATGTACTATTTACTTTAACCATTTATCTATTAGATGATGCCACTAACATTTTGCCTTTGGTATACCTCAAGATTCATATACATAGACATTTAATAGCCTATATGAAGTAAAGCTTTCAGTAGATACACCTCAATTTGCATGGTTATTTGCTTGCCATCACTGCTTATAACTTAGGTTTCTTATACCTCACTAAGACTATGAGCAGAATGGTTAAATAAATGTGAATATGGCTTAGAATGTTTGTCAAAAACATTGGTTGATCTTTGTGAATTATTCCATGAATTCTTAAAATATAGTTTAATTCAATGTAGTCAATCTATGAATCATTTGGAATGAGTAATTTTGGCTTAGAAAAGTTAATGACCATCTAAGGTTAACTTGTGTAATAGAGCCTTGCCTCCTCCATTTTCAATGTCAAACACCCACCTGCTTGATAAGTGTTATTTGCTTCCACCATTTAAGAAAAATCAATATTTTGAGAGGGCTTACTTTTTTCATGTGTTATTTGCTTCTACCATTAATCCATCAGGAGATGGCACTAGCATTTCACTTCTAATAGGTCTCACACTTCATGCACGTAGACATTTTGTAGCCTAGATGTATTGAATATTTATACATTTCCATCTCAATTTTCATTATTGTTGATTTTCCATCAATGCTAAAATATGAGGTTTTTATTATCTCACTAGGGATATGAGCCAAATGGTAAAAAATTTGAATATGGCTTGAATTTTTTGTTAAATAAATAAATAATTCTATGACTCAATTAAAATTAAAAATTAACATCCTAGATTTTTAATTTTAGATTAAGATTTATCGCAAAAACCATCAATAAATAATTACACTACATTTTTGAATAAGTGTCAAGATGGAAGACATGGTTTTCCATGGCTCATGTATGTGGTTGTCTTCTATTAATTTATCTCTTAAGGTTAGTCACTTTATAATAGTAGTCAGACATGAAGTTAAAGATTTGATGCAATTGTCAGTGTTTGATTGTTATTTAATGAGAATAAGTATCTATGATTTCAAACCTAAGTTGTTTATACCTAGACAAAGCTAATGGTATATTTATTCCATACCATGTTAGATAAACCCATGGAATAATCCAAATGTTCTAACTCTCCCTTACAAATTAATAATACAATAATCAATTACATGAAGGCAATTCATATAAATAAGTATTTGATTTATTTATATGAATTACATTCATAGAAATGTAATGTTGTCATTTAATTTATTCTCTACAAGCAAGGTTATGTCAATGTGTCAAGGTCATACAAATATCCTATTATGGAGTGTTTATGAATCCCACTACACCATTTTATAATTCAGTGAAAATTATGCACAAACCTCTATGTGGGAATGCATTCATAGTTTGGGTTTAGCACTATTAACTAAATTTTTAATGTACCACTTTTGGCCCCCATTTTTTCTTTCTAAATTTCATTATCACCAATTGTTTTGACCTTCAAAACATCTCTATAATGACCCTTTGCATGGTAATCATAATCCTGACATCATAATGATGGATCATACCTTGAAAATATATAATTAATAAGTAGACACAATAAGCCATCCATAAATGTCAATTTTAACTATTGACATGTCATAATTTAGGATGCATAACTATAAACATGCGATTCTTTTATGGGTTTGTCAAATGCACTAGTGAGAATTTTTTTGTTGAATAAAATGAGCAATCAAAGTCACCCTATAATAAAGGCATTTGTATAGAATATTAATTCTTATTGGGTGGCTTTGAATGTTACTGGTAGTGAATGAAAACCCTTAGGGCTTCCATCAACATATCACATTTTATCTTCTCTTCAACTCAACACACATTCAAGTGACAATTATTATGAATTTCATCTTTCAACAAATTTTTCATTAATATGAGTTTGTAGGTTATAATTATATGTAGTTTAACACGTATATGTTCTTCATTGTTAAATTTTCCATCCCTGCTAACAATGAATTTATAGGTAGGGTTCTTAAACCTCACTAAGGCCATGATCCAAAGTGACTTATGATTTTATTTCCATTTATTACTTGTAACAACTCTTTGGTCTTGGTATGGATTTAATTATTATAGTTTTGTAGTTAATTATTATATGTGGTTATGCATGAATAATATTTTAAGAGGAATCATTTATATGAATGCAATTCATAGAAATATGTTTTTTTCATTTATTTATATAGATTATTTTATTTCGTTATTAGTGTTTCAATTCAATATAAATAAGGTTATGCCAATGTGAATCTTAAAATTATTATTAGGAGCTAAAAGAGGGACATTAAAATATCAATTAATAGCATTTATCCCATGCTATGCATACATTAAGATTAAGGTGACCATGCATTAACACCTGACAACCTACATTTAATACCAAGTAAATGGTACTGAAGGAGCCCATCCCCAAGATAATTCACACTTACCACTTTTCATATTTGTCCATGTCACTTTGAAGCCATTGTTGTTGAAGGGAAGCATATGGGATTTATATGTAAGTGGAATAAGATATAAATTATTAATCATGGACTTAATATCTATATTTACGCTTAAGTTTTTAAACATAAATAATCATTGGATTATATTTCTTAAGCCTTCACATTCATGTGGATCTCCATTTCTTATTTTTCTATCACTACTAATAATGCATTTACATATGAGGTTTTTTACTTTGTTTTAATCTTAAGTTTGACTAGTCATGTCTAATGTTATGCTATGTAAATTCTGCATTATGTAAATAATATTATCATATGCTTTATCTAATTAAATTATTGAATGTAGTTATAAAATTGGAATAAACATGTTCGTATAGTTCACATTGGCATAACCTTTTTTGGGGTAAATTGAAATAGGGATTTATCACCCTCACCAAACTTTCAAGTGATGGAGTGCAGGTATAGGCTCTTTCATGCCAAAAATTTCATCCTCAATGAAAACATGGTATTTATATGAATGTAATTCATACACAAATCAAATGTTTATTTGTATCAATTGCATTCATGCAAGTGATTTTCGTTATAATAATATTCATGCCATCTATTACACAAGTTAACCATAAATGGTTATTAATTTTTCTAAACCATGATTTTTCATTCTAAATGATTTCATAGATCGACTAAACTAATTTAATATATAGTTACTACAAATTCATATCCTTAGTGAGGTATAAAAAAATCTACCTATAAGTGACAATGGATAAATAAAATATAAGGATTAATCATGTTGAAAAACACTAGTAAAAATCAAGATGGATATCTTGAAAGCTTTGCTTGATTTGGGCTACAAAATCACCATGTTTGTGAAGCCTAATACCTTAACCTAGTTCATGATTTCTATAGAATTCAAAAAAAAAAATTATAATATCAAGAAAACCATTCCTCTCAATCTATTAGGGATAGATATAATCCTCAGAATTAACCCTAAATGCTAAACTAAATTAAACTACAATTTAAAAAGTCAGAGAATCATTCAAAGATCAACAAAATTATTTACTTTTGAAAAACAAAATTCAAACCATATTCACATTTTCATATTTATATTCACAAAATTTTGTGAAGGTTAAACAAAATATCAGGATTAATCATGTTGAAAAACATCAATGAAAATATATATTTAAATCTTAAATTTAGATATTTATGGTTGAAATAGAGTCTGCTAACAATAATACAATATTTTGTGTACAATTTGAAATTTAATTGGGTATAAATATATTGGTATGGGGTAGTTTAAAAAGATAAAATTGATATCTGAGATTTTGACAATAATGGAAAAGGAGATTAAACTCTGGAATGTGTGCGTGTGTGTGCGCGCACACGTGTGTGTGTGTGTGTGTGTGTGTGTGTGTGTGTGTGTGTGTGTGTGTGTGTGTGTGTGTGTGTGTGTGTGTGTGTGTGTGTGTGTGTGTGTGTGTGTGTGTGTGTGTGTGTGTGTGTGTGTGTTGGTAAAATGTTAACACTGCATAAATTAGTTTTATATTATAATATATTGTTCAAAAGTTTTCAATATGATTCTAATATTTTGGTGAGCCTTACACATTGGTTTAAATTATGTATGAACATTGATTGAAGTGATAATGAAGGCCTAAAGAGAAACAAATATAAGAGTTTAGAGTTAATTTTTTGAACTTTTAAAATTAAAAATAAATAAAAAGTGGATGTATACTTGCAAAAAAAATGTTTTGAAAATGACAAGTTTTTTGAACATTTGGACATGTTTAGTTATTAAGTATATAGGATTTTGAATTTTGATAATAAGTGAAACCACATATTTTATTTGAAAATCAATATAAAAATATATATTACTGAAACCAATATATAATGTAGTTAAAAGTGTGCTAAGATCCATAGTATCTACTATCTTCAGCTGAGCTAAGATCCTTAGAGTATAAATTCTTATTCTTGAATCTCTTCTTGTATTTGCCTTTGAAGTTTTTCTTGTATGTAGACTTTCCTTCTTCATTGTCACCATTTTTCTTAACTGAGCACTTATCTAAAAAATGTCCAATATTACCACATTTAAAACATTTAAATGGAAATTTTCCTTGATATTTATGTGTGCTCTTTTTTAGCTTGTAAATGAATAGATATTCATTGTCATCTTCCTCATCACTAGAGCTATCACTTGGTTCTTGAATTTTATCCTTGTCTTTCTTTGATGTCTTGAAATTAGTTTCCCTCTTTGAGGATTTCTCTTGTTCAATTTGCATCTCATATGCCATAAGAATACCATGTAGTTCATCCATTTTTAGCTTGGCTAGATTCTTCATCTCCTCGATTACTGAAACCTTTACATCATATCTCATTGGTAGAGATCTCAAAACTTTTTTTACCACCACTGATTCTTATAACTTTTCTCCAAGGCCTTGAATCTAATTAACTTTTTGATCAACCTATAAAAGATAACCTGCTATGTTTTATTTCTCACCCATTTTCAAACTCTCAAACTATCTTTTGAAAGTCTAGAGCTTAGATTAATGAACCTTTCCATCACCTTGTAAATATTCTCAAGCTTTACCCAAGTCTCATGAGAAAATTTTCATTTCATAACTTTAACAAATTTTTATCCACATAAACCACATAAAATAGCATTCAAAGCTTTAGCATTATTTTTACTTTCTTTCTTTTCTACCGGAGTAGTTACAAGTGTTTGTGGTTCTTCGTATTCCTCCATCACTTCTTTTAAAATGTCAAATCCAAAGGACATCAGGTAAGTCCTCATCCTTATGATCCAAAAGTCATAATTTATCCCATGAATCAAAGTTTCTTTATTTGTAGAAAAAACTTCATGTGATACAGCCATCATGGTTTCCCCAATCTACCTTCAAGCTATTAAACTCTTTTCAAAAGAACCTACTTTGATACCAGTTGTTAATCACATGATATAATGAGAGGGGGGAGAATTAGTATATCATATATCTTATACTATTTTAATTAATCAAACTCCTCTTAACTATTCATTCAAGATATACAATAAAACTGAAACAATAAACACCACACAAGATATAGAGAGATAATGGATTTAACATGGAAAACTAATGTGGGAAAAACCATGGATAACAATCTCAAGTATATGAATGAGCACCAACTCAAATTACAATATTCATAAGCACCAAATTGCAGGAGCACTAACCCCTTTGCTGAGCACCAACACAAAACTATTCATGAGCACCAACCTACAAGAGTACCAACCCCTTTATTGAGAACCAAAATAATAACTATTCATGAGCACCAACCCATAGGAGCACCATCCCCTATTGTGTATACCACACAACTATTTCTCAATGTTTCTTTCTCAAGAAATGATAGCATATTACAATATCTATTTCTTTTCTCTCTTTTTTTCTTCTAAGCTAGATGTGATAATTACAAACCATGCTCTCTTCCAAATATTACAAATGGCTTCCCAAGCCTTAATTTATATCTTACCAAATAATCTTTGGTATTCACCATTTGTGACCTTTCAATCCTCACAAAAAATGGTGCCACATTTGCATGACCCTTGAATCCTTTTATTTGAAAAGTCACAAGGTTACCCTTCATAAGAAAAGGCATCCTTTCCCCTTTTGCCTTTATCTTGGTGACCTTTTATATTCCTCAAAGTTTCCATGATAAATTTTGCCCTTCCTCTTTTGTCTTCACTTCAAGACTCTTGGAATTCCTCAAGATGACTCTTCATGGAAAAATTCATCCCATTCCTCTTTTGTCTTTACCCTATGATTCTTTGACTTCTCCATGGGCCCTTATTTTGAATTTATACAACCAAAAATATATTATTTAATATTAAATAAATATCAACACTTTAGACAAAATATGAATATTAAAAACACCAGTAGACAATAAATTCTATGGGGCCTTTATCACCAAAGCTATACCTTTGACATCAATGACAATATTTCCAACGTCTCTTCTTGGAAAATACTTAGGGATCCCCATCTTTGATGGGTGGTCAAAAAAATAATTTCATGAAAATATGAATAGAACCTTATAGAATAAACTATATTCTTGGAAAAGAAAATGGATCTTTGAGGAAGGAAAAATTCAATTGATTCAAGTTTTTCTCTAAACAATTCCAACCTATATGATTTCATTCTCAAAAGCTCCAGTAAGTGTCAAATCCAAATTAACTAACATTATGAAAAATAAATTTTGGAATGATCATTATGAGACTAATAGAATTGATTTAATAAAATGAGAAGAGATCTAATTTCCAAAATAAAAAGGTGGAACTAATATTAGAAAATTATTCATGATGAATGAAACTTGAGGAGCAAAATTTATATAGATAATCTATTAGGACAAAGAAAACACTCTCAAAAAATTTCTCTAAATAAAGTATCTTGATAACATAGATGATCATGTCCATATTTTTAACATATAGCATTGAATATATATGTCTCATAACTGGAACTTCCTTGGAAAATGTGGAGGCCTTATCTCAAACTCCCTTCACTAGGATAGTAAAAATGGTAGATCTGTAATCTTTTAGAAGGATTCCTAGTCTTGTGTGGGCTCTCTCTATAATCATCCATCCTTGAAAACTTTATAAAATTAAATTTCAAATCAATGGAGATAACTAGTTTGTAATTACTAGGTTGAAACCCAAAGTGCTTGGGGCTATTAGGAAAGATAGGAAAATCCAAGTCTTTCTACTACCACCCATTCCTTTGATCTTTTATAAATACATTAAATTAGTATCTCATATTAATAATTATGAATGGGTTGTGTAAAATGTTTGGATCCCTTTAGGACTTAAAAAATATAATGTAAATATATGGTTTATCATGAAAAAAGTAATCTCTTTTTTGAGATAAACTCCAAAAGATTGGTTTTTAGGGGGCCTCCTAGTGAGTCTTTTGTAAAGATTATTCTAAAGCCCAAACCATGACCTCCTTTATTTCTCTCTTGATTAGAGAATTTGGTCATGGTTAAATTAATAAAATGAATAGACTTTAGGTACAAGTTGGTTTTATGCAAGTAATTATGATTAACTAGATAGATGAAGGAGGGGATCCAGTTAGTAACATATGTGGTATTGCTCTATCTATGATCATCTAGAGATTATGAAAATAAATATACAATAGAGCCTTTAGGAACTTTTCCCTTTCTGAATATTTTATCACTTTTAAAATTAAGGAACTCTTTCAAGAGGTTTTTAAATATAAAGTTTCACCTCCTCAGAATAAATTAATAGGAGAGGATTGTCATGTTCTCTTAAAATCAAATTCACTAAAAAATAATTTCATCCTCCCTCCTTAAATCAATAGAATAATTTTGTACTCTTTGAATCCTATGAACAATAATTCTATCAAGATAAATTTTGACATCAATTCCAAATTTAGCATAGGTCTCTATGGAGGTGGAGACACCTTCAAAAATAATTTGGGTCAATTTATCTCTTTTATTTCCATTCAACATTCCATGATATTCAAATAGTTTGGTTGAATCTCTAGCTCTTCTTAGAGGTTTGAGAACTGCTATTAATTCAAATTTAATGTAATTATTTATGGAAGGTGATTCTCCCTTTATTATAAATGTGGTTAAATTGAGAAGATATGATAAGTGACAACTCAATTCTATCATTCAATATATCATCCTTGTCATTTCTTTTTTTGAGGACATTTATTTCTCCCACAACTATCATGAGTCTAAATCTCAATTCAATTTCTTGACTAATTTTTGAGGTCTTCATTTTACTCATAATGAATATTGGCATTGTGAAGGACCCCCTCCATATGAATAATGTAAATGGTCTAGCTTTTGGAGTGTTTCTTGTAGTCTCATGTCTTCCTTCCTATTTTAACTTCTTGGATTGTTTATGCTTTTGAGGATTGGAATTTACATGGTTTCTATCTTGGGTTTTCACATCACCAAAGTTTTCTTGAGTCATGTTATTGGTTTAATTTTTTAAGGTTAATTTTGGAGATTGGCGACCAAGGTTTTTGGCGATGGCATTTTCCTATGTTCTATGAGTGATTCCATGGTGGTGTTTCCCTCTTGCACTCTCAAACTACTTTAGGATGTGAAGCTTCAGGGATTTTGTTTTTATTTTATTTTCTCTTATATTAGTTTGTTGGATTTATTCCAACTTGTCTTTTTGACTTTCTACATGCCTCCTTTTATTCTCCCAGAATCTTATTTTGTCTTTCTTGGTTTTGTCTGGTTACAATAAGGTCCTTTATTCCTTCATTTTTATCTATAAAAACTATTTTACTTGAATAAAACTGATTTAGTATATATTTAACCAATGTATTTCATTTTATTCACTTAGAAACATGAATTATAAATCTAATTAGAAAATTACAGTGGATTCAAATTTATTTTTTATATAATTAGTTAGTGATAAAATATCATTCTTATTGTAGAGAGGACACTTGAAGATAGAAAACAAGGATCCCATAAATAATCCTTCTATTTAATATAACCACTATTCTCACCATGAATATCTCAAAAAATGTGTGCAAGGTATTAATGTAATATCCAAAATATGTGAGACAAATTCTATACATAAATTTGCATATAATGGATAGTAAAATGGCACAAGTGGGTGACATTTCATTTGGTTAGATTTATTGAAAGATTAAATTATGGGATGCAGCCATGGGAAAGTTTTATAGGAATAATATGTATATAATGTGGAATTTTCATGGAGGGTGTGATATTAGTTATGTGATTGATTTCAGGTATAAAGTGAACGGTATTGATGATCGATGGGTTGTGGATGGTTCCACATTCAAGGATGGCCTTGGAACTAATCCACAAGACACCACCATGATTCTTGGAAGGTATGTATGTTTTATTCTTCCTTCTCTTTCTTCTCAACTCATTTATTTTTTACTTTAGTTATTGAATTTTCATTGTGATTGTTTATATTCTCCAAGATATTTCAACCTCCAAATAAAAAATCTTAGCATACTTTTTCATTATTGAAAGGAATAAAAAGAATCGTAAATCTCATTTTATTAAGTATTATTATCATTAATGAAAACATATATGCCCATAATGGAAATGACATAAATTTAGGTGTGTGCCTCTCTCCATTTTATTTATGAATTTGTAAAACATCATTATCTTGAAATTTGACATAAAAGACATAAACACCCTTTTCTAAGGGAATATATCTCTATACGAAAGTAAATATGACTTACCACATACTTGTGTAAATATCCAAGATGTAATGATCAATATTCAAGGGTTTGATATCTTTTATTGTATTTTATGTATCTCTTTTTAAACCTAAATTGACTAAATTAGAAAGACCAAGAATGGGAAGATGAGAACAAGAAAGGGAAGATTGCATCACCCTTTTTTTAATTTAAAAAATAAGATACCAAAATATGTTTTTTGAAGAATGATTAATCCCTATACATGTTTTAGCAAGCTTAAAGTGTCCTTTAGGGTATAAAAAATTAAGACTCTAGAGAAAAATTTGAAAATGTCTCTCTGCAACATTTATATGGTACTTCCCACCCTTGGGAAGAGCAATAGGTTTCTACAAATTTGGAAGGGGATTTTTGAACTTTGCCAAAGCTGTAGATAAAAAAACTAAACATAATTATAATTAATCATACATGAGACCCATTTTATGCACCTATTTTATAAGTATATGTTTATGGAAGATTATAAATAAAAAATTTAAGTTTTGGAGTCCAAGTCCAAGTTCTCTTTGAAGTCAATGAGGAAGATACATATTTCCAACTCGTGCGAAGATATTTGAATAGAGTTAAGCATGTTTGAATGTGACTTTTGAAAATGATATTATTATAGATAAAAGAGTATAAAAATATATTGACACCCGAAGTAATAAAATGGTAGGAACTATTATCCATATATACTTTACTAGGGCTTAAAAAGTCAAAGATCCTAGTTATAATTATACCCCTAAGTCCACTATTGTAAACTTGTATCATTTTTATTCCAAAGCATGGAGTAGAGGTCATATTTTTAATCCATTTTTTAATTGTAGAGGATGTGTGTTTTTTAGATCTAGGGTCTGATTCGAATAATGAGGAAGCCCCTGAGGTATCAACCCAAAGATCTATCTCTCATTATAGTATAAATAGGGGAACCATTTGTGTCACTTTAAAAATGATAGGGTTGGACCATTTGGACACATTCAAGTTATTTTCCCATTTCATGAAATATTTATTTTTAAGTCATTGTTAATCCCAAAAGTACACATAATATTTGGGATAAAAAATATTCAAAAGTTAGGCTTCCATTTAAATAGTTATAAAATGTTCCCTATTCAAGGTCCAAGACACTAAAGTATCTAATGCATAGGGGATAAAAATGGTACACCCTTATAGATACAAACATTTTTCATAAGTTAAAGATAGATAAATTGATTTCCAAAGTCTTGGAGGTTGGCATTGTTATCCCTAGTAAGAGCCCATATGCCTCTCTAATGGTACTATCTAGGAATAAGGATGGGGCACAATCATAATAATAAATAATATTTAAATTCCAATGATTTATGATCTACTTGGTGAGTTCCATGGGGTGAAGTGTTTCTCAAAAATAGTTCTCAGATAAACATATTATCAAATACTACTTTGGATTCAATATCAAGATAAGATGACCTTCAGAATGCATTGGGTCATTACCAATTTAGGGTCTTCTATTTTAGTCTCAACAAAGATTTAGCCAAATTTTAAGTATTTATGAGCATGATATTTATAAATTCTTGCATATTTTTTTTATTTTAATTTTGTATGACATTTTGGTTTATAATATTCCATTAAAAACCCATCTTAAGCATAAAAATCTTATGTTTGATATATTTTATAATGAGAAATTATATTTCAATTATTATAAATGTTAATTTATAAATTCATCCCTGTGATACATGTGCCACATAATTCATATTAATGGGTTTTGCATTGATTCTAAAAAGATCAAGGCCATATGTGACTATCTTGTACCTAAGCCTCTTGAGAAAAATTTTGGTTTCATAGGGTTAACAAGACTTTACATAGGATTCATGAGGAACTTATCTATAATGGAATGCCCCATAGCCAACCTCACCATGAATGATTCTTTCAAGTGGTCCATATAGGCTTAAAACATATTAAGGATATGAAAAGAGCTTTGGTATATACTCCAGTTTTAGAAACCATTTATTTATCAACATTTTTTGTCTTTGAAAATCATGCCTCTAGATCTGGACTAGGCATATTTATATCTTAGTTTAACCATCCAATGTTATTTTCAAGTAATAAATTTAATTAACATGAATGAAGGATGTCCACATATGGTTAGGAGATTCTTCCCATTCTACATGCAGTCATATGATGGCATTTGATTCTATTAAATAGTAAGTTATTTATTAATAATTACCCCATTAGCCTTAAACACTTGATATCCATATTTACACTTATGTTTTTAAACATGAATAATCATTAGATTATATTTCTTAAGCCTTCATATTCATATGTGATCTTGATTGCTCATTTTTCTATCACTACTAATAATGGATTTACAAATTAGGTTTTTTACTTTGTTTTCATCTTAATTTTGTCTAGTCACATCTAATGTTATGTTATGTAAATTGTGTATTATATAAATAATATTATCATATGCTTTATCCAATTAAATTATTGAGTATAGTTATATAATTGAAATAAACATGTTCGTATAGTTTACATTGGCATCACCCTTTTTGTGGTGATTTGAAATAGGGATTTATCACCCTCACCAAAATTTAAAGTGACGGAGTGTAGGCATAGGCTCATTCATGCCCAAAATGTCATCCTTGATGAAAACATGGTATTTATATGAATGTAATTCATACCCATAAATACAATGTTTTTTTGTATGAATTGCATTCATGCAAATGATTTTTGTTATAATAATATTCAATTCATCTATTACATGAGTTAACCTTAAATCTTTAGTAATTTTTCTAAACCATAATTACTCATTCTAAATGATTCACAGATTGACAACACTGAATTAATATATAGTTACTACAAATTCATATCTTTGGTGAGGTATAAAAAAATAACCTATAAGGGAAAATAGCTAAATAAAATATAAGGATTAATCATGTTGAAAAACACTAGTACAAATTAAGATGGATATCTTGAAATCTTTGCTTGATTTGGGCTACAAAATCACTATCTCTATGAATCCTGAGACCTGAACCTAATTGATGATTTCTACAGAATTCAAAAAAAAAACTTATAATATAAAATAAACATCCATTTAAATCTACATGGGATAGATATAATCCTAAGAATTAACCCTAAATGCTACACTAAATTAAAATACAATTTAAAATGTCCCAGAATCATTCAAGGATCAATAAAAAAATTTAACAAACATTTCAAACCATATTCACATTTTATATTTCTATTCAAAAAAAAATTTCAAGGTTGAAAAAAAATCTAAGGATTAATCATGTCGAAAAACACCAATGCAAATATATATTTAAATTTTAAATTCAGATATTTATGGTTGAAATAGAGTCTACTAACAATAATACAATATTTTATGTATAATCTAAACTTTTCATATGAATTAGGGTAGAATGTCAATACAATGTAATTGGATATAAATATATGGGTATTGGATAGTTTAAAAAGATAAAATTGATATCTTATATTTTGACAACAATGGAAAAGGAGAGTAAACTCTAGAATATGTATGTATGTATGTATGTATGTATGTATGTATGTATATGTATATGTATATGTATATGTATATATGTATGTATGTATATATATGTATATATATATATATATATGTATATATATATATGTATGTATGTATATATATATATATATATATATATATATATATATATATATATATATATATATATGTATATGTATATATATATATATATATATATATATATATGTATATATATATATATATGTATGTATGTATGTATGTATGTATGTATGTATGTATGTATGTATGTATGTATATATATGTATGTATGTATATATATGTATGTATGTATATATATATGTATGTATGTATATATATGTATGTATGTATATATATGTGTGTATGTATATATATGTGTATATATATATATGTATATATGTATATATACATACATATATATATATACATATATATATATATACACATACATATACATACATATATATACATACATATATATACATATACATATATATACATATACATATATATACATATACATATATATACATATACATATATATACATATACATATATATACATATACATATATATATATATATATATATATATATATATATATATATACATATATATATATATATGAAAATGTTAATAATTTAGTAAATGTTATACATAGAAATATTGTGAAAATGTTAACATTTTACCAAATGTTATGCATAGAAATGTTGTTTGAATTTTACCCACATATATATATATATATATATATATATATATATATATATATATGTATGTATGTATGTATGTATATATATATATATATAGGTAAAATGCTAACACTGTATAAATTATTTTTTTTATTATAGTTTATTGTTCAAAAGTTTTCATTATGATTCTAATATTTTGGTGAGCCTTACACATTGGTTTAAATTCTATATGGACATGGAATGAAGTGGTAATGATGGTCTAAAGAGAAATAAATATAAGAGTTTAGATTTAATAGTTTGAACGTTTAAAATTAAAAATAAAGAAAAAGTGGATGTATACTTGCACATAAATTGTTGTGAAAATGGCAAGTTGTTTTGAAAGTTTTTACATATTTAGTTATTATGTATATAGGATTTTGAATTTTGATAATAAGTTAAAGCACATATTGTATTTGACAATCAATATAAAAATACATATTACTGAACTCAATATTTGTATTTATTCATTTAAATCTTAAAATTAAGATATTTGTCGTAGAAATATTGTGTACTAACAATAGTATAATATATTGTGTACATGTCTAAGATTTCATATCAATGCATAATATCAATGATCAACTATAATGTATAAATATATTTATAATTAATGAAAATTTCATCTAATTTTAGTAAAAAAAGTGCTTAAGATTTGGAGTTCACATTCCCAAAAACTATCTCACCTATTAAACCTTACTCAACAATTGGCTTCTCCCCCTTAATTAAATTAAAATTATCTTCTCATTTGTTGCCTCATCATGATCTTGTTTCTTAAGACCATAAAATCCTATATTTCTATTATGAAAGTGTGAGCTTGAGGTTTATTATGATTTCATCATCGAAGACATTGGCATATCAAAGAGCTTTACCTTTCTTAATTTTAATCATAGTGTAGTCACAATTTGGGACTTGTAGGACCCCTTGATTATTATTTTTTAATCCTATGGGTCTTATTTTCCATGTTCTCTTTATGTATGAGAATTGATCTACCTAGGTATGAGTGTGCTTATAATAGGTTTGGATACTCTATCTCTACACCCTATCAAATTGATTTTATAGTCCATAGGGCATGTATAAAATAGTGTTAATTATATAAAAGGTAGTCTCAGTTATGGAGAAAGTGGTCGTAGAACATAAATTTTTTATTTGACTAACTTGACATAGTAGGTCCACGATAACAAGGATATTCAGGTGATGATCAAAACATTAGTTGAATATTCGATCAAAGATCATACCAATATATTCAAAAAATGAATATGTGAAAATAGAAATTATTTCCACTCATTTTGAACCAACATCTGAGAAGTCCTTCCAATGCCCACAAAATTGGGCTAATGAACTTGTCAATTATTCATTTGAGAGGTTAAAAACATGAACTTATTTGAAAGTGAATCATATTAGACAACCATTATCCCAGATACATAAATTATGGATATATAAGTAAATATCTTGGAATAAAGGTCTTTTGGTGGGAAATTAAATGGAATATAATTAATTGGGGCTTCTACTACTTGGAAAGTGGATCTTCAATTTTTATTTATCCTACCTCCCCAAAGGTTTCTTTGTGGCCATATTTTAAACTAATTAGGATAGAGATAATATATTTATGGGAGGTCCTTGGTTTTTGAAAAATTTTGGCTTCTCTATTTTTCATTGGAAAAAGGGTCTCGATGTTTCTATTTTTGATATTTAAATCACTCTAATTTGGATCAGATGTTTTGGTCTACCCTTATAATTTTTGATTGGATATGCCTTTAATTTATTAACCCTTGCTTGAAATCAATCCAAAAAACTTGAGAAAATATAGAGGTTCTTATGCAATATTTTATGTTAGCCTTAACCTAAACTATCCTCTAGTCAAAGAGATTGAACTTGTAAGAAGTGATAATACTTGTGTTGGATAAGTGGATTACAAAAAGTTACCCTTTAGGCACAATGATTACCATGTTCAGGGTCATTTATGGGAAAATTTCTCTTCTTGGATAAGATTCACAATAATTTTTCTTTCACCCAAACCAAAATCAATCATCCCCTGCAGAATCGCTCTTTTAAATGGGTCCATAAATCTCAGCGTAATCCTCCACTCTAGTCAAGTTTGAAACTAAGATTTATCTTTTGGAACCTAAACTCATAATAAATATTTGTCTTTCCCTTATTCATGTTCTTAGCCCATCCATGGCTCCCACCACTTCTCTTCTTTCCATGGTCAATTCCACTCCCATCCCTCTCCTCATATTTCCTCTTAAACCCTCTCCTACTCCCTCTCTCCCTAGCCCCTAGCCCCTAGTTGTTCTCAATAGATTTTAAACATTCTAATTATATTTTTGACTCCAATTGTGTTCTTGACACTTTGGTGGTGGAGATTAAAATATTAGGGGATAAAGATATTTTATCTCCTTATAAGTTTATTTTAGGGAATTGACTACAACTATCTCCTCTCCATAGAAAAAATCATAACCTCAGAAAAGGAAAGGATAAAGGTTCAACTCCAATACGTAATGGTAAAAAATTCTCTTTAGAATCTCAAACTCTAAAAAAGAGAAGTGCCTAAAACATATAAGGGGGAATATACCTTTGAAAGATACATGAAGATATTTTCTTATAATATTAGGGGAATGGGATCCCCTAAAAAATGGAGGTTTCTCAAATGCCAGCTTAAAATCCAGATCCTAGATTTAGTTTTTATCTAAAAAACAAATATTATTAGATATTGTGTCCCACCAGTTGGCTATAAAAAAATTAAGAAATAAATCCTTAAAAATACTTAATTATTTTTAAAAACAATGGAAAATGTATATGCGCTAGATATTTGTATATATAGTCTAAAACATATTTGTTGATTAATTTCAATGACCCAAAATCAAGATATTTTTAGGAGAAGATAAAAATGTATGTGGCCTCTTTATTCCAAAAAGTGAAACACACTATTATGCTTCAAACTCATGGAGGTGAATATTTATGTCTATCAAAGTTTTTCAAAATGTTAAAAAAAATTTCATCCTTTTCAATTAGAGTTTAGGGTAAGTCAAGCAACATTTGTGTCATATTTGATACATTTTTATTTAATTTATTAATTATGAACTCTATGAAAAATTTGACCTGCCTTAAGATCTTAGACCTCAAGGAAAAGATGTATTTTTTCATCTTAAATGTATATACTCCTTCAAGCCTGCTAGACAAGTAAAATATGTGGAAGGAAATATCAATGGTTTTTCATTTTTTCAAGATGAGTAAATTATGTTATCTAGTGATTTTGACTATATATTGATAAATCATGAGAAAATTTGTGGGATTTAAATAAATAATCAATCTAAATTAGATTTCATTGAAGTTTTTAGTGATAATAATCTGTAAGACATCTGGCATAAATTTTGATCCTTTACCTGGACTAATAGAAGAGATATTTTTGGTAACATTTTAAAAAGAATTGAAATATTTATGGTCTCTAATCATTTGTTAAATCAAAATTAGATCCCTCACTTAGATATTCTAAAGGTCTCAGGTTTTGACCATTTTCCCATTTCTGTCACTATCAAAAGAGATAATTAACCTTCTAGTAGACCCTTTAGATTCAATTTTATGTGGAAAAAGGATCCAAATCTAATGGACCTTATATAATATGAGTAAAAGGAACCAAACCATAGAAGTAAAAATAGAATGCTTAATGAATCTCATAAGCTAAAAAATGTTAGATAACACCTTCATAAATGAAAAAAGGAAGTCTTTGGGAACATTTTTAGGGACAAATATAGTATTGAGTTTGATATCTAAGGTGTTCAAAACCATGTGTACATGGTTGGTCATAAAAAAACCTCACTTCTCATGGAAAAATATATAAGCTCAAAGATAAACTTTATTTTAGTAAAATAGGATATTTTATAGATACAAAAATATATAGTGTTGGCTTAAGGAAGGAGACCATAACACAAATTTTTTCACCAATATAACCTAGCTAGTTATAATTTTAATAGGATCTTGAAAATCCAAACTAGTAAAGTTCCTTTTTACTAAAGACTTGGATGTGATTTAAAATAAGGATGTTCTTTTTTTTTTTTAAAGTTTATAAGGGCTCCTCTCATAATTTTTCTTTGGATAAGAATGAATTTGTTAATATTATTCTAATAATTATTAATGATAATCATAATGTTTACTTAATGAGGCCTTTCATAGAGGAAGAAATGCATAATGTGCTTTGGAGCATGGACAATGATAAATCCTTGGGGATTGATGTGTTCCCTCTACGATATTCTAAAAACTTTTGGGAAATTGTAAAAAAATATATACTCAAAGTTGCCAATGAATCTTGATCCTCAATAAAAATATCAAAGGATTTTAATTACACCTTTCTAGCTCTAAATCCCATGAAATATGATTTGAACTCACTATATAGATTAAGACCTATAGCCCTATGCAACATTATCAAAAATGTTATATCAAAAACCTTAGATAATATTTTTCAAACCATCTTTCATCATCTCATTTTATATTAGCAAGGTATTTTTATTAGAAGTATAGAAATCTTAGATGGAGTTGTTATTTTGGATGAGCTAATTCACTCAGTTAAATGGAAGAAGGAATTGGCAATGATAATCAAAATTGATATCTAAAAATTATATGAAAGGGTGAATTGGATATTTATTTTAAACATCCCTAGTAATTTTTGGTTCAATGAGCCCTGGTGTGATTGGGTCAATTATTGTGTCTCTACTCCTACATTTTATGTTCTTGTAAATAGAGTCTCAAATATTTTTTTTATGCTTCAATAGGTGTATGTCAAGAATATCCTCTCTCCCTACCTATTCATCATCATGGAAGAATCCATAGGTACATATTTTTAAAATTAAACATTTCTAAATCATATTAAAGGATTCAACATTAATGAAAAGGTAAACTTGTCTCATGGTTGATTTGTGGATGATACAACTCTAGGAAACTATGATCACATTCAATAATTTATAATGCTAAATAAAATATTATATTGGTATAGGTGTGCTTATAGACAAGATATTAACTCTACAAAAAATAAGATAAAATATATTTTGTGCTTTTGTTTAGGTTCTCTTCCTAGAAAATACTCAAGGATCCCCCTCTTTGATGGGTGGTCAAAAATAATAATTTAATGAAAATATGACCAAAAATTTATAGAATAAACTATATTCGTGGAAAGGAAAATGACTCTCTTAGGTAGGAAAAATTCAATTGATTCAATTTGTTCTCTAAAGAATTCCAATATATATGATTTCAATCTCAAAAGCTGTAGTAAGTGTCAAATCTAAATTAACTAACATTATGAAAAATAAAGTGGGGAATGTTTATTATGATACTAATAAAATTAGAAGAGATCTAATTGCCTAAATCAAAAAGTGGAGCTAATATTAGAAAATTATTCAAGATAAATGAAACTCTAGGAGCAAAATTTCTATGGAAAATCTATTAGGACAAAGAAAGCACTCTGAACATTTTGCTCTAAATAAATTATATTGATAACATAGATGAGCATATCCATATTTTTACCACATAGCATTGAATATATGGTTTCATAACTAGAACTTCATTATAAAATGTGGAGGCCTTATCTCAAACTCCCTTCACTAGGATATTAAAAATGGTAGATTTTTAAAACTTTTGGAAGGATTCCTGGTCTAGTGTGGGCCCTCTCTAAAATCAACACTCCTTCAACACTTTAGAAAATTAAATTTAAAATCAATGGAGATAACTAGTTTGTAATTACTAGGTTGAAACCCAAAGTGTTTGGGGCCATTAGCAAAGATAGTAAAATCCAAGTCTTTCTACTACCACCCATTCCTTTGATATTCTATAAATACATTAAATTAATATCTCATATTAATAATTACTTATGGTTTGCAGAAAATGTTTGGATCCCTATAGGAATTTAAAAATATAATGTAAATATATGGTTTATCATGAAAAACTAATCTCTTTTCATAAATAAACTCCAATAGATTGTTTTTCAGGGGGCCTCCTAGTGAGTCTTTTGTTAATATTATTCTAAATCCTGAACCATGACCTCCTTTATTTCTATTTTGCTTAGAGAATTTGGTCATGGTTATTCAATCAAATGAATAGACTTTAGGTAGAATTTGGTTCTATTTAATAAATTTTGATTAACTGGATAGATGTAGGATGGGATCAAGTTAGTAACATGTGTGTTATTGCTTAATCTCTGATCATGTAAAGCTTATGGAAATAAATGCACAATAGAGCCTTCAGGAACTTGTCACTTTATGAATATTTTATCACTCTTAAAATCAAGACACTCTTTCAAGAGATTTTTAAAGATAAATTTTCACCTCCTAAGAATAAAATAATTCAAGAGGATTTTCATGTTATTTCAAAATAGAATTCACTAAAAAATAGTTTCATCCTCCCTCCTCAAATAAATAGAATACTTTTTCACTCTTTGAATCCTACAAACAACAATTATGTCAAGCTAAGTTTTGAAATTGATTCAAAATTTAGCATAGGTCTCTCTGTAAGTGGAGGCACCTTCAAAGATAATTTGGGTCAAGTTATTTCTTATTTTTCCATCAACATTCCATGATATTCAAATAGTTTGGTTAAATCTCTAGCTCTTCTTAGAGGTTTGAGAACTGCTACTAATCCAAATTTAAGGTAATTATTTATGGAAGGTGACTCTCCCTTAATTATAAATGTGGTTAAATTCAGAAGATATGATAAGTGAAAACTCAATTCTATTTTTAAATATATCATCCTTGTCATTTCTTTTTTTGAGGGCATTTCTTTCTCCCACAACTATCATGAGTCTAACTCTCAATTCAATTTCTTGGCTAATTTTTGAGCTCTTCATTTTACTCATAATTAATATTGGCATTGTGAAGGATCCCCTCCCTATTAATAATGTAAATAATTAATTATAAAATTCTTGACCCATTGACAAATTCTACTTTGTTCAAGTTCTCATCAAGGGATTCAGTGGTCTAGCTTTTGGAGTGTTTCTTGTAGTCTCATTCATTCCTTCCTATTTTGACTTCTTGGATTTTTTATGTTTTTGAGGATTGGAGAATACATGGTTTCTATCTTGATTTTTCATATCACCAATGTTTTCTTGAGTTATTATCTTGGTTTACTATTTTAAGGTTGTTTGTGGAGATTTGTGACCAAGTCTTCTGGTGATGGCATTTTCATATGTTATGCGAGTTATTCCATGGTGGTGCTTCCCTCTTGCACACTCTAACTACTTTAGGATGTGAAGCTTCATGGATTTAGTTATTTTTTATTCTCTATTATATGTAGCTTATTGGATTTATTCCACATTGTTTTTTTGGCATTCTACATGTCTCATTTTATTCTAATAGAAGCTTCTTTTATCTTTCTTGGTTTGATCTTGGTTATAGTAAGGTCTTTTTTTCATTCATTGTTATCTATAAAACCTATTTTACTTGAATAAAACTAATTTATTATATATTTAAACAACACATCCATTTTATTCACATAGAAACTATGATTACGAATCTAATTAGAAAATTATAGCAGATTCAAATTTTATTTATATATATATATAATTAGTGAGAAAATATCATTCTCATTGTTGAGAGGAAACTTGAAGCTACCAAGTAGGGCTACCAAAAATAATCCTTTTATTTGATATAACTACTATTCTCACCATGAATTTCTCAAAAGATGTGTGCAAGGGATTAAGGTAATACCCAAAATATGTGAGACAAATTCTGTAAATAAATCTACATATAATGGCAAGTACAATGGCACAAGTGGGTGGCATTTCACTAGGTTAGCTTTACCCAAAGAATAAATTATGTGATGCATCCATGGGAAAGTTTTATAGGAATAATTTTTACATAATTTGGAATTTTTGTGGAGGGTGTGATATTAGTTATGTGATTGATGGTAGTTATAAAGTGAAAGGTATTGATGGTCTAAGGGTTGTGAATGGTTCCACTTTCAAAGATGGTCCTAGAACTAATCCACAAGTCACAACCATGATGCTTGGAAGGTGTGTATGTTTTATTTTTCCTCCTCTTTCTTCCCAACTCATTTATTTTTCATTTTAGCTATTTAATTTTCATTTTGAGTTTGTATATTCTCCAAGAGCTTTCAATTTCCAGATAAAAAATCCTAGCATACTTTTGCATTGTATGAAAGGAATAAAATGAGGCACAAATGTCATTATTTTAAGTATTATTATCATTAATGAAAACATATATACCCATATTGGATCTAATAAAAGTTTAGGTGTGTGGCTCTCTCCATTTTATTTTTGAATCTGCAAAACATCATTATCTTTCCATTTGACATAACAAACATAAAAACCTTTTTCTAAGGGAATATATCTCTATATCGAAGTAAATATGACTTACCACATGCTTGTGTAAATATCCAAGATGTAGTGATCAATATTGAAGGGTTTAATATATTTTATTGTATTTTTTGTATCTCTTTTTAAACCTAAATCCACTAAATTATAAATATCAAGAACAAGATGATGAGAATGAGAAAGGAAGATTGCAACACCATTATTTTAATTTACAAAATAAGATACCAAAATATTTTTTTGAGGAATGATTGAGGCCTATACATGGTTTAGAAAGATTAAAGTGTCCCTTAGAGTATAAAATATTAAGACTCTGAGGAAAAGCTGAAAATGTCTCTCTATAACATTTATATGGTGCTTCCCACCCTTGGGGAGAGAGAGGATTCTACAAATTTGGAAGGGGATTTTTGAACTTTACAAAAGCTATAGATAAAAAAAACAAAAAATAATTATAATTAATCATATATGAGACCTATTTTATGCACCTATTTTATAAATATATGATTATGGAAGTTTATAAATTAAAAAATTAAGTTTTGGAGTCCAAGGCCAAGTTCTCTTTGAAGTCAACAAGGAAGACATACATTTCAAACTTGTTGGATGATATTTGAATAGAGTTAAGTATGTTTGAATGTGATTTTTTAAAAGGATATTATTATAGATAAAAGAGTATAAAAATGTATTGATACCCTAAATAATAAACTGGTAGGAACTCTTATCCATATATACATTACTAGGTATTAAAAAGTCAAAGATCCTAGTTATGATTATACCCCTTAGTCCACTATTGTAAACTTGTGGCTTAGTTGTTTTTAAAAATGAAGTAGAGGTCATTTTTGTAATGCAATTTTTTTTTTATGGTAGAGGATGTGTGTTTTTCAGATCTAGGGTCTAATTTAGATAATGAGGAAGCCCCTGAGGTATCAACCCAAAGATCTATCTCTTGTTATAGTATAAATGGGGGAACCATTTTTGTCACTTTATAAATTATAGGGTTGGAAAATTTTAACACATTAAATTTGTTTTCCCATTTCATGAAAGATCTATTTTTAAATCATGGTCAATCCTGAAAGTACACTTAATATTTGGGATTAAAAAACTTCAAAGTTTAGGCCTCAATTTAAATAGTTTTAAATTTTTCCCTATTAAAGGTCTAAGACACCAAAGTATCTAATGCATAGGGGATAAAAATGGAACCATCTTCTATATACACACATTTTTCATAAGTTAAAGTTAGATAAACTGATCACCAATGTCTTGGAGGTTGGTATTATTATCCCTAGTAAAAGCCCATATGCACCTCCAATGGTACTAGCTAAGAATAAGATTGGGAATATAGTCTTTGTACTGACTATTTAGCCTTGAAAAAAATTCAAATAATAAATAAAATTCAAATTCCAAGGATTTATGATCTACTTGGTGATTTTCATGGGGTGAAGTGTTTCTCAAAATTAGTTCTCAGATCAACAAATTATCAAATACCACTTTGGATTCAATATCAAGATAAGATGACCTTCAAAATGCATTGGGTCATTACAAACTTAGGGTCATCTTTTTTAGTCTCAAAAATTATTTATCCAAATTTTAAGTATTGATGAACATGATATTTATAAATTCTTGTATATTTTTTTAATTATAATTTTGTATGACATTTTGGTTTATAGTAATCCACTAACAACCCATTTTAAGCATCTGAATATTGTGTTGGATATACTTTATAATGAGAATTTGAATTTAAAGGCTTATAAATGTTAATTTGTGTGATACATTTGCCACATAATTCATATTAATGGGTTTTGCAATTATTCTAAAAATATCAAGGCCATATGTGACTAGCTTGTACCTAAGACTCTTGAGAAAATTTCTGGTTTCATAGGGTTAACAAGATTTTACATAGGATTCATGAGGAACTTATCTATAATTGCATACCCCCTAACCAAACTCAAAATGAATTATTCCTTCAAGTGGTCCACATAGGCATAAAACATTTTAAGGATATGAAAAGAGCTTTGGTGTGTACTCCAATTTTGGCAACCCTTTATTTATCAACATGTTTTGTCATTGAAAGTCATGCCTCTAGAGCTAGACTGGGCATAGTTATATCTCAGTTTGACCATCTAATCTCATTTTCAAGTAAGAAATTTAATGATCTTGAATGAAGGATGTCCACATATAGTTAGGAGATGCTTCCCATCCTACATGTAGTCATAAGATGGCATTTGATTATATTGAAAAGCATGTTATTTATTAAAAATGACCACTTTAGCATTAAACACTTGTTAACTCAAGAGAAACTAATAAAGAATCAATATAAATGGATTTATTTCCTTTAATAATATGACTTTGAGATCCTTTATAAGAAAGGAAAGGATAAAGTAGTGGTAGATGTATTATCCTGCCAAGAACACCACCATTATTTTAAGTCATGTCCATAAGCTAACCTACTTAGATGCATAACCTTCTATAGGATTACTTAACTCACCCCACCTCAACTTATCTCATGAAAGAAATTAAATATAGGGGAATGGGTAGTACTAATTTACTTTGTTATGATTTATTTTTTATAAGGACATGTTTACTTGAGGGATGACTCTCCATTTGTTTTGAAGGCACTAGAGAATGACAATACATATCCATAGATAGATCATGCTAGGTTTTAAAATAGGTATAGAAACATCAAATGAAACTTTTATCACAAGGTAATGAAGGGTATAATTATACATTTTGTAGCTCGATGTGACATCTGATAATAAAATAAGGGGGAGAGTGTTCTTTTTCCTAATGTAAACACATAGATTTGGTCATGTATACTTGAAAATGCTAATTATTGACACATTTTCAATCATATGACTTATGCTAAAATAAATTACCCTTGTTCACCAATACTATAATCCATTCATATATATGTGGATTTAACCATTTATTTTTTATTATCAATGCACAAAACATTTCAATGTCAAATGCTCAAGATATTTAAAAACATTGTCAAACTATCTCCATCTTTGAATTTAAGTCCCTAACATTTCTAGCCAAGTCTACCTTAGGCATACAAGGGCATAGTGTGACACTATCCACGTAGGTTGGCCATGACCCACATCAAATAAAGGATAGTTTATGAATGTAAGAAAAAGGGTCTTCCTGCACATTTCACATGGTTGACTAAAGGAAACTATCAAAATATTTACATGTATATACATGTCAATAGTCATCCATTTAAATCACATGCTACTCACTTGGTACAAACATATACACTTTTACACTTTGATATAATCTACCTTATTCTTCCCAAATTATTCATTGTTCATAAGGATCATCCATAATCCAAATTAGGAATCCTCTAAATCAAGTAAAGATATATCATTTTCAAGTATCAATACCACTTTATAGCTACATACATAGTCAACGAAACATAATTTCATGGTCATTATAGGTGTGATAACTATGTGGGATTGATTTATCTCTTTAGATTATTAAATATGTCGTAAATGGTAACCTCAAAGGTGATATTGAGGTTAGCTCAACTCATTACACTCCCCTCTTTTCTTTTAGATTTTGAAGCTATTAAATTGACCCAAGTGTTCAAATATAAGAGAATGAAATATCAATTTATACTTGACAAAACCTTAAGTTAAATATCTAGGATTTCCCTTCATATAAGTTTATAATAGTTAAAATGATAATTTTAGATGCACAGTCAATACAAACAAATTTGTAGTCAATGGACTCAGGCACACTACATTGTTTTCTACCTTGCACTCTTATCTAAATATATCTTATGATTCTTATTTTCTCTTGTCATTTATATATTCCTAAATTTCATATATGTTCATGTTTTAAACCTATCATAGTCAAATTATGCATGTCTATGGTCAATAGACTTGGGTGCATTGTGCTTTTGTCTACCTATTCACTCATGTCTAGACACTGTTTCTATTCCTAATTCTAATAATGAACCTTCATATTCATCTCATATTCTAATTTTCATAATGAAGCATTCATAATAGTAAACAAAGATTAATGTGTGAGCTAAGTTTATTCTTTGTTGTTACTTTCCAAAAATAGAATTTTTTCATATTTAGTATTTGTCAAAATTAGAATAGTAAATCATATATATATTTTTAGGATTTTTATATTTCCATTTTTATACCTATATAATAATAAATACTTATTTAACCACATTGGTTTTTATATCAAAAATAGGGTAAAAACATATTAGTGTACCCAAACCTTTATTTTTGAGCCTTTATTTTCTTATTTTATTTTTATTTGCATGGTTTTCCTACAAGCTATGTTCCAACAATTTTAAAACTCATAGTAGTTGTCATTATGGGAAAAATAGTTTGTAGTTTTCCCTACATCATAGTGTGAGGAGTCCTAAATCAATACGAAATCCATTATACAACACTATATATAGATTTTTGTTTCCATGTACCTCATGATATATCGAAAATGCTTAGGATTCTAATTTTGTCAATAGTAAGCCTTTCGCCATTTATTATTATAACACATCGATAAATAATTAACACTAAGATGTTACTCTAAACACACCCCAAAAAAATGGATAGTGTGGTTACACAAATGGTGGAATCCTTCATAGTTAGTGTGTTTGCATCTATTTTCACTATTTATGACTAAGATTAGTATATGTGAGAGGGTACGTAGAAAATATGCCCTTGCCTTGTTACACCCTTCTTCCTCATCACTTTTTCTTTCAAACATCCAATCATAATGAGTGCATATAGTTCACATATTTTGAATTTTATTATTAAATGTTATCTTAAATTATTATTATGTGCATTAATCACATCTCACAATCATAACATGATTAAAATGACTAATGCACAAACTCAAGCCTTCTTGAACTCATATTATTGTAATATATAATCTAAGCTCTTACATGTCACCACAAAGTGCCAAATGGAATGTATGAATTAGTTTTATAATCCTTGATTCATATTATACTCAAATTTCCATACAATTAATACTAGACATAGATGGATAGCTCATTCTCTACAACACAATGAAGGTTGTAAACATGTTCCTCCACAACCCTCACCACCTCCCACAAAACAAGTGTATCTAAAAAAAGGTATGATATTAGGGATCAATTACAGACTCATCATATATATATATATATATATATATATATATATATATATATATATATATATATATATATATATATATATATATATATATATATATATATATATATATATATATATATATATATATATATATGTTACAATTTTGTTATATAACACCAATGTATAAGGATGTTCTTTATGAAACATTATGCAACATGTTTATAACAAGTAACATAGAATACCCTTATGTTGATTATATTATAAAAGCTTTATGATGGAAAAAATATGTATTTATTTTGAAATAGAAGGCTTACCTACCAAGCATATCATATATCAACATCTACCATTATATATTTAGGTCTTCATGCATAATAAAGTGGTGAAACGTGTTCTTTTATATAATGGATCAAGCCTATATATATATATATATATATATATATATATATATATATAAATTTATTATGTACGCATGCACATGATCTCACTTATTCAGACATGAACATTCAAGGATTTGATAATATCCCACAAAAAATACATAGACAAACTACATTACATATAACAATGGGTCCTCGCACAATATTAACCATTTCTTAGGTCATTCCCAATGACCTAATTTAAAATATTATTTTATGAAGACCATTGATACTTGATATGAATGTTATTCCTTATAATCTACATGCATGTTTGAAGTTCATACACCAAGGATACATATATACATTCCCTTTGGATCAAGAACCATTTAAATTATGTGCACTAACTCAACCATAGGATCATTACATTACTCACACATAACCACATGCACAACAATTCAAATCAATAAAACCACCAAATGTTTCCTCATGACAATAGCATGATCACCAAATTATAGTCAACATGGATTTAATCTTAAATATATTTTTTTTTAAATGGAATATACAAAACAAGGATTGGGTGCAAATGCACAAAGAGTTGTTAACCCCATTGGAATATTTCAACTAAAATGACAAAGAGGTCTTGGTTATTTGAAGAAATTAGAAAATATAATAGAATAATCCTATATACCATGCACTAATTATACACATGTTCTTAAAGCATATCCTGAGTCAACACATGAAGTTTGTAATACATCTACATTGCAGTTGGTATGCTCATAAATAATAAAAGATGTGGTTTTGCCATAAATTTTTATATTAAATGAATTTTCAAATAATAAGTCTCTCGTAGAATATTTAGACAAATATGAATATCTCCCTTCTTTCTATCATAAGAACACATTTCCTCATTAAATAGATGATTGCACATATTTTGGAGGAAAAAAATGATATTCATGAACAAATAGGAATGGATGGTCCATATAATATCCCTATAGAAGCATATATGGAAGAACATTAATCCTTAATGAAAATAAAGTGGAGTATCACTATGGAATGGATAAAGATCGATGACTTGTACTTCTTGCAGCCTTATTAAACAAGGGTGCTAGTAAAACTTTCATGCAATTTTTGCATGATTATTTATAGTTATGTGCATAATCGTATAACGATATTCCTAAAATTGATCTTGCAGTTGCCATGCATAACATAGTACTCTATCTAAATGCTAAGTTTGTAAATCAAAAAATAAAGAAAATGCATCTAAAAATAGCTTTGGTAGTAAAAAAAAGAAAAAAATCGAATGGCTTTTGAATCCTGATTCTATTTGAGTTGTAGATTATTCTTAGTGGATGTTCCATATCATACCAGTTACAAATTCTAATGGTGACACCAAATGTTATATAGAATATCATAAGGTATGCCCAAAATATGGTTATCCATTGCCAAACATTGACGTGATTATTGATTCTATCATTGAATACGAAATTCTATCATTTGTGGATGGATTTTACGGATACATCCAAATCCAGATTAACCCTCAAAATTAAGAAATGGCATTATTTATCACACCATGGGAAACGTTTTATTATATGGTCATATCTTTTGGGTTAAATTCCATAGGTAAGCTACATGAAAGGAAAAGTATAATCTAAAAATTAAGTAAATGAAATATATACTAAATAATAATTAAAAACATACATTATTTTAGGCTCCGATCATTTAGATAAGAAAAATGTTAATAAGGTTGACATATTTAAAAAGAATAAATCTATGAAAATTTTGGTTAATGTTTTTAAGAGAGCATGGTTTTCAATGACAAACAATTTCTGAATAAAACTAAAAAAAAAAATTAATAGAACTAGCAAATAAAATTAATAAAGGAAGAGAAGTTTATCCATAATAAAGGTGTAGAGCATCAAGTCCTTACAAAACAATTGAAACGTAATTTTAAGAATTTTGTAGAACGTAATATTAATAACATGTTTTAGAAATAGAAATTATTTGTATTAAAACTATTTGAAATAAAAAATATATTAATAACATCTATGTTTTTATAACTATGTTACATGTATATTCCTTCAATATTTATTCCTATTGATAAGACATGCATCTGTCTTACAATTTTTGTAAATGCAACACATGTAGTAATACTCAGAGACTTGAGGATATATGGGGATTTTCAACATTCGTGAGTTCAATATATAGGCTTCCATTTATATACCTTCTAAATTTCTAAAAAAAATTAATATTTTGAAGGTGATAGCAAAGTGGAAAACAAAGTCAAACACACCTATTATACTCAACGGAGGGTTAAATATAATTATTTTTGTCGAAGGATAGGAGGTAGCCTATACAACACCGAGATAATTACTAGCGCACATAATAATACAATGTGAAATTATTGATTTGGGACTGTAAAGAGGCTATTATACAGAGTGTAATAGAAGGAAATGTCATTAGACTAATGTTCAATAATTGAATATTTGGTTCAAGAAAATAGTCCTACAAACTAGTGAAACTACCTTCACCTATAGATTTGGTATTTAATGTGAAAATATGTAGGTGCATGCATCTTCTTTAAAAATATAACATGTACAATTTTCCCATAAATTAAAATATCAATCTTTTATAAGATAATACTGGCCTACTGCTAAACTTTTATTGAAAAACATTAACATTTTAATAAATCCAAAAAAAAAATTAATGAAATTGAAATGTATCCAACTCTTTTATGAAACCTTCTCTTTTAAAACATTTTGATAGTGGAAAATTTAAGTTTAATCCCAAACAATACCAGCCAATTATAGACTCACCTTAATGACTTGAAAACACAACTACGGGTACCATCCAAGGATAACATAATGCCCAAAAAAACTAACCCAGTGCATAATGTGCTTAAACACAAGAACCTAGCGTTTATAACCGGAATACACACCACACTGGAAAGCAAAAAAAAATCCTTAAAACCTTCGCGTGATTCAATGCTATGCTTTTCATCCTTGCAAAAAAAACAAGGAAGATGCCGGTGTATATAATTTACAGTACCAAACCCATGCTGTTTATTGTAGCCAAAAGGAGGATGTTTTTTTAACAAAAGGCAAGCTGTATAACACACACACTTACTAATTCAAGATCATCATAACATAAGGAAATCCGTAAAACCCTCGCAGTGTTTTTCCAATAGTCAATGTATACAGAACTGAACTGGAAGCAGTCGGCAAACCATCCAATAATCATCAGTATTCAAAATATAACAAAAAATATGGCTACAATTTCCATTCTGATACTATGGCATATAAATAATCGTTTCTATACTGCAACTATTATCTGCTATGCAAACTGTGTTCAAATCATATTCGAATAGTTTTATACTTTCAAATTTATCTACAAATTAAGCTTAGTTAGAAATATAACCTGTGCTCACCTGCAGACTGCCTATCTGTGATTGAGGCATAATCAAATTACTATAGAAAAACCTTATACACGAGAAAAAAACATATGAACTTTGAAGAAATATTTGTGAAGGTTCATGTTATTTTTATGAAATAGAAAAAATGAACAAAAGAATCTGGAAAAAAATAATAACTTCATTCAATAAGGGGAACAATATTGAAAAAAAAATTAAAAGGAGAGCTCCCTGGTTTTTATAAAAATAATTTATCCCTAACTTTTAGGTAATTGGAAATTGAAATTTGAAAGAAACAAAGTAATTAATAAATGCACCTATGAATTGTGCCAGCGAAACTGCGTACACGATTATCAGAAAATCAGAGAAATAGAAGTGGTTCAGTTTGATCATTTGTAGTTTATTTGTTATTAACTTTGATAGAGAAGAATAATCCAAGATCCATCTCAAATAATGAAGCACACCTTCAAAGGAGCACATAAACACATCCAAGCAACACAGAGACCCTGCCTAAAAATCAGCACGGAGGCTAGGAAAGGTCATTCCACCCCAAAGACAAATAAAATAGTTTATATTAACATAACGTGGCCTACCTACTCCCATTTGAGTGTGTTCATTCAGGATTTACTGTTTGGCAACACCCACTCTATATTACAGAATATGTGTTGGAGCAAATATATCAGCTTTCCAGCATATAAAGATCAATGTATACAGCTGTTGAGAACCTCAAAAAGCAGTACTTATGGTAGTGATCTATATAAATCTACCACTCTAATTTTATGAATGCACAGGTTTTCTAGATGATTGATATGGCATGTAATGTTTGGGGAAAATTGGTGATGAAGGACAAGGAAGGAAAACTGTTGGAATGTAATCTCAACTACCTTCAACGAATGCATCAAAAAAACATTGTTTTCTCATAAATGTTGAAGTCCTTCTAACGGACTGATCTATCTATCTCCATGCCTCTATTCAACTCTCCCATACGTTGCTATCCTATCTTCAATATTATGTATTTCTGCCCATACTTTTGCAGTCCCTTCACCTTTCTGTCTAACTAATTTCTTCTGCAGAGAAGTTGTTAGGAGTATGGTCTTTCTTTCACCATAGAAAATAAAGAAGACTGTGTGTTGTTTGAATTAGTGTGTGTGCAGAGAGTAAAAAAAGAAAAGTTTGCTCTATTTTTTACATATAAAGAAGCTGCCCTATTTTTCTTAATTTTGTGTATGGAAGAGATGAAGCTCTATTTAAACAGACATATACATGTTTTATTTTTCAATGTGCTGGACTTAGCATATGAAATGCTCGATTTTTGTCTATTTAATATAAAATTTTAATAGAGCAGTAGCTCTATGTTTCTATTTTTTTTACCTCTGCCTCTTAACCAACAAGTGAGATCAGAGCCAAAGGTTGATTTTGAAAAGAAAGCTTTAGCAAAACTGAAGGTTATTAGTGCAAAGGGCTTCATCAACAAAGAGCTCCAACAAAGGTTTTTCAAGGCAAAGGTATACACAGTCAACAATGGCAAGCACAAGCACAAGTTTAACAAATCATCAAATCCCATAGATCAATGGAAAAAATTATGATTGTTGGTCCATAACAATGAAGGCACTCTTTTGTTCTCAAGACATATGCAATCTTGTAGAGAATGGCTTTCCAGAACCCCTAGATGCAATAGCATACAATGCTCTATCTCAAGCAGAGAAAGATCTGTTGAGGGATAATAGAAAGGACTCCAAAGCTCTCTTTTACATATTTCAAGTAGTGCATGAGAGCATTTTTCCAAGGATTCCAACAGCAACAAAGCCCAAACAGGCATGAGATATTCTTCAAACAACATTTCAAGGCATGGCAAAGGTTAAGACTTAAGTTACAAATGTTGAGAAGGAATTTTGAAACAATAATCATGAAGGATTCGAATTCAATAGACACTTTCTTCACACAAGTGATGGGTTTAGTTAATCAAATTAGATCTCATGGTGAGACACTTGAAGATACTAGGATTGCTGAAAAGATTTTGAGTTTACCCACAAGGTTTTAATCCATAGTTGTGACCATAGAGGAAACAAAGAACCTCTCACAGTTTTTAGTTGATGAGCTCCATGCATCTCTCATCTCACATGAAAATAGACTAAGCAGGTCAGAAAATTCATCATTAGAGCATGCATTCAAGACACAAGCTTCAATCAACCATGGTAGAGGCAGAGGAAAATCGAATTTCAGAGGTAGAGGAAGAAAGTCTTATAGAGGTGGAAGAAGCAGCACATCAAACTGAAGTGGAAGAGGCAGTAGCCAAAACTCAAGCCCAAACCCATCTCAAAATCAACCACATGGTCAAAGGTATGACAAATTTCAAATCCAATGTCATTATTGTAAGAAATATGGGCATTATTCCAATGAATGTAGAAAAAAGACAATCTGATTTTAGCAGACAAAATGCAAACTTTACAAGAGAAAACCAAAATCAGAGCAATATGTTCATAGCATGCAATGTAGCACAAGAAAATCAGAAGGATGTATGGTTTTTAGACTCAGGTTGCAGCAATCATATGACAGGGAACTTAGAAATGTTCTCAAGTTTAGATGAAAGTGTAAAATCAAATGTCACATTGGGAAATGACAACAAAGTTTCAGTTATGGGCAAAGGAAATATCAACATTCTAACTAAACAGGGGGAGAAAAAGTATATTTTAGATGTGTATTTTGTACTTGGTCTAAAACACAATCTAATGATTATTGGGCAACTTGTTCAAAAGGGGTATAGAGTTTTCTTCAAAAACAAAGAATGCACTATTCTAGATAAATTTCCATGTAATCAGCGTATTGCTAAAGTGAAAATGACAAACAATAGAATGTTTCCCCTAAAGATGAAGCTAGATTTGAATGTGGAATATGCTCAAACATAGCCCACAATGAACCCACAAGAGGATAAAGAAAAAGTTGAAGTAGTTACACAAATCATCTTTCAAGTAGAAATGAAAGATGAAAATTGGTTATGGCATCTAAGATTTGGGCATCTCAACTTTGGAGGTCTAAATTTGTTGCATATGAAGAGTATGGTAAAGGGTTTGTCATTAATAGAGAAACCAAAAAGAGTATGTGAAGGATGTATCTTGGGAAAGCAACATAGAGAGACATTTCCAACTGGCAAGTCAATTAGAGCAAAGGCACCTTTAGAAATTATTCATTCAGATTTATGTGGGCCAATGCAAACACCACCAATTGGTGGAAGATTCTACTTTTTGACTTTCATTGATGACTATTCAAGGAAAACATGGGTCTACTTTCTAAAGCAAAAGAATGAAGTGTTTGATTTCTTCTATCAATTCAAGTCACTTGTTGAGAAGCAAAGCAGGTACTACATCAAAGCATTAAGAACAGATAGAGGTGGTGAATACATCTCAAATGAATTTCTAAATTTTTGTAAAGACCATCGAATTCACAAGAAATTCACAACTAGGTACACACCTCAACAAAATGAGTTATGAAATAAAAAATAGAACAATCATAGAAATGGCAAGAAGCATGTTGAAAGCAAAGCATTTGTCAAATGAATATTGGGCTGAAGTTGTAGCTTGTGCAACATACATTATGAATAGATGTCCAACCAAGAGTGTGAAGAATATGTTTCCTGAAGAAGCATGGACATGAAGAAAACATAATGTTGCTCACATGAGAGTATTTGGATATGTGGCATATGCACATGTGCTAGATGAGTTGAGAAGAAAATTGGACAAGGGAGAAAAGTGTATATTTGTTGGTAGTGATAAATCCAAGGCATACAAATTATACAATCCAATAAACCAAGAAAGTTATAATCAACAAAGATGTACAATTCATAGAAGATGAAGCATGGGATGGAAGTTCAGAGAAGATAATCAACATTGCAGACAACTTACCTCAAGAATATAGAGAAGATTTAACACCAGTAGGTACTCCATCAGATGTGACTCCTTCCACACCCATTCAGGCTCAACAAAGTGGTCATCAAATGACACCATCATCAAGTGTAAGGACAGCCCCATGCATTCAAGCATCCACTCCTTCAAATGTACAACAAACACCATCTACAAGTGGCAATCAAGTGCAGGACCATCAAATCCACATTCCACAAGTCCAAGTTCAAGTGATATGTCAAATCCTACATTGGCAAGCTTGAGGAGACAAAAATAAGAAGTTTAAGAGACATCTATGATAAAAATGAAGGTGAGAACAATGCTAGTCTGATTTCTCTCTTTGCATTTTATTCACAAGTAGAAGATCTTATTCATTATGAAGATGCAATTAAGGATGAAAAATGGGTAAATGCAATAGATGATGAAATTGATGCAATAGAAAAGAATCAAACATGGGAGTTACTGAGCCTTCCAAAAGGCAAGGATGTTATAGGAGTGAAGTGGGTTTACAAAACCAAATTAGATGCAAATGGTGATGTGCAAAAGCATAAAGCGAGACTAGTGTCAAAAGGATATTCACAATAGCCTGGGGTTGATTACAATGAGACATTTGCTCTAGTAGCTCGATTAGACACTATGAGAACTATACTTGCAATAGCAGCTCAAAACAAGTGGCCAGTTTACCAAATGTATGTAAAATCAGCATTTTTGAATGGTTACCTTGAAGAAGAAGTTTATGTGGAGCAGCCACCTGGGTATGAGATTTTGGGTCAAGAAAAAAAAGTTTACAAACTGAAAAAGGCAATCTATGGACTCAAGCAAGCCCCAAGAGCTTGGTATAGTAGAATTGACTCCTATCTTTTGCAAAATGGCTTCAATAGGTGTAGCAGTGTGCCTTCATTGTATACCAAGATGAATGAGCAAGGTGAGATCATAATTGTTTACTTTTATGTTGATGATTTGATATTCATAGGTGATTTGGTAGTTAATTTGTTCAAAAGAGCTAGGAAAAAAGAGTTTGAAATGACTGATTTAGGCCTCATGAAGTATTTTCTTGGCATTGAGGTAAATCAAAATGGTAATGGCATATTCATCTCCCAATCTAAGTATGCAAATGACATTTTGAAAAGGTTTAACATGACAAATTGCAAATCAGCTCCAACACCAATTGTCATAGGACTGAAATTAAGCAAGCATAATAAAGGAGGCAACATTAATCCAACTTTGTATAAATGGCTTGTTGGTAGCCTCATGTATTTAACCACCACAAGGCCTAACATAACATATGCAGTTAGTCTCATTTCAAGGTTCATGGAGTCTCCAAAGGATTCTCATTGGCAAGCAAGAAAGAGAATTCTTATATATGTGAGTGGAACAAGGAATTATGGCATTCAGTATGCAAAGTCAAATGAGTTCACGCTGATTAGATATACAGATAGTGATTGTGCAGGAAGCATTGATGATAGGAAGAGCACTTCCGGATATGTTTTTCATTTTGGAACAGGTGTAGTTTCATGGGTTTCAAAAAAACAACCAATAGTTACACTTTCATCAGCTGAAGCAGAGTATGCAGCAGCCACAGGTGCATCATGTCAAGCAGTTTGGATGAGAATAATGGTGAAAGATCTCAGGTAAGAACAACAAGAAGCAACAAAGATCTATTGTGACAACAACTAAGTGATAGCATTGTCAAAGAATCTAGTTTTTCACAAGAAAAGCAAACATATAGACACAAGATATCATTTCATTATAGAGTTGATTAACAATTGAGAGATCTTTTTGGTTTTTTGTAGGTCTCAAGATCAGTATGCAGAGATCTTCACCAAGCCACTAGGAAAAGAAAGCTTTGAATATTTGAGAGATCGTTTGAGAGTTCTAGATGGTAGTAGTTGTGATTAAGGGGGAGTGTTGGAATGTAATCCCAACTACCCTCAACGAATGCATCAAACAAAACATTGTTTTCTCATAAATGTTGAAGTCCTTCTAAAGGACTGATCTGTGTATCTCCATGCCTCTATTCAACTCTCCCATACGTTGCTATCCTATCTTCATTATTATGTATTTCTTCCCATACTTTTGCAGTCCCTTCACCTTTCTGTCTAATTAATTTCTTCTTCAGAGAAGTTATTAGGAGTATGGTCTTCCTTTCACCATAGAAAATAAGAAAGATTGTGTGTTGTTTGAATTAGTGTGTGTACAGAGAGTTTTTTTTTTTAAAAAGTTTGCTCTGTTTTTTATATATAAAAAAGCTGCCCTGTTTTTCTTAATTTTGTGTATGGAAGAGCTAAAGCTCTGTTTAAACAGTAATATACATGTTTTATTTTTCAGTGTGCTGGACATAGCATATGAAATGCTCTGTTTTTGTCTATTTAATATAAAATTTTAATAGAGCAGTAGCTCTATGTTTCTGTTTTTTTTTTACCTCTGCCTCTTAACCAAAAAAAACCAGACCTCAAATGCTTATTTTTACTGGGTAATAAGAGAGCAGAGTTCGTTTGAATGGTTTAAAAGCATCGTGGACGAGGTTGCCGAAGTAAACCCTAAGGTACCCTACCAAGATCATAAACTGCAGGTATTATTACTTTGTTAATAAATTAAATTTACAGGTACAGCATCCCATCAATGATGTATTCTTCTGCCTTTGCATTTCGTGATAGAAATGCACAATTACTTGACCAGTGTGTTTGAATAAGGTGATGCACGGTCTGCCCTGATAACAATGGTTTGCACCATGCCAAAAGAGGGTTGGCTATATTCTTGCAATCAATATCGCTACATTAATTATCCCCAAGAGTTTTAAAATATTCATGCAGTGATTCACAGCCCAAAATAATTTTATAAGACGGATACGCTGCCCTACAAATTTATTGTATTAAAACTCGTGAGGCTCGTTAATAATATAGAAATATTTCTCCTAATCATCGTTTAACAAATAATAATATGTATTGTAATGTTTAAAAATATGTATCTTACCTTTTCAAAAGTTAGCAATATTTTCGAGCACAAAAAATGGAGTGTTGTGGGTGGTAAGTAATAATCTCTGCTTAAAGCTAAATGAATCTAATAGTCTCCTTTCTGGATTAATAAAGAAAAATAATATTATAAGGTTCATATTATATAAATAAAAGTTTGGGTTTTTGTTTTTTTCGCTATTATTAATTTTGGTAGTTACATCCAATTTTAGAAATTTAAATATTCTAAAGATTGATTGTATTATGTCAGAAATGAATTAAAATAAGAAAACATGAAAAATAAAAGCATTCAAAGTATAATATTAATGCAGTATTGTTTGAGTAATATTTTTACTCTGAACACAATAAATTGTCGCTATGCTTGCTTATTTTATTACCTCACAAAGGTAGGATACCAGAAATATGTGCGAGACTATAGGTTTTAGCATCATTCAAATCATCAATAAGCCAACCAAAAAAACAATAGCTTATGATTCAACATCAATAAGCTTATATAGCATCAAAATCGGATTCAAGATTTATACGTTTGGATCATGATGTGAATATAATATCTCCCTTGCAATGTTCACATTTTATATAGCATGAAACTCAGATTCGGGATCTATACATTTGGATGGAGGATGTGAATATAATCTCCATCTCAATGTCCACATAAGTAGAATTTGTGATAAAACATTTAATATATATGTGACCCTTGACACTCACTCCATTCTCATCTATGTCAAACTCATAATAGGCATCGAAGTTAAAAAATAAATATCATGACCTGTGAAAATGGTTTTATTTGTATGACAAGTGCATAGACACTCATCCATGAACTAAGAAATTAGGAGGAAACACACACACTATATATATATATATATATATATATATATATATATATATTCCTAAAAGGATTTAAAAAGAGTGATAATTTTTTGGTGGGTGAGATAATTACATCGAAAGTGTTTTATAGTGAGAAGCATACCATAGATTCATCTACGGATCTAGAAGATTTTCAAATCAAATGACAGGGACTGCCAACATCTATGCAAAGGGAGAGTTGGTAGTCAACCTATTGGTTAAATGGTTCATAGGGATGGTTGTTATGTAGCACACAATACCTTCCAAATCTCAGATGGCGTGGTTAGTGTTTGAATGTGCGGGTTGAGTTATTGGGAGAAGAATAGAGGTGGTGGGAAGGTTGATGGAGAGTGGGTCATAGATTGGGGAAGCTGCTTAGAGGTGAGAGCAAGAAAGGCAACTAGAGAGGCTGGGCAGAGGATGGTGAGATGGGAGGAGGGGAAGGAAGTGATGGAAAACATGGAAAGATGGGCTAAGAGATAGGGTAGAGATGTGGGAGGGAAGCTAGGGCATGAGCACAGCCTACAGGCTGAGCCCATTAAGACTTTAAATCTTTATTTTAAAAAATAACAATTAAAAAACCTAATTACAAAATACCCATGAAATTTAATATTAAAATTATATAATATATATATATATATATATATATAATATAACACTCATATATATTATATAATTCATTTTTTATATATACATATATTATAATATATATTCTATAATATGTATATAATCACTAACATTTAATATATATAATATAGTTTATACATTGGTAAGAGGAGTTTTTTAAAGTGAATGTGTGTAAAAGGTAAGTGCACCGAGTTGGGGCACTATTTTGTAGACATTTTTGGTAATACAATCGCGTTAATAAATAATGTAATTGTGTTAGTTAATTAACATGATCAGATTATCTAAATTATAACTCGATAATTATCGAGACATAATGTAATTGCATTATTAAATAACATGATCGCATTATTTTAAACAATAACATGATCATATTATTATTTTTTTCAATAATGCGATTGCATTAATTGTGTTACCAAAAAAAAATAAACCCAAATGCAAATTCATCATTTTGCATTTGAATTTTCTTTGCTATCCTCACCTTTCACGATCGCATTTTTTGTGAGAGAGATAAAATCTTGATAGAAAGCCACTAATTTCATCCCAGGTAGGGTAAATTTTAGTGGAAAATATTCAATAAATCACTAATATTTTATTTTAAGGATTTTGAATTTTGCAATTTTTTAGGGTACAACATATGACCCTTTCACCTAAAATTTTGGGATGTCATTTTTTCAGTGTTCAACTTGCCAATGATTTACAATAATTATGAGGTTATCCATGTAATTTTCCATCTATATATAGTACATATGTTCCCAGAGGGTTTTGGTCACAAACATACCATCGATGGATCTTTTTTTACTAGATTGTGAAGATAGAGACTTGAGGCCGCACTCTGTCACTGGACTACTTTTAGCACCCTGACCTCCACTAGCATATTGTTGCATGGCACAAACTAGATGCCACACAACATGATGTTGCATTATGGTAGTTTACCATGAGATGATAACCTACCAGGTGATGGAAATCTATCATGTGATATTAATCTACCACATGACAGCATCACATCACATAGCGATAATCTAACACCTGATAATGATGTGATACAAGATGGTAATCGGTCATCCAACTACCATGTCCCATGTGATGATACTCTATCACCTGATAGTGAGGTAATGTGTGACTACAACATGGAGTCTGACAATTATGTTTCACATGGAAAATCTGTGCGGTATAATTGTATCTTATCATTTGATAGCAAAAAGGAAGCTGGTAGTAATAAACTACTTGAAAGCACAACTTGAGCATCAAGGGGTACCAACAAGGCTAAAATACCACAAAAAACACCAAAAAAATCTAATATCATGTCTTTTTCTAGAAATGTGGGAAAAAAAACTGTGCAAACCACATACACTTCCAATATAGGTAGTTCTAAATGTTTTTTAAAAAATAGTTAATTTTTTTCTCTGTAAAATAATAGCAAAACCATTTTAATGCTGAAATTGACATGAATATTGAGACTATTTCACTAGAAATAATTATTCTTAATAGCTTCTCACTACCTGAAGATTTTACTGATAAAATTCCACCCCTAGAAGACATAGCTCTAGGCACTTCATTAGAACATACTCCTCTGAGCACTCCATGAGAGAAATGTAGCTCTTTTCAAAGAATTTTTTAAAAAAAAATTCATTCAAAAAAGTAGATAGAGAAAGAGAAGTACATGGTAAATAGGAAGGTATTTTCAAGTTGATTGGGCTAAAAAATATCAATTTATAGAACCTATACACCTACAAAATTGTAATGAGCCTCCCACAAAATGCAGATATATAATTTGTAGTTGGAAATTTAGAAAAGAACATAAAATGCAACTTAAATTGGACACATGAGAAACATTGTAGGAACATATATATATATATATATATATATATATATATATATATATATATATATATATATGTATATATATATGTATATGTATATGTATATGTATATATATATGTATATGTATATATGTATATATATGTATATATGTATATATATATATGTATGTATATATATATATATATATATATATATATATATATATATGTATATATATGTATGTATGTATATATGTATGTATGTATATATGTATGTATATATATATATATGTATATCTATATGTATGTATATGTATGTGTATATATGTATATATATATATATATATATATATATATATGTATATGTATATATGTATATGTATATATATATGTGTATATATATATGTATGTATATATATATGTATGTATATATATATATATATATATATATATATATATATATATGTATATGTATATATATATATATATGTATATATGTATATATATATATATGTATATATATATGTATATATATATATATATGTATATATATATATATATGTATATATATATATATGTATATATATATATGTATATATATATATATATGTATATATATATATATATATATATATATATTAGTGAAGCACCCAGACAGACAGATAAGAAGAACACAGATATAAAAAATGGAGAAGAATGCATGCATGTCAGATATGTACATGAATATGAAAATGATCAAAAATAACAAAAATATCTTGTTGAGAAAGGGGGAGCTATAAAAGTGTAATTTAGAAAATTTATGTAATCCATTCTTAGGGAAAAATATGTACAGTTCTCTACTATTTTCCACATTTAAAAAAAGGGAAGACCCATTTCTAATTTTATTGATTACAAAACTTTGTTTCAACATAGTGGGTTTCTCGATATTCCACAGTCACATTGGTCAAATAATAGTGCTTGGGAAATAGCAAAATATCTAGCCATTATTGAGATGGAATATTTGACATAAAGTGTTAAGACATCACTATTTATCTCTCTATCCATCGATGAGGTCACTGCATTTGACAACACAACATGGGTTTGCATGTGTGTGTATACATTTGAAAACTATTCAAAGCAATCTTATCTTTTAGCTATCTATAAAATGGTAGAAATTTGTAATGCAAAAAAAATTCATAAATTAGTTGTATCCAATTTAAGAGAGAGAGCTAGGATGGATGATTATGCCATAGCTATGAAGTTTTTCTGTGTTGGATCTGATGGTGCATCGGTGATGCAGAGGCACAGAAAGGGTCTGTGTGTTTGCCTATAAACAATAGTTTATCCATTTATGATTCCAATCCATTGCATGGCACATAAGATGAATCTTGGTTACAAAATTATCAGCACATTTAGTAATGTCGTAAAAGTGGAATAACGTATTCATGATTTGCATGCATACATGTCAAGCAACCCAAAAAGATTTGGTGGCGAGTTTCATAAATTTATGATTGGGATGACATAAGGTAAAAAACTACTGAAAGATGTGGAAACCAGATGGATTTTCATGTATGAACCTACCTACAAAATTTTTGAGAAAGATCCATCTTTGACAGGATTTATGTATAAACATCATAGGGAAATTGACAAAGAAAAATATTTACCACGTCATTTAACAAATTTAGAAACTTTACTCACATTATGGGGTACCTTGACAATGTTGAAAGAAATAAAATGTTTAATGAAACATGCCCAAGAGATATCTATCTATATTGTTGACTTCATACATTTGAGAAAATGTTTATGTCAATGTTTAGATATATTGTACACATCAACTGAAAGCTTTCACAAACCTATTTTTAAAACTTGGTAAATTTTGATTGACTTTTAAAATCTAGGGAGTTATTTGAAATTAAATATACATGATCATCTTTGTGTCATGGTAAATGTCATTGAGATCCCAATGCACACATGCTCTAGAAGAATCAAAGTTGTGGAAGCTGAGCATGAAGATGTACCTATGGCACATTTGCTATATAATACTATTTTATCTAAAACAATAATTAAATTGAGAAAAATCACACAAATTTTAGCCACTGAGATCAGGGAACATTTTCAAAGGGATGGGTTGTTGGAGGGCATGGGAGTTGTGAATCCTATTTTTTAGAATAGTGTTAACAGTGAAGAACATATCAGTGCATTATTTTACAAATACATGGTAAATTTTGTATGATTTTCTATAGATGTTTAGATGTGAATGGAATTTAGATTAATGGTATTTTAAATAATAAATTATTTACAACTCAGTCAACATAATTTTGTATTAGAATGATGGATCAATTTTAGTGTTTAAATGACCCCATAGAAAATGGTGCCATTACTCATCTATGGAAAAAACTTTATCCAAGTAGCATTTTACAAGAAAATATTAGTGAATATTTTACATTATATGAAATTGCTCAAACATTTATTTTAGGTTCTATGGAAGATGAGCGAGTGTTTAGTGCATTATCCTTCATGAAGTCAAAACATAGAAATAGATTCGATAAAAATCTAGATACTTACTTGAGACTATATGTTTCATGTTACTCTATAGACAAGTTTCTATATAACAGAGTAGTGGAAACATAGATTTATTTAGTGAAAGGAAAAGGCATGACTAATACATCTACCAATACAGAGGATGAGAATACCGAGATTGAAATGGCACTTCTATGGTAGATGTGAATCACACTTATAATGAACACGTTTCTCAAGGATTGTTTCAGCTGCCCAAATTTTAATTTGATAAGTATGAAAATTACTATTTTTTGAAATATTTATTATTCTTTCACCTTCAAATACTTTGAATTCTATAATCTATTTCCTGGATGTTACATTCATGAATCTTATTCAATACATTGGAATTAATATTTTTTTTCCCTATAAAAATTGTGTATTTCAAATAGTAATTTATCTTTACAATACATGTCAATCATTACAAATCATAATTTTCATTAATATTCAATAGAGCATGAAAATACTGAACTAAATACGGCATTGCCATGGTAACATCAAATCAATCTTACTACGGGCAAGCTTCTAAAGGATTGTTTTCACTGCCTAGTTTGTAGTTTGATAAGTATAGCAATTACTATTTTATGAAATATTTCTTACTCAATCTTATTCAAATACATTAAATTCTATAATATATTACTTGGATGTTATAATCATGAATATTATTCAATACATCATATTCAATATTTTTTGTCCTATTAAAATTATGTGTATTTTGAATAGTATTTTATCTTTGAAATTCATCTCATTCATTGTGTAGCAATCATAATTCTCATTAACATCATACAGAGCATGAATCTTATGTCTAGACATGCATGGTTCACCATTATTCTATTACACATTTACATTAATACTATTACACAAATATATAATTACAATCAATCAATTAAATGCTGCAGTTACTAGAACACTAATAGTGTAACAATGGATTCAAACCTACAACTACTAGAACAATATATATAACACTAACCATGCATCCATAGTAAAAATATAATACTATAATTCCATATAATATTTACTCTACCATTACAATATTAAAATAACACAACTACTAGAAATATTTTACCTATAGTTCACATATTTAATAATCAATCAATGCATTCCTTATGACAACTACTGCAATAGTTTAACCATGCCTTCAATGCTACAACTATTAGAACACTATAACACTAAAAATGCATTCAATTTTGTTTACAACTACTATATCTATTTAAAAATTCATTCAAGGCTACAACTACTAGAACATTATAGCCATTCATTCAATCCATAAAACCATAACATCCATAGAACATTAAACTTGACCACTAATATATTTCAACTACTAGAACATTAAAACCATCCATAGAATATTTACTCGACTTTTTATTTATAGAATAAATAAACAATGAATTCAAGACTACAACTACTAGAACATTATAGCCATTCATTCAAACCATAAAACCATAACATCCATAGAACATTAAACTTGACCACTAGTATATTTCAACTACAAGAACATTAAAACCATCCATAAAATATTTACTCATCTTTTTCTTCATAGAATATATAAACAATGCATTAAAGGCTATAACTACTATAACACTATATCCATTCATTTAAATCATAAAACCATAACATCCATAGAACACTAAACTTGACCACCAGTATATTCCAACAACTAGAACATTAAGACCATCCATAGAATATTTACTCCACTTTTTTATCATAGAACATATAAACTTGACCACTATATATGTGTGTGTGTGTGTGTGTGTGTGTGTGTGTGTGTGTGTGTGTGTGTGTGTGTGTATGTATATGTGTATATATATATATATATATATATATATATATATATATATACATATATATACATATATATATATATATATGTATATATATATATATATGTATATATATATATATATATATGTATATATATATATATATATGTATATATATGTATATATATATATATATATATATATGTATATGTATATGTATGTGTATGTATATGTATATGTATATGTATATGTATATGTATATGTATATGTATATGTATATGTATATGTATATATATATATATATCTATATGTATATGTATATATATATATATGTATATGTATATATATACATATATACATACATATATATATATATATATATATATATATATATATATATATATATATATACATACATACATATATATATACATACATACATACATACATATACATATATATATATATATATATATATATATATATAATATTTATATATATAATATTATATTTATATAGTTAATAATATTTAGAAAAACTATAAAATATCATTTAATAAAGTATTTTTTCAAATAAACATGATATAAATTATTTTAAACAATATAAATTATCATTGTCAACAATATAAACTCAGAAAAATCATCATTTTTGTGATTGAGACTCTCTTCCCACTAATTTTTTTCCATACCCACCCATGGAAACCCCTTTGTTTGGACCTACCTATGAATCCTCCATTATCACTCCCTCCTTTTGAAGATCCTCTACAACAAAATTCATTTGTACAAGATTGACCTTATCCTCATTTGTTACATCTCTTGTTGAAAGAATTGTAGGATCCAAATCTACTTTTTTCTTCAATATAATGTTGGGATCCATACCATGCTCTTTAATTATCTTCTTCAATGTGTTGTTTTGTTTATTTAATAGAACTAGCTTTTCCTTCAATGCAATTATTGAGGACACACTTTTGCAGACATTTTTCAAATGCACATTAAGATGTGATTCTTGCTTCAAAATTTCATATATTGCATGAAAAAAAATAGATGTGTCAAGCACATATAAAGGTATTATAATAATCAAAATACACGTTAAAAATAAATAAAAATTTACCACCGCTTTATCCTTCTCTACTTGGGCAATGGTAACAAGGTTGATATCTTTAGCCCATTTATTGAAATATGCTTGGGCTTCTCCATTTAAATTTTCCAACCTATTTATCATAATATCTAAAATATTATCATTATAAACATTTTCCACAGAGATCAATCCAGATTGTACCTATTGAAATAAAGTGTCAATTTTTGAGGGTTTATTTTGAACAAGAAAAAATAAATTCACTTTTTGAGAGTGATTATGATAATGGGTATTGATTTATTTAATAAGGGATTTTTCCCTTATCTCCTATTTTTTTAAATCACTAAACTCGCAAATAACACGATCCTTCAAATTCATAAGAAATTTTTTTGAAACTAAATTGTCCAATGAAAAAACTAGTGAGAGAATCCTCAGAAACATTGACATTATCTATGTGGGGTGGGGAAGAGCTAGCTAGGGAAGAGGGAGCTATAGGAGGATATTATACGTTAGGAACTTGAATAAATTAATGTAGATTGAATCAACCAGTGGTTGGGATTCCACTTTCAATTCCTATAAACTCCTCATCTAGATCAATATGCTACAAACATGTACGACCATCTACATTCGAAAGGCCACCAATAGAGAAATTTAAGAAATAAAAAATCTGCAGTGTGCCTCCACTTTGTGCAGGGAGAGAGATGTGCTTCTCTCTTCTCTGAATCTAGATGGGTGGTGGGGGTGGGGGAATACTCTGAGGTCTCTTCACAGATGTGGGGTCGATTGTAAAAAAAAATTATTCAAAAATAGTAAATTCAAAAACATAAAATTAGAGCAAATTCAAATTGAATTTGTTAATGTTATTACCTGTAGGGGTGATTGTGTCATCTATTTTGATCATCCTTACCAGATTTATCTCTTCCCCTCTTGGCATCCTTGTAAGAGTTAGCCCTTGCTGTCTCAATGTGCTTGTGGGAAATATATTAGAAATTTTAGAAGTGACTGTAAAATAAGTAATTTATGTAGTTAATTAACTAGAAAATTCTAACAAACTTCAAATCAAAAAGAAAGTTGTAACGAAAAACATTGATGGTGTTGTGTGGAAGAATCCTCAATATCAATGATATGGGATTCAACTATAAAAATAAAAACAAAAACAAAAAAATATTAATATTAATTTTTCCATTTAATAAAATTAAAAAAAAGACACTAAAATAAATTTGGTGGAACCTAAAAATGGAGATAAAACAAAATCAGTTCTTGGGTGTTTTGCAATTTGAAAGGAATTGAAGGAATATTTTGGGGACTAGGTATCCTCAGAGCCCTCTGGAGCATGCTGACCTCTAATTGCATCCTATTTTCTTATGTCATAAACATGCACTCTTACATGTAACAAACAATAGGATTAAAAATATTAAAGTTATATATATATATATATATATATATATATATATATATATATATATAAAGCAAAAAAAAGACTTGGGAAAACTAAACATACCCCTTGTTCCTCAAGAGACAAAGCATTAGCTTTCAGTTTTGAAAGAAGGGTAGTGGGAATAAAATCATTTTAGATTTCATATAAGGCCTTGAAGTAAAAGGCCAAAATGCAGTGAGAAGAGGAAATTATACAAGTGTCCTTTGAGAAAGCAAAATTAAGAATGAAGAATATATTAAATGGCCTAGAAGGGAATGTTCGATGGTCTTCCTTGCAACACAGTTCTTGCTTGAAGGAAATGGACAATCGATTTGAGAAATGGATTACTGATATTTTCTATGGGAATACCCCTTCGATTTTGACTAGATAAAATGAAAATAGAAGTAAAACATGTAATTGAATTAGGATGCCAAACTATTTAAAATAAATGATTTAAGAATAATTAAGAAATATCTATTTTATTAATAAATTCAACACTTACTAGCAGGGTCAATGGATTGTTTTTAAATCAACTCCAAATAAATTTTATCATCAAATAACACCACCTTGGTTCTAATAAGACTTGAATTATAATATGAAATACCTATTAAATTATGGATATCCAATGGAGAGGTGTCAAGGCATATGGTTTTATTGTTAAACCAAACATTTAAACAACTCTTGTTTTAGTTAAAACACCTAACAAGAGATTGCAGTAGGTGGTTGTTGATAGCCATATCATATTATAGCATTTTCACCAGGCCTCTAAGCTAAAATTGATCTATCCACTCAACAAAGGATCCGGGTTCATCCAACATGCAAATAAAATCCAAACACAAAATATTTTTGAAAACATAATTTTGGATCACCCTTGGTTGACTGTGAGTTTTTGTGGATGTGGAAGCCATTAGAATTAGGTTAGTGGAAGTAGGTAGGTTAAGTTGGAAGTAGGAAGGTTGACGTAGGATGAGAAAAAAGTTTAAGCAAAGTGTTAATTGAGGTTTTTGTAGCATTATTTATAAACAAGGTTGAGAACCAGAGCAACTGATTAGCATCAATGGGGATTTATAGTACTAAGGCACCATGTAACACCATGCCACTGGCCCATTGAGCAGTAACACTATTGCTGTATGGCAACATGCTATCTTGTGTCAGTATTGTCTATCATTTGACACCATGTTTTCATATGATAGTATGGTGCCATGTGACAACATAGTGTCATGTGGCACCATGCTACTGCATGATAGCATACTACCAATATGTTGCTAGTTTACAAAATATTAACACCTAATAACATAATGATGCCTGGTAGCATAATGATTTCTAGTAGTATAGTGATGCATGATAGCATAATGATGTATTGCAGCATAGTGATGCTCAAGAATTAAATGTTATCCTATTTATTTTAGTGTTATGACACCATTGAAAAACATAGGGTGATTTTTTACATGCTCTATGCATTTTGATTCACTAATAGAGAAAATATTATTCACTTAAAAAAACCTAAGGGGGTTTAGATCAAGGCCTTTTAATGTGAACCCTGATCCCAGGAAGTTGTTAATCGATGATGCGACCATGTAGAAGAGGTAAGTGCTAAAAATCTACACTTGTTAACCATAATTTTTCATTATTTGCATTGTTTAACCCTAATTTTTAGTAATTTATGTATTTTTTAGTTGTAATTTGTTTGTTTTGAATAACCCATCCTACTAACCCTACTAACTCTCCACAAAACCCTTTTGTTCCTCCTCTGAACCCTCCATAAAACCCTCTTGTTCTTCATCCTATCCCTCCACCTAACCCTCCTACAGTTACACAAAATTCCCCAGGTAGTCAAGAGATTCTAATTGATAACATTGTGGGAAATAAAATTGAAATTGAAGAATTAATTGAGAGAATGAATGATCTCACTTCCACCAACAACAACTTCACCCATCTAGCCAATCTGTCAGGGGATCTAGCTCTACCAATTAGAGCACATATGATTACTTCTCGTATTAGCAATTAAACACGAAATTATACCAGAATGATAAAGTAGCTAGAAACTTGAGACAACAAAGAATTTGAGAGAAAATACACACTCTTGTATTAAATATTACTAGAAGAAAATACAATAAGGAAGATGCCACTTCTTCCTCCACCTCAAAGGCTTGCCACACCTCAAGACCTTCTTCCCTGTCTCTCTTGCTCAACACAACAACTCTAAAGCCTGAGTTGCTATCCCTCCTTGAATGCTTCAGCTGATCTCCTTGACCTTACACTTGTAGATCTCCTTGACCTCGCTTGCTTCAATGCTTTTACTTGCCTTAGGATGAATACAATACATGCCTTATGGGTCTTTAAATAGGATCCCATGCTTACAAAAATAGAACTCTAGTTACAATAATTAGACATGCAGCTTGTGACTATAATTAGTCATTTAACATGCAAACACTCACTTCACTTAACTGATTGTTCATCAACAGCAGTTTTGGAAATACACAGGCGACCGACACCGGTTCCTGCTAGTCTGGTGCTGTCGACGTCGGCCGACTCCCTGCCGTCGCCGATCTCCTTCTCCACTGCATCTGACCGACGTTGGTCATACTACCGACGCCGGTGGCTCTGGTTCTTCAGCATCCTTCCTTATGTCTGCAAACAGTTGAAGCTTTTAGCTCCACACCTTAACAAATTTCCTAGAGACATTATTAGGTGAAATTGAGTCTATAACGAGTCAAATTGATAGATGGACTTCATATTGGGATAGTTTTAGGGTTTATTATGCTAATAAATTACCAAAATTTGAGATTAATAATAAATAAATATCAAGAGCCTCCATTTTTGCCTCATTCATTGACCCAACCACTAATGCCCTATTTCCCATAACTGCTAAATGTTTTTTAATCCATCACTGCCAACACAACCTAATCATAGCCAATTTTTAGGATAAATGGTGGATGGTGTTTTATTATCCATCATGTAATAACCATGAGGTCCCATTGTACTTCTATCAGAAACTCTATTATGATTTTTTACCAATGAGATTTCAAATTATTTTCATTTTAGTGAGTTTTAGGGCCAAGGGAAGGGCTCTGCACAAGATCAAATGAATGCATGTTATGCACCTAATCAACGTAGGAGGATCAGTATCTAAAATCCACTTAAATTTGAGATCCCATCTATAATTCATCAGGTTATGGAGATCAACACTTTGTATTCTCTTAGTTCACTCATTGATATACTCGTTTAACATATGAATATGCTTTCAAAGACTAATGCTAAAGATACGCCACCTAGTGTGTATATTTGACTCCATATTTATATTTCTTCTATATTTATGTGCATTGGACCTATTTATGATGAGGTATTGATGGTTCAGAGGGCTTGAATAATATTCTTCTGAGTGATGATTTTTTATCACACACATTTGGGTTGCAGACATTAGCGACTACATAGATGCAAGTATATTTTATATAAATGTCATGTTAAATTTAAGTTATATTTTCAAATTTAATTTAACTAACAATTAATTTACATCTATGTCAGAGGAGGTGACGGTGCCTTCAACATCACATTTGACATTTACAACATTTGATTTGACATAGGCATTATTTACATATTTAGATCCATCTGTTGGCCCATCCACTATTGAATTTATCTATATTATAAGGATACCTTTTACTTTTATAGAGATTAAAAAAATCGAGTTAATCTTATGCTCTATGTACCTTTATTCTATGAATATTTTCCTTGTAAGTTTAAATTAAATTTATCTATCAAGTATCTTGTTACATAGGTTCCAAAAATCTTACTAGATATAGATGGAAACACACACTTGCCTTTGTCAACTACCCAACTCTGATATTTTCATGTCCTTCTTTGTCTTTTGTCTTCAACCTCTTTCTCTCTTTGATCACTTTCCATTTACTAGGTCTTTCCTATTTAATCTTACCTACTCAATGGCTCTTAATCCTCCTTGTATTCACCTAATCCTCCTTCTCTGATTGACATAATTTTACTAATCAACTACCTCTTCAATATTTCCTTTTAATATTAACCATCTCAATTCATACTCTATTCTCATGTTTTCTCTCTTTATCCTTGCTCAGTTCTTTACAATCTTCTTATATGTTTTCATAAGTGTGCATGCTAATTTGATTTTGTCCTTCCACAATACTCATAAGATCATCTAACTAATCAATTACATCTCATTTCATGCATTCAACCATTCCACACAACCCCCAAGCTTCAAATCTTCACTTAACTCTTCTTTCCACTTTGACACCTTCTTTCTACTAGCCCTTTTTTAAGGCAAAACTCCTTGTTTTGAGCAAACTAAAAATCTCCCAATGAAACTAAACTCACATTCAGATACCCCTTTATATCACATAGATCATGTAGGGACTTTCATAATTTAACTCTATTTGGAGAACACTTTCATAATATAACTCTCTTTGTATAACACCTAACTCAACACTCCTAAGAATTAATTAGGTATCCTAAGCCTAATTAAAGGCTACTGATTGTGAAACCATACCATACAGACTCAAATCAAATTTAAACTTTCAAAATCATCTTCCTCCTATATAAATACACTTGTCCACAAATTTTAATGACTTTTTATTAGTTAAATCACTCGTTATCTCATTTTCTAGTTTCAACCCTAACTTGTGTTGTCTTAGTCATATACCTACCTAAGAGGATAATAAATGATTTAAATTGACCCTTTGACCCTTATCAAAACTTTTAAGGATTGAAATGGTTCTACACTTACCCCAAGCATCTTCTTAAACAATTACTTTTCCTTTCTCAATAGTAAATCACTCCCAACATGTAGTTTTATAAAATTTTGTACCCCTCCAACACGACTATGTCAACAAATGGGATAGAATAAACCCTTAAGAAACATTACCTTAATTTGAGATAAATTAAATTAATCACACACATAGAAAAGCAATATCTGAAAACATTCACAATACCTTAAATCCACAACTCTATTTCCAAGAACTCTATATGGTATTTGTTTATGACTATCCAAACTTAGAATTGTTACTAATTAGGTTTTATATAGTCCTCCCATGTATTTTGTATTTTCTCAATAGTATTGATACTTGCAATTTGCTTATATTCATTTCATAGAGATTTTCTATCCCTTACACATCATTCAATCATTTATAATGACACTTCAAATTGACTATGTTGTCCTCTTTCTGACTGTCCCTAAAGACGGATTGTTGAAACTTGGGTTTCACCACTTTAAACATGTAGACTAATATCTTTAATATTCTCTAATTAGATATATGAACACCATAGGAGTGATCATACATTTCTAGACACTTATTTACATTTTAATCTATCCAAATAAGCATTATATGTAAGGACAAAGTTCTTGATATGTCTCTTATTCCTTTTCTCTTCCCAACTTTGTCTTGTTGAAGTGCTACTATTCTTTCCACATGCTACTCTTCCATTAACACTTCCTACATGTATTAACAATTTTATATTACCTCCAACATGAAAACTATGTGTTATTCTTGGCCATTACATGTTCTATGGTAGTTACACTTCCATGATTCTTGGTTTATATTATCTTTTCACGATATGCACATTGAAATATGTTTCCATATATATCTTGGTTTACATTGAGAAACACTTGTCATATATATCTTTGATACATGATATAAAATTAAGTGAGACTTTGTTTACATGAATATTTGATGGATCAAGTAGACACTGCTTCCTCTTTACAATCTAAAGTAGACATAGGCATTACTGTTTTAATGTCATATGCATAGATGTTGATAGAGGTATACATTAACTTGTAATTTTGAATTGTAAAAATAAACTTTTTATAATAATTTTACTACATACTCGGGGAAAATATAAATTATGTGATTGTATATTGTATGCAGGGTTGTCCTATGACATCTGATAGTCTTAGTAAGATGATTAATAGGGAAATTTCTCATGTTTCTCCTATATTTTAGATGCCTATTTGAATAGATAAGCTTGTTAATGACTTGTTTGAGCATTAAAAATAGATTGAAAAGGACTGTGAGCTTACACTAAGTGAATGTTTAAATGATTTTTAATTTTAGATTAAAATTAATATCTTAACAATTAGTTTAATGTATTTTATGTTAATTTTTTTATAATACTTGTATTTGAATAGGTTCAGCTGCAAGTGAGCTATAAGTGTAAGACCCACAATTGGACCTTGGATCAATCCAAGGCATTAGACGGGTCTCCATCTACTAGCAGGGTATCTCAGGGAGAGTCTTCTTTGATGAAGGTAAAGAGAGGGAGGTTATTTGATGAATAGAATGTCTTATATGAGATGTAATTTTTTGTATTCATATATGGAAATTTACACATTTTTAGCATTGGATATGCATATATGACATTCACCCAACATTAGATACTATGTTGGTAGATGTAATTTTCTATATGCCTACCATGAAAATATATTTATTATTGATATTGCATACATGTGCCTATATTGTATGCTTATCATGGCAATCTATCTAATTTATATTCAATTTTTATTTCATTTCGTGTTATTGTATAGTGTTGTTTTGATCTTCCAAACTATTATCTATCAGATCTCATATTTAATGTTATACAAAAATGAGGATTAAAAAAATATTCTTTTCAATCCTATTAATCTTGGATCTCCATATTTTTTTAAATTAAAGTATTTATTTCATTGTGTGTAGTGGAAATGACTAATGACACTCTTATCTATTTTCCATTTGTCATCACCATTTACAACATTTCAACTGATCATTAACACAATTTGATTACACTTGAAACCCATATCCAATCATGTTCAAGCTTGTATAATTAAAATACATTAAATCATTCATAAATCCTTGCAAATTTATCACTCGGATAACTGTACCTATAAGTTACCTAGTCTTTAACCTTCACCCGGATCTAATGACTTTTTTACTAGCTTTTCTTGAAACTAGGCCTTCTATCATCCCTTCATACCACCTAATGCAAAATTTTCTCTTATATGTTTAAGAAGGCTATGAAATTCCTATTCATATATGCTAAGATCATGAATAATTTCAACCTCACTTATCCACTCTTATTCACAACTCGATTCAAAATCCACTCTTAAACAATTTTATTTTAAACTAGTCAATTACTCATTAGGTCAATTACTCATAATAGAGTTTATCGATATGTCAATTACTAATTAGATCAATAGGTCAATTACTCATTAAGTTTATAATTCTCTAAACCTAATTATTGCTTTAATGGGTTAAGTTCTCAAAATAGAGTTTGTACCTCTTAAAATTTATATTTCTAGTAGTATTTTAGAAATCGTAATATGTTATAACCCTTACCGAAGTTTATAGAACTTAAATTAAACATGTTCTGTAGGTCGAGAGTTTAGTAGAACTATTGTTTTGATGCTTCCTAAAAAAAATTGACACTACTAACACATTTAGGTGAAAAATAATGTCTAGGATCATGTTCTTGGCCTCCCATCAAGCTCAATTGACAAACCCACCACCCATTATACCCTCAATAACTCCCTTCCTAATACAAGAAAAATACAAATTTTAAGCCTAAGTTCAAACACATGTAAAATAAAACCTGTAAGTCATTTTTGTGAACCATCAGATCTATCCTCAGATCTCTCCCCTACCTCTTCAATCCTTATAATCACACCCTAGATCACTTAGGTAGAACCTTCAGGAGTAATCCATTGGATAAGTTGTAGTGTTTAGGTTTTATGGTTTAAGGCTTAGATTTTTAATGTATATATGGTTTAGGATACACATAGTCAATCACAAAGATAATTGAGAATAATTCATATCACTTCGACCCATTTGTGACTATATAATGTATTTCAAGCTATCGTTATACACCATTTCATTGTAAAAATTGAGTGAATTAGTCAAATTGGGAAATCAGTCATGTGATTTAGGCCAAACTGAGCCCTGTGAACTTAATTCTTAGTCTATATTATGTTAATTTGGTTTAGAATGATTAGTTAAATGTTTAAAGAGTTTATATTTATGGTTTAAAGTTTAAGTATTAGTAAATTTAGGGATTATGGCTTAGGTTATAGGTTTTAATGTATATAAGATACAATTATGATTGGGGAAAATTTGAGCTCCTTGAACCTAGATCTATGAGTAAACAATGTGATTTGGGGATCAATTAGCCCTCACATCATCACAATTTGAGCCTACAAAGTCAATTATGTTAATTAGTGATGTAATTTTTACCCATTTCAACCTTGTGAACCTAATTCTTACTATATAAAAAAGATGTTAATTCGGGATAAATTTATTGGTTTAGGGTTTACAATTTGAAGGGTTTGGGGTTTAGGGCTTATGAAATAGGGTTTAAGATAAATGGTATAGGGTTTAGGGTTTAATTTAAATGGTATATGGTTTATGCTTTAAGATATCAGTTATAGGGTCCAATCATTAAAGTAATTAAAGAAAATTTGAGATGTTTGTTCACCTATTTGTGATAATTACATGAACATGTTTGCATTTCTGATAAATGTAGGGTTAGTTAAGCTATACATTTTATACAATTTATTGATCCATAAATTTGGTTTTAAGGGATCAATTTTTCCCAAATCGTGCCCCTAATTGCATAATTTGACTAATTGGATCAATTCATGATAGAATTGAACTTTTAATTTTACCCCAAATCATATATTATTTTTTAAGGGGTTCAAATTGGCCTCAAATTCCTCCTTGATTAAATGAATAAACTCTTTGGTTAATTATATATGACATTACATTAGGGTTAATTTCAATCCAAAACAAACTGAATATATAATTTAAAATACATTCTCATAGCTCATTTTGACCCTAATTACCTCCACAATTAAAGTAATCAACATTTGCATTCACTAGTTGATGAGTTCAAGTTTATTGAGATCGAAATCACATTCTATACATTTAGAACTTGCATATAAATAAATTATGTTTCTTTCCTTCAACCAAGCTAATGAAATTGGAGTTGATCAACCCCCAAGTCACTTTTTTTAGTCATGTAATTAGGTTGAAAGGGCTCGAAATAGCTTCAATTTACCTCAAATGCATAGCTAGATTGGTACTCCAAATGCTAAGTTTTTGGCATGGGTGTAAAAAATGCATTCTATGACATTCATGATAAAATTAGTTATAGAGTAAGGCATGTATGTTTACAACCTATATGTTTGTGACATCTATGAACTTGATAAAAGATAACTTTTTATATATAAAACAAGGTGCTAACACATTGATATACATTGAAAATAGATCCTTTTATAACTTCACTTACTAAATCAAACAATCTTATTAAAGAATCAGACAATAGTACAATGTTTATAAATGTTCTTTACAAGTTCCAAACATCACCAATTATCCACAAAAACTAGCACAGTCCTATTTAACCAATTTTAGCCTCTTGACACAAAAGATAATAACTCCTAATTTATTTATTGTTGTTATAAAACACCATTTGAATCTTGTGAAGACTATAAATTCTTTTTCAAATAACTAATCCTTAAACATTTATATATAACTAAACTCTCTTTCGAACCTAATACTCTAAGTCCATTAGTACTCAATCAGAGAATCATTGTCCTCCAATTGAATTTTTGATAATATAATATATTTAATCATGTAAAAAATGAAATCTAAATCAAATCTACCAAATTATGAGTTACCAAAAACCAACATTTGACTTCTTGACCCTATCTAGGATGAACTAGGACTGTCTACACTTTAGGGAAGATTAGACTCATGTCAAATGAATAATAAATTGATTCATAGGTTAATACATCTCCAATTATCATTTAATGGTATCAAACCTTGACAATGACATTGGTCCCAAATAATAATATTAATCAACTAAACTTTGTTCTTAAGATTACTAGGCATAATGGATCCTTTATTAGGTCAAAATACAAAGTCAAGTGTTTGGGTGTTGTGAATATATAATGCAATCACATTATTAAGTAAGGAGATCGCATTAGTAATGCATTTAATAATGTGATTGCATTATTCAACTTTGAATTCAAAACCTGTGCCTTTTAGCTTAGGAATGAATTGGATTTCTGAGCCTATGGCTTGGACCTAGCAATCTACAGTCGAGTCTGAGACTTATGATAAACAAGTAACAAAATTAAACATTGATTGCCAAATACACTACAAATTTCAACATAAGAATTTAAAAACTTAATGCCGTCATGATGAACATTCTCTCCTCTTTCCAAAAATATGATTTTTATAAATTTTTGACTAATTTAAGGTTTCAAACTATGTTGATTTCTAACTATACCTTTTTTTATGCCACTACATGCGACAAACATGCATGCTTATACATGTTCATATAATTTTTATTTCATTGATCCAACTGAAAATATAATTATATGGTCACAAACTAGGCCTAATTATACAAACATTCAAAAAAATCTTATTTTCATTTTTTGAGGTAGTTAGGTGTGTCACATAGATGGGTATCCATTTTTTATCAGTTTTTAGGATCTAGTTACTTGAAAAAATCATTAAAACAAAAGTATTCATTAAGAAAATATAAAAAATATAGGTCACAAACTATAAGGTCCTATATAAATTTTCTCCAAAGGGTTTTAAATAATATTAAACTCTCCTCAAAAAATGATGCACCACACAACGGTCTATCTACTCTATTTTCTTTTAAAAAATAGGAGTTCTTGAAATTTTAAATGTTTGACCTAGTTATATTTAACCATTTTTTAAAAATGTGTTTTTTAAACTAGACTTGAAATACTACATTTCATGTTCTCATGCCATCTTTAAAAAATCGAGTGTAGATATTTCAAATTATCTACAAAAATTTAGATTTCTAAAATTTCAAGAAAATCATGTCCATGTGTAAGCCACTTTTTGTCCCCCATCTTTGTGCACTTACCCTAATCAACAGTTAAAATTCACTCAAAACCTAACTCACCTTGAAATAATTCACCGCTTTCCTGTTGTACAAGAATGGATTTGGATGTCTAAATAAGTTCATTTTTAAAGTAATTGTGGGGGGTAAACCAATCAGGATTTGAATCAACATGCAATGCTTTAGTCTACAATGTATTTTATTATTCATAGAAACAGATGGCATATATGCCTAATCTCTATGTTTAAATAACAATTACCTTGGTTTTGATCAGGAGACATTTGTATTGGAAAGTTGAAGAGCCCAACACATTGAGGTCGGTCCAAGTGGTTACAATGGATAAATTATTTTTGGTGGGGATTCAAAGCTAAGTTTACTTTAATACTTAAAATTGGTAAAAAAAAAAAAAAGGCATCCCTTCTAGCATTCCTTACACTATCGGGCAACTTATAGTTGCATACTTTATGTCGCTTTAGTGGACCAAATGGAAACTATGACCAGTGCCTAAATTTGATGGTTGTATTTATGATTTTTACAACTAATGTTAAATAAATTTGAAGTATTATCATAATGATAATTGTATGTAAAATTTGAAGTATTATCATTTGAAAGGTAATGTTAAATAAATGATTGTCATGAAAAAATTCATGACAAGTAAAGTCAAGCATTCAATTTAGTTCCTCAAACTTCAAAAATTGTAACCTCAAAATACATGAAGGCTTATAAGATGTTTAATGTCTAGCTTAATTACATTCCAAATAAACCAAAAAAATTCAATTAGTAGAAAAATGTAGAATTTAATAACTTATTCAAGAAAATTTAAAGTCATAATCCTGCCTTAGCGACTATCAAGATGCAAATCAAATAATTTTGTATTATAGCCAATCAAATTATTTGATTTCACTTATTATATAAATTTTGGGATGCAAAAATGTTAAAACATTTCTTAAAATGTTATTATGAAATATTTCAAATTCTTGATGATGATTAGTTTAAATTTTTGTTGCCAATTAAAATTGATGTGACTTAATAAAAATGGATAATATTTTAATCCTAATTTAGAAGTAACTTCATTGAGAGTTATGTTCATCAAATATTAATAACTTTTTTACTTACCAAAATGTACCATCAATTAAAATGTATTACTTTGACATTCAAAATATAATGGGCATGTAAATTTATTAGTTTAAAGTGGACTTTACTTGTAAATTTGCAATTTAAGATGAGCCCAATAGCTTAGTACGAGTTAATAAGTTTTTAAAATATTATGTCATTTCAAACATTCTAATTAGTTAGAGACAAAATATTATTGGTTTTAAAAAATTTCATTTCAAGCCTTCTAATTAGTTATATCTAAAACATTATTTGCTTAGGTGAAAATTATAGTATGTTTTGTTTTTGATTTTGTTTTTTTTTTTTTTTTTAAAAGAAATTTACAATATATTTATAATATTGTATAGTTTGTGGATTGGTAAAAAAACTAAATTTGAATGTAACTTATCATTATTTTAAAAGTAAAAAATTAGAAAAATGTGAATTTGAAATATAATGATTATATTTGAAAGAAATTTTGACAATCATTGAAACTTAAAGAAACTAAATGAAAAAATATTTAACAATCATTGGGTGAAGGGTATGTAAACTTCACACACAATTATTGCATAATATATTTGTATTATTTTTACATATAATTTTAGTGATCATGAGTTTTGAGATTAAGGATCATATAATAATGTATAATATAAAGTATTTCTATTATGTTCTTACATTATATATATTTTATATTAATAAATATCATTATACGAATAAGATTTTATCACATATTTTAAAAATTAAATGTAATTTAATTGTAATTTTTTAATATTTTTTATAATATTCAAAATTTCAATTTATATATTTTACAATTTAAAATTAAAAAATTAATTATATTTTACAATTAAAAAGTATAATTATATGACCATCAAATTTAATCCCTAAAAAATATTAAATTCTCATTAAAATAAAACTAATAATTTATGCTCATAGGAAAAGTGAAAGTGATGGAAAATGAAAGTGATGGCATTATAGATCTAAAGGGGCATATTGCTTTTTAGTCTAAATGTGCATTGACCAATATCGTCCACATTCATTTTGACCACCCAAGTCTAACAAATAAATAAAATTACACATCATGTTCTAATCTTCATATTTCTTATTTATTTCCACGTTTGTCATTGTCACTATTAGCACCCAAATTACATTAGTTTATTGGAACAAAAAGTTATAACTGAATGACCCTGAGTTGATAACGAAGACGTATATGTTGAGCGTAATAAAAATAAAGATGACGAAAAATATAAGTGTAATTTATTACATTTATGTCTTAGTGGCATTGATATGGACAATTTAGGTTGTACCATATGGACAACTAGTTAATTTTGGTAACTATTTTTCACATAGATTTAGTTTTTAAATGTGATTTTTGTTGAAATTTATTTTTAATGTGAGTTGTACTTTCAAATAATATATAAATGTTATTGGGTATATAAGGTTACAATATTTTTTATTTTAAAAATATGTTATGTTATAATTGTAGTATTTTAGAAAAAATATTTAATTATTAACATGTAAATATAATTTTTCATAATAACATTTTAAGAAACAATTTAATATTTTTAGATGCTAGAATTTGTAAGTATTAAAATAATATATTAATTCAAAAAAAATTTAAAGTAATAATTATATCTGTGTGTGTGTGTAAGTTATAATACCTTACTTTGGTAGCAATTAATAAAACATGGAAAGATAACTAAATATAGAAACATCAAATATTATATCACTATTTATCTTTTTATTTTTTAATATTATTATGTTAACAAAATATTTACTTTATCCCACAAACAATATGAACTTTAACTTTATTCCTACTAAACACTTATCAACGAAATCTAAAACTAGCCACAATTCCATTCATTTCACATTACTTAGTGAATTAAATATGTTCCATAGTTTAATGACCTGATCTAAGACCTCTATTTTGTATTCATATAAGTCACCCTCATAATTATTATTATGTTATGGACTTACGTATTTTGTTAATTTTTAAAACAAAAATCTGAATACTAAACCATTGCATATTATATGATGAGAGATACATGTGTGCGCATGTGTGTGTGTGTGTGTGAGAGAGAGAGAGAGAGAGTGAGTGTGATGAGAGATACATGTGTGCGTGTGTGTATATATGATGAGAAATACATGTGTGCGCATATATATATATATAACGTGATTATAAGACCCTAATTTTTTATCAACACTTTATTATTTTATGAGATTTTATATTTTTCTCTCATATAATAATTTCATATTAAAATTATTAATTTAAATTATAATATTATGATGGTGTAACAATCCCAATTTTTTTTTAAATATAAATTTAAATAGAGATCAATAACACATCATTGTTACTAAATAACACCAAAAGTCTTTTTAAATGATTCAGGGTTGTTCATCTAAGAATAAAAAAATAAAGAAAATAATTGTTACAACTCATATAGGGTTAAATCACTTCAAATGAACCTTATAAAAAAATATTTTATCCTTGTTAAATTTAAAACTAGGGATGTATAAATATTCCACTGTACCCTTTATAAAATCTGACCTAAATAGTTCCCATGATCGTTTTCCCTGTAAAACCAATTAAAGGGACTTAGCCTTTAGTGAGATTATTTCAAAGGAGAAGTAAAAGTATATAATATTTACATATTCCAATTTTCATTCTTTACTACTATTAAAACAGTTCCAAAAAAATAAATTATTAATGAGATGGTTTTCTTTATATAATGTGTTCTCCAATCAACCCCTTAATCAACCTAACTTGATATAATGTATAACTAAATGGTTAAATAATTTCATTACAACATTACTCATATATTAGTCATGATTCCTTCCACTAGTTAAATAAAATATTCATCATATATACTGATGAATATTCTTATCGTAGCTGAAAACAATCATTATCTAGCTTTACGCAAATTGTGTAACTTTTTAATCCATATGAGGCTCACTTTTATAAGATAAATCATACCTTACATTAAAATTTAAGACCGTCCACTCAGTCCCATATGTTTATATACATGTAGTAACATATAATTTACTCTTCTGGATATTTGTAATTCAAGATTAGCACACACACATTAACGGATTAAATCCATTACCAAATCAGATCATAACATAAGAAAGTAAATTGAATAAGTATCGTTCAATGCTACCTAACCAAGGTTGTTTTATCCTTCGATCTTAGGGTCATGACATTAAAATAATATATGTTTATTACAAATAATAAAGACACTATTGTTATGGTCTAATAAAATTCAGATTTTGAAAAATTTAATTATAAATATTAATTTACTAAACATTGATTATTGTACAACTCAATTGAATTAACTTCAATTTAGAGCAATGTATTCCAATTGCTTCTAAGGAATTATCCGTATATGAGAGCCATATTGATTCAAGCTTGAAAATGTGAAAACTAACCTAATATATGTAACTTTTTATGATTCCACATAACTTAATCCCAAATGAGAAAAAGTATAATGATGAATCTCTTATGAATGTGAGATAAAATTTTATATCTAGTTTATGTTTATCCTAGAGTCATACTAGCATATTTAACAAAGTAAAGTGGACTACGTTTACACCATGTAACTAAATATGTTTTACATTATATCAACTATAATACATGAATTATATAGCTTAGATTATACATTTTATATTAATAATTTGATTAAAAATAAAAGAAAAAAAGATCTAATTGTAAAACTTCTTAAGCCATAACTTTCCCAAAAATGTGGCAATTCAAAAAGATTAAGAACATGTAAATAACTCATCAAAAAACAAAAACAACTTTTATTAAATAAATCGTTTGAAAATAATTATTTTTAAAGAGCCGCAAATGTGTCAATAAGGAGTTTCCAATACATCACAATCATTATCATACAATAGCAATTTATATCAATAATGGTAAATTGCACATCAAATTTTTATAACCTCATTCATTACTATAGAGTCCCGATGACTCGAACATAATTTTATCTTATTCTTTCCAAGTAATGTTATAGGTATGTTCAGAACTAAATAAACTTATAATGCTAATACAACCTAAACATACTTTGTAATATTAAGCCATTACAAAATTTACTAACATTCCTAATTGTAACTATGATAATATAATATGTATTCATATTACACATACACAAAATGCATAATACTAAGAATGAAAAAGACCTTTACTATAATCTCAACTGTCCCTCTACACTTCTAAATTACTTAGTAATGAGAAATATAAATTATCACAGTCAAGTATAAAATCGTTTTACTTGTTTTCCCATCAACGTACAATCTATCACTGAATTCTTATTTTCACCTTATCCAAATCATTGTATACACCTTATACTATCCACTACTAACATTATTTACGCATAAAAGATTTATATAAACTACACCACTTAGCCATACAAACATAAGTTCCTCAATACCAATCATCTAACAACGTAAACACTATAAAAGACTTGTAATTTGCATTAGAATTGGGAATCAACGATCACTAATCATTGTACAATAACAAAATATTCTATGTTGGGAGAATTGATTCTATTATAATATGCATGAAATACTCCAATCACAACACTTAATCATACAAGCATTCGTTTATACAATTTAACTGATGCATGAACAAAGTAAATTTCCCAAATTGAATCAAGATACAAAGAGAACCATAATGACTTTCACTCGAAATGGATCGGGAGAATAACGTCCTTATTCAGTAAATAATCAACATTTTATGTTCTATGACATGTATAATGATAACGTAATTGAAGATTCATATCAAATGTTCATAGTCAATCATAGTATGTAGTCAACATCTATCCATAATAAATTTACAAATTAATAAACATATTTTTAAGGATTCTAATCATGATTCTCTACTAATGGTTGAATCAATATGTAATTACAAAAATTTATAATACCAAACGTGAAAGACTGAAGTCAAGAAATCAAAATCAACGTAAAGTCGATTAAGGTTTACATATTACATGCATATACAACATTTTAAAGATTCTTAAATATTCAATCAGTATCCATGTAAATGATTAAAAGTAAAATAATGTACAAAATATCTCATTTAAGCTCTATTATACAAGAAACTAAGGTAGAGATAAGCAATGAAAATAAATAGTCTATCTGGGTATAATATCGAGATCGATTCCAAGTGAGTCTATTCCAACAATGTTCCATGAAGAAATATACTACTTAAAGACATATATCACTGAGTATAAACAACTTGAAGAGTGGAAAAATCTACCTAGACCAGCCTTATGATCCCCCCATTGGTGTCCCTCGCCACTCCATCCATCATTTTGAGGGTGGAGCCTAGCATACAGGGTGGTGGTGATTCCATAATGTTTCCAAGATTACATGACCACAAAAAAATAAAAATAATAGCAGGAAGCCATAAAACACAACATTCACATGTGAACACTAATTTTTTTATGCCATGAACATAAGGACTTAACATACATGCCCTGAAGTTTTATACCAAAACCACCAAGAATTCACTTCACACTGCTAACAAATATGGTTCAATTCACATTCAAAAAACTGAGAAAAACCAAAACACAAGGAAACATTTCAAATGTAAAACTGATACAAGAAAATGTAAACAAAATTACAATAAATGTGCATGGGACTCTAACACAAAAGCCCATCTCACATTCCAAATAGATCCTAAGGTTATTTTTCATCTACACTGCTTATAATTCGCTTTTATCTCTATGAAAATAAGTGAACCAAAAATCTAAAATAGAACTTACTTGGATAAGTGTTCACAGTTCATCTCCTCATTTTTATGAGCAAGAGATTACTTTTCCTCCCATCCCCTCCCATCCATGATTCACACATATCCTCTCCCATGTATAAATGAGTTGTTGAAACCAATCAAACTCTACAAAAAAATGGAATAGCTTAGGTCATGGTTCAACAAGATAAATAAATTGATTTTTTGTTCCCCCATGTCCCCCATTTCTTCTAGAAAAACTATAATCTCTCCACCAACAATCTCCACCCCAACAGTCCTAACAATCCACCAAACCCAAGAGATTACCAATGGAAAGATAATATTTCAAAATAATAACACTATCATTTAGTTTTCTATTTGAGGTCAAACAATCAATACTCTCAATAAACTAAGCTTCCAAAAGAAAATGCTAAAACCCCATCACTTCAAAAAAAATTCTATCGATTAAACACACCCTAAGTCAACTTACCTCAAATAATGTAAGTTGATGGATTAAGGTATATTTAACTAAACAAGACCAACCATAATGATAATCCAAGATAAGCAACAAATCAAACATAGTCCTCTACAAGGTGGTAGTTATATGTAAAAAAATAAAATCAATATGGAAACAAGATCAATGAAAATATCATAATTTTGATCATTCCCCTGAATCACATAAAATGATAATATCACAAGTGTTGACAAGATTGTAACTATTTCCATATCCTGTTGTAGTTTTAGAACCTAGTTCAAATAAAGAATGGTAAACTAACTAAGATCAACCAATTCTATATCATCTTTAAAAAATAATAAAAATTAATAAGTAAATAAAATAAGAGTTTCAAGGCAGCAAGTATTAAAATGACAATAAAAAACATGCACATAGACCAAGAGTCAAATAAAAGAAATGAAACTCAACAATCTACATCATACTAAAAAACTAGTGGTTATTTTGGAAGGTTTTAAGTATATCAAAATCCTATTGTTAGAATGTAATATACTAACCACATAAAAACACATATTTATGAACTCCGTCGATCAAATCTATATCATTTTAGTTCTTGTAGTCATGATTATAAGACATCAATAGTATATGTACCAGCTATAACATTAAATGTTCATCATAAAATAAATAATTGTAATCAAAACATCATAATCACAATAATTACATAATCAACTGAACTAATCAAAGTATCTGATTCATGGCCATGATCTAACAATCATAATAATCAAAACATCATATAATATCGCATGCCAATGTCAAATAGGATCTTAAAAAACTCTTAAATGGTTCCAAGAAATTGGGTTATGTCAATATCAAATATCAATAGGTCATGTTTCCTGGAGAGACTCTAGTCTTTGCATGTAACATTCATTTTACACCATGGGTCCCACTATACCAACACTTGTTGAATATCTCTGCTTCACATTATAATGCTATGATGGTCCAAGATCCTTACTAGTTCTAATTGCATATTCTCGTCTTCCATAAAATGAAGGCTTATATAGTCCAAAATATGAGAGGGATCAAATATGTATTTTATTAGTAAAGCAACATGGAAAACATCATCAATCCTAGATATATAAGAGGGAAGGTCTAGCCGATAGGCAACATGACTAATATTTTTCACTATGTTGAATGGTCTCACAAAGTGTGTGGCTAATTTAAAAGTCTTTCCAAACTTAATGAAACTTTTTTGAAGCCAAACTCGCAATAATACCTTATCAACCAATTTTAATAATTGGGGTCTTATTTTATGTTCCACATAACTCTTTTACCAATCAAAACTAAATTTCAAATTTTGGTGAATAAGAGCCATTTGCTTGTTGTTAAGTACATCAGGTCCAACAATAGTCTTGTTCTCTAATTTTTCCTATCTAAGTAGGTCCTACATTTATGTCTATACAATGATTCAAAAGGATCCATTTTAATCACATAACGATAAGAATTATTATATGGAAACTAAAATAACTGAAGATAATCTTCTCACTTAGCTCATTGATCCATTACATACATTTTAAACATATCTTCTACCAATTTATTTAGTCTTTCAGTCTGACCATCTATTTCTAGGTGGTGCATGGATCTACAATTCAAACATGCTCCAAATGTTTTAGTCAAAGTTCACTATAAAATTTATGTGAAAATTTTATCTCTATCATAGATGATCTCTTCTATCATACCATACAATTTGATAAAATCTTTTACAAACCTTTTTGAAAACACAAGCATCATCAGTTAGATTTTTAGTAATAAAGTAACCAACTTTACTCATCTTATCAATTACCACTAGAATGGTATTGATCTTACTATGAGATTTAGGCAACACAAAAAATAAAATCATACAACCCACTTACCTCTTGGTACTATAGACATCGAATTCCTATCACTATTTTTATGCAATTGTCAATCTAAGCAATATACTACGATAATGCATAATTTGGGCCAAAATCATTAAAGTGTGCTAAATCATTCAAACTTGTCATGTACAAGTGAAAATTTAGGCTAATGTATCCTTGAATAGGGGAATGTATTTTATGTGATTATTATATTTTATTAAATCACTTCAAGTCAAATTGTGACCATGAAAAATAACACCCTGAACCACTGAATATTTATAATTCAGCAACACACATCACGTGCATGTGTTATTTTGCATCCATAATACCCTAACTAGTGTATTCTCCCATATGTTACTAATAACTTATTCTAATTATGCTCTAATCAAATTATGACTCAATAAAATGATATTTCTAACAAGGTTGATTAAGCATGCAACATATTTCCAAAGATTTGCAAAAAATTAATCAAAGTGACTTAAGTAAATTAAATCAAATAAAGAGCCTAAGTGAAAATTACATAAAAGTTGTTGAATATCTATTATTGCAAATTCGTTGTTCAATTTTGTATCATCCCATGACATTTTCAATGCAGTAGTATCTGTAAACCATTTATTGGATAGATACCAAAATTAATCCCTTCCATGCCTCATCAATGCCCCATTTTTTCAAATATTAATAGGCATATTTATGGTTTGTCCCTCCAAAATTGAATTAGTTCATGAGCACACATCTTGATCTCAAAATGGATGGTCATGGTTGATCTTAAACATTTAAAGAAAGATATAAATAAGTGATCTAAGACCACCTTTTTAAAGCTTTATTTATACAAACATACTATGCATAAATTACAATAGAAAAGCTTCACCTATTTTCAAAAAATAGACAAAGTCTTGTGAGCCTAAGTCTTTGGTGTAATAGGAAATGATGGAGTAGTAATGTAATCTTCATTGATATAAACTTGGAACACCAAATTTGGGAAAAAACATGATTCTTAGATGTTATTGTAAGGAGAGACATTTTTTAGAAGGTTTGATTGTATATTCCTTTCTTAAATAGATCTTTGAACTCCTTCGCAACACCCCTTGAGGGACTAGGCTTAGCATGTTGTGTCATTTATGCTTATTTTGGGTTTTTAACTACTAACACATGGACTAACTTGCTTTGTAATCTTACTCTACATTTTGGCATGTTGGGTGTGGCTTGTACCTCACATAAGTTTTTATACCTTCTAATTTTGAATTCAAACCCTCTTTAGAGGCTATTTTACACTTTTTTTCTCTCATTTTACATTTCTATGTCCTCTAAGAAAAATAATAGATTTGACCTGTAAAATAGTAGAATCACTCTGGAAGTTGACAAAATTGACTTGGCCATCGACAAGAATGCCTTGAGAAATGGTGAAATCACATATGAATGGATAAATCATTGTATTTGTTCTTTGTCCATTTATGTGTTTAGTAGAAATAGTGGTATCACTCTACCAATCAGTAGGATGGAACTATGGAATAATGGGATCACCAACTAGAATAGTAAAATCATCCTAGACCAAAAACTAGAAGGTAACTGCTATTTATTTTATTTTTATCACTTCAACAGAAATACCTTGCATATCAGTGAAAACACCCTACTAATTAGTGATATCACCTTGTAATTGGTGTAATCATAAAATAGTGTCTTCTCTATCTCTATCTTTCAATGAAATCAAACTATAGAATGATGGGAATGTAGTGAAGAATGGTGGTATTACACTATAGAATGATGATATTGACCTACATAGAAAAGCATAGACCTAAAATAGTTAGTTGCAGGTTTATTTAACAAATCTTACACCCTAGTTTTAAACTTTTAACACCCTTTTTGTAGGATTTAAAGTCACTTAGTCTTCATTTCATATCTCTTTTTGGTGCTCTAAAATAAACATAAATCTTATTTAAATACTCATAAGAGTTCTATTTTTTATGCTTGTTTTTTGAAGTGTTTGTTTTAACAATATGAGTGATGTGTGTATGCTCTCCCCTATCCCCTTTAGGGAAATTACATGATCAAATATGCTCACTCTTTAAATTTTGTCGCTTTGGTCAAAAATCATGGAAGTAAAGTCATTAAGTCCCTCCCCAAATTAGTATGATTTGGGTGACCCAAAACTTACATTAAAGTTCTTCCACTTGTTTTTATTTCATGCATTTTGGCTTGTGAGCGGGTATTTATTACCTCCTAATGAGTTCTCTAGGGAAGCATTGACATGAGAATTCATCTCCCAACATCATTTCAACCCCATTCCATGGTGGGGTGTAAAAATTTAGGGTCACCCACTAGGACATTTATTTTGTGCATTTATAACAAGCTCCATTAGTGGTACTTAGCCTCAGAATGTAGGGGCAACTCGAACATCACACCACACTATGAAATTGATGGATGTAGTGGTTGTGAAAACCTTTTCATAATAAGCTAGTTGATGTGGATCTAAATGACCTGATTGTATCTCTAGTGTTAGCCATACTAGGGACCATCTAGATCCATGAAAATTTAGTTTTAGATAAACCCCATTTACTATAGACACATTGTTGATGCAATGTGAGTAACCTGAAGTTCCATGTCACTGTACAAATTCTTGAGAGAAGAGGGGGTGTAAAAATCCTACTTTTCATTCACTTTTACTTTTTACATTAACAATTTAAAATCCTCTTAAGAGTACATATATAGATGAAATTTGACAGTATGAAACTACCTTGTCAGTTTTAGGATTTAGGATGTTACACTTAGGCATTTTTGTCATTTTATCCTTTTTAAGTGTACGGCATTTTTAATTCTAAAAACATTTGTGTGAGATCAAAGCACATCAAGAAACCAAAGACTCTTTATACACAATTTTATTTGAACAAAGAGGCATTATGCTAACCAAATTCAAATCACTTCTTACCTTGTTCAAATATTCATTCAAAAAATTGTGTTTTTATTTTCTGAACATCATTATTATGTTGTATATTTGAGTCTAGACAACTCGTCCACTTTGTAAAATCTCAACTCCTTCATTTTTGTCTAAATTCAAAACCTTTCATTTCTAAGTTATGATCCAAGGTGTTATCAGTTTAACTTTTGCACTTGGTTTGAGTAACTTGGGTCTGATTTACTATTTAGATTGAAGTTCATTACTTAGACTTGTTCTCATTTTATTCTTACTATGGACATAGATTATCTTGAGTTCACTCACTCTCTAAGGTTCTTGGACCATTCTACATCCTTTTGCCATGTGACACAATTGTGTTTCCCATTTAGTTTTGGATTTATACTTAGGAGTTCTTATGTAAGTTCACATTTTGGTCTTTTTAGTTCTCATTTTTATCTCCTTGATCATAAATACCCTCTTCTAGATTCTCTATTCATGACTCACTACAGTTGTATCTAGATTTTAATGGTATTGATGTATTTTTTACCTAAATTTATTATGCTAGCCTACACATTAGGTTCTAAATTTATCTTACCCTCTTCTAAATTGATAATTTTAACCAACCAAGGTTGAGTAAATTCATAATCACTTTATTCTAATTATGTGGTACTACACCACTTATTTTTATTATAGTCTCATATTACCTTGACTTTTGTTTGAAGAAATCCAAGAACCCTTTTTGAACATTTATAAACCACATTTCACAACTTAGCAAATGTATAAAAATCATATTCAAGCATGACATAAAGGTATACTTGTAGTGGGGTTACTTACAACCCTAGTTATGAGAAAGAATGTTATTATGATGCATAAGAGAACTTCAACATGTTTGAGGATGTCCTAAAAACCATAGGATCTAAAAAATATTATTATGAGCATCAAGCCTTAGAATATAAATATGAATCCCTTTTAAGGTTGATAGAATCAAGTGCTATATTACCACCAGATTTCCAAATAAAACAATTACACACACTTGTTAGGGTAGAGGGAAAATAACAAGAACATACCGTCACCTATGATGTAAAGTCCAACATTACTTCTTCTAGTAAGGTAAAATAAACACTTGTATAATCTACTCCCAATGATTTGGATCTTGATAACAATATCAATAAAATTAGTGAATGATACATTGACCAGCTTATCATAGACCTAACAGACTCTTTGGCTATAAATTCAATCAATAATAATGGTTTTAAAAAGTAAGAAATTATAATGGATCAATTTCAAGATACCCTACTTAATCCTATGTCTATAATGGACCCTAGAATTTTGTCTAGATAAAACAAGACTATATATTCTTTATAATATATTTCACCTAATACGCAGCATACATTCTTCAACCACCAGGGGACTCTTATCCCTTCATAAAACTAAGGGACAAAAAACTCAACATATATTGGGGGTATTTTTCAAAAAACTTTAACAAGTTATTCCCAACCATCATGTCCTTTGGTTAACCAATCATAGACTTCTCGAAACCAATATTATACATATAGCTCACAATGACATATTTTAAGAACTATTTATAAACCACCTAAGAATCAACAATTGACCTACTCAAATCAAGGAGTAAACTAGAATGAATTTTTTAATTATAGGGTTTATATCCTTAACAAAACTACACAACAAGGGCACATACCACCCCAACAAAATTATTTTCCACTCATAAATACAACAAACATGTAGGAGTGAGATTAAATGAAATACATAGTATTAAGACTCAAGATGAGAAATAGAGTTTAGAAGTTTAAGTTTAATGAGATACTTTCATATCTATTTGACTCAAGTATTATCCAAGTCTACTTTACACCTCATTTCGAGGCACCCAAATTTTATAAATACAAAGGGAAGGGTGACCCTCAAGATCATATCCAAGCCTTTATTGTACTATGCCAATAGGTAGTCTATAATAATGTTTATTTGCTTCACTTATTTCAATGCAATTTGGCTAGTAAAGATTTAGACTAGATCCTCAAATTACCTAAGGGATCGATGGTAGATTGGAATGATTTATCTGATAATTGTTTCAACCATTTCTCTTACAACATTGATCATGAGTTAACAATGGTTGACTTGTGCAAAGCAAAACACCTACAGTAATGGAGAGCATTAGCTGGACCCTTTAAACACAAATTTCCAAATAAATGGCTTGATGATATTTTTCCACAAAACCTACACCCTGAGGTGTCTCATAATTTATGACTCATTTATGCCAACACATTCAACGAGATCATAAATAAGGGTGTACATATTGAGAAGGGACTCATTACTAAGGTCCTTGTAAAGATTTAATCACAAGGTGAAACATCTAATCAAACCTAACCACCTATTCAAGTTATTTATATATAAGATATTAGAGGGTTTAATCATAATAAGAACATGGTGGGAAACATAGTGATAAAATATAGACACATGAAAATGGTGTAGGCTTTGTTGACCCCAAACATGTAACCAACCTTACCTAATACATCAACCACTTTGCAAAGGCATCCTCCATAAAATGAATTTAATAAGTATAGAGTATTCAACAAACTAAGAGATCCTATTGAGATCATGTTTTAGAATCTAGTGATAGCCAATCTAATTTCATGGCCTTTACCAAGGTCATTCCCTGAAGATCAACCTAAACATGATTGGTATCATGAAGATGAGTTTTGTAATTTCCATTATGTTTTCATCCATGCCATTTACCAATGTGTTTAATTGAGGCATATTATCAAGGAATTGATTGAAAGTGGTGAAATTGAAATAAAACACATGATGTGAAACACTAATTAGGACATAAGCATTTAGAAGGACCCATTTCCTAAACATAATCAACATCCACTAAAGAATAATAAGAATCAAGTTCAAGGCCAATGTCAATAAGAACAAGGCTAGAATCATAATCAGGATCAATAAACCCATGCTAATAACCTAGGTTACAACAACATTTCATATGATTATAATAGCACATTGGGACATATTTATGCGAATCACATTACCACTATCACAATAAAAGATCATGAGCCACCCAATGCTTCTTAAAAGTATGGGACCCCCATTATAGGGTTAACACCATCTTCCTCAAGTAACTTTGTAATAGGTTTAAGCAATTCCATTATGCCTCGGTTTATGTGGGTTAATTTTTTGGACCACCACCCTTTTTCTATTTATAATGACTCCTTATTGACTCCAAATTACATAATTACAACCAGATGCTTGTGAGTCACCTTCTAAGGCCCTTTACCTTCTTCTAACACTATACCAAACCTGAACACTATGCCTTCATATCCAAAGCTAAACACTGTACTAGACAAGGTCAAACCCTTTTGCTCTTCCATTGAAAAGTTGTATAGTATCTCAGACTAGGTAAAATCCCTACAAAAAGTTTTCTCCTAGATATTTTGCATATGTCATAAGTCCACCAAACTATTTTAAATGGATGCCTTCAATAGTCCACTATTCCCTTGGACATCAACCTTGAATAATTCCAGACACTTGTAGGGCATTTATCTCCTATCCAATAAATTCCATTTGATTAGAGAGATATGCCTTCTCTTGGTCCTAGCCACAATAACCCCTTGTACAATTAGGTTGTTATATAAAAACATAATATTAAGAGAGTTCTTATAGACAATGGTTTAGGGGTGAAAATAGTGTCATTCAAGTTAGTATAATGATTAGGTTATACTACAGACATCTAGCATGAGACAATCACAATCAAGACATACAATAACAATAAAAGGTAATCTTTTAGGTCTATCTATTTGCCAATAATTATTGGGTATATATCCCATAATACTCTATTCCATGTCATAAACATTGAATTGATATATGTTATACTTCTTGGTCATCCTTGGATCCATGAAGTATAGACTATCATGTTTACCTTACACCAGTGCCTCAAGTTCCCCCATGCTGGAATTGAGGTTACCATTCATGTTGATTTGTAACCCTACCAATATTCCAAACACCTAGAGGTTGATTTTTCATAATTATAACTATTGTCTTGGTTCTAAATTCATAGTGAATAAGAATAAATAAATAACTTTACAACCACCCAAGTCCAATTATATCAACCCAAGTAATCTTTCCTCCACTTCAGCTAATCCATTCCCTACAACACTTATATAATAGGTCACTATTGAAGATGTAGGCATTTCCATGTACCATTTAAAAGATGCATTTCACATTTCAAAGTTAACCATGTATCCTAAGTCTTATGATAAATCCAATCCTTTCCAAAGCCCTTACAAACCCAATATGATTTGGTAAAAGAAGAAACACAGACGGAAACCACCATTGGTATTTGTACTGATAAATTCACCAAATTAGGATCGAGAAAATTTTATTGAAAGTGTTTGGTTATTTTTTGATGGCCTTGATAATTGTTTTCAAATTCCCTAAGTACCCTATCCCTAATCATATTATGGATAACTTAGATTATATAGGTAAAGAGGCCAAGAGAGTAATGAATCCTAGAAACATTATCATCTGATAATTCTAATGTGAGTGAAGGTCTTAGATTTATACCACCTGGGACTGACCTCATGTATTTTGATAGTGATTCCTCTAAATTGACTAGTAACAAGACTTCTATCAATGAAGTAGCATCCTATTATAGCACTTACAATGAGTTTGTTGACACTAACCTATTTCAATCTAACTGTATTATGACTATCGCATCCCATTATCCCCTTAAACTTTGCCATCTTATCCTCATTGACTAGGACTAGTAAAATTCCATTATACCCCTTGACAAATTTTAGAATGAGGAATTTATTACTGAGTATATGGGCCTAAGAGATGGATTTCCAATTGGATATCACAATAATTGACTTCTTTTTAGACTCTATCACCTACTTTGGAGAGAAGACAAACTTTCTTGGTCACACAAAAGATAAAACATCAAGATCTTTGGGCAAAAATATCTTTGAGGTACTCGTTGGTCAGGGAGAAAGTAAATAAAAATACAAGCCCTTAAGTGAAAACCTATTTCAGGAACTCTTGGATGGTGAAGTTTTCCTATCTCCAAAGGAATCACAATGTGCACTAAGTCCTAGGTCTATGGCCAGTAACAATATCACATCTCAAAAACACAAAGTCTTTGAGAACCTTGCTCTAGACTTTCCAAAGATATTTTCCATTTGGCCACTACCTAAACTGGTAGAATGAGATTCATCTCATTATCCAAAACATTGAGATAAATAACTATAAGTTGAAGTAGAAGAAGAGGATCAAAATCAAACATTGCCAACTATTTTAAAACAAGTTTTTATGCTCCTCATGGAATACACCACTAAAGTGAACAAGGGAACTTATGAAGATCCCAAAACTATTTATTTTAGATCATCCCTCACTGACAAAGAGCATGATTACATCATCACTATTTTAAGGTATTTTATTGATATCTTTGCATGGGATTATTCTAACATGCTAGGCCTAGACCATAACTTGGTTGTCCATTTCCTTGTTGTACATCTAGAAGCAAAGTTAGTCAAGCATAAATTGATAAATATGCATCCACACAACACTCTTTTAGTAAAAATGGAACTAGATAAACTATTAGGAGTTGTCTTCATTAGACCATTAAACTATTTAAATATCAAATATAGTCCAAGTAAGCAAAAATTATAGGGTATACGCATTTGTACTAATTTTTTAGATATTAATAAATCATGTCCCAAAGATGATTGTCCTATACCCAACAACAATATGATTTTAAACTCTACTACTTGGTATGAGATGTTATCCCTCATGGATGGATTCTCATGATACAATTAGATCAAGATATCTCAAGAGGACCAGCACAAAGCTATGTTCGCCACATCGTGGGGAGCATTCTGTTATGAAGTCATGTCTTTTAGATTGAAAAATTTTGGTGACACCTATCAATTTGGCATGACTATAATATTCCATGATATAATGCATGATATTATTGAGGACTATGTTGATGACACTAAAAAAAATCAAGAACACGTGTTGGGCATCTTGATGTTCTACAGAGAATCTTTGAGAGACTTCATGAATACAAGCTTCATTTAAATCCTAAGAATTAATTATGTCAAAAAGAGAGATTTACGTGGATCCCTCTAAGTTCAAGGGCAACATGTAAATGACTCCGCCTTCTAATCTGAAACAACTTCGTAGCCTACAAGGAAAGATTCAATCTATCGATAAGTTCATTTCACAACTAGTAGATAAATGTCATCCTTTCACACACCTATTGAATATAGGGGTCACTTTTCAATGGGATGTTAAATGTCAAGTATCATTTGTGAATCTCACAATATAGTTGGCCAACCCACTAGTTTTGAGACCACAAATACTAGGACAACCATTAATTCTTTATATTTCAGCCATAAAACATTCCCTGGGGGCACACTTGGCCCAACAAGATGAAAAAGGAAAGGAACATGCAATATACTATTTGATCCAAACACTTGTCTCATATGAGCATAATTATACACCTATTGATAAGGCTTGTTTAGAAATGGTGTTCACTTCCCAAAAGTTACGACACTACATGCTAAATAATAAGATAATTGTTATTACTATAGTGGACCCTCTTAAATATTTATTATCCAAATCAAATCTTATAGGTTGCATGGATAAATGGGTCATGGTCTTAAGTGAATTTGATGATGAATACAAAAATCAAAATGATATTAATGGGTAGGTCATTGTAAATCAACTTGCATAAGCTCCTATTATAGATACTCAACCACTTACATATGATTTTCTAGATGATTCTATTATGACAATAGAAGAAGTGTTGCATGAACTTGCATAGTGGAAATTATACTTTTATGGCTCCTTTACACCTCATGGATTTGGATCCAACATTTTATTGATCACACTGCAAGTGGATATAATCCCCAAAGCTTTTCATTTTAACTTTCATTATACCAACAATATGGCCAAGTATTAAGTTCTTATTGTGGGACTTCATCTTGAAATACAGGGGGATATCTAATGATTAATGGTTCATGGGGATTCTTAAGTTATTATTAATCAGACCATAGATCAATATCAGACTTAATATGATAGGCTTGTACACTACACACACATTGTGGACAATCTAAAGTTTCACTTCAAATCCCTATAATTTGAATAGGTACCATGGGCCAATAATAGATCAACCATTGTAATGGAAACAATTGGGTCCATGATACAAATGTTTAATAGTGTTGAAGAGTATCAGTTCCTCATTGAAAATATTTTGTAGCCTACTTATATATTTCTAAATTTAGAGAGGGTATGCACCATTGTTGGTCTCAATCCCCCACCTGAACTAGATTCTAATACATTTATAACTTTTTAGTGACCAATTATTTCCTCACGACCTTTCACATATTCACCAGAAAAACTTCTTTCATTTCCTAGAGTATTATGCCATCGTTCAAAACATTCTTTATTGTAAGGGCTATAATGGAATTCTCATTTGTTGTTTACCTTCAAGATAATCTAATTTAGCGCTTACAAAGGTTCATGAAGGAATGTGTGGGGCCCATACCAATAGTGTAGTCTTAGCTAAGAAATTCCTTAAAACATGATAATATTAGCCCAAGATGAAAATAGATGCTTGCAAACATATTAGGAAGTGTATTACTTGGTAACAATAGGGTAATTTTTTACATGTACCTTCTTTGCCACTCCATCCAATCACTACATCGTGGCCATTTTCTACATGGGGTCTTTATCTCATTGAGAAAATCAACCCAACCTCTTTTGATGAGCATAAGGACATTCTCACTGCTATCGAGTATTTTACTAAGTGGATTGAGGCCATTCCTCTCATCCCCACTAGCCATAAAATGGATATATGTTCCCATGTCCATGCTTGCAATAGTATGTTATGTCCTGAATTGCACCTTCCCTAATAATATACCATTTACAAGTCTTTATTCAAGTGGGATAAGATAACTAGACCCTAGGCAAATCATGTCAATTGATCAAACATATCCTACACCATACTGATCAAACCTAGTGGGAAGAACCATATTATCTTATCCACCAGTAGAATGCTACTAATAAGAGCTATCAAAACCATGACTTTTAGGTAATTTTCCCCTATCTTACTCCCCTTCCATCCTTTGGTGTCCAAGATTTATCCTCCAATGCATCTACGTCTATGCATCCATCTATAATATCTAGGTTAACTACTCTAAATAACTCATCTAAAATATCTCATCATTTGGTCAATATCCAAGGGATCTTAGGTCCTCACATCAGCACTCATAGAATGTGGCGTACATCCTCCAATGTCACAATAGCCTCCCTAGTCGACAAATGAAATGTAAAGGTCTTTGAGTGCCACCTCTTTTCAAGTGCTAATAAATAATCCCTATATGTCTAAATCACTAGTAATTATGCATGGTGATATAGGTTTACTACCACTAGGATGCTTATGAGCTCATTCATCATGATCCCCTATCACCATAAAACCTTGGATCACCTCTCTCATGATGTGATGACTCCTACTCATTATTTTAAATCAAACACAAGGAGCTAAGTCAAATATCTTTCTTTTCACTCACACAATATTTCTAATTTTGAGGCCTAGACTAATCATCTATGGGTCTCTCTCTCTCTTATTCTAATTTTGGGCTTGGATTAATCTCTTATGGGCCCCATTATATTTTATTCTATTGATCTGATCATTTTTTTTGATATTCCTCCATTTAGTGGGTCATTCCTTCTCATTTATATCTTGATCCTTATAATGAATGTGAACCCTCCATTTATCAATTTTTTCTCACCAATAAATAGGGTGATTTCACTAAACATTTGAAATCCATCACTTAGGTTGCCGATTTCCACCCATATATGTGAATTTTCCTATGTATGAGAGAACTCATTATTTGGACCCATGATCTCACTGAAAGGTTGGTGAATTCATTGATCTCGTAGAGATTCCATGATTTTCATGGGTGAACCCATCACTTTCTATGCCTATAACTACCATAAATGCTAAAATTAAATTACAAAAAAGGTGAATACCAATGGTATTCTCCCTGGTGGCCATTGATACTCTCTCACATGCTCTCCAAGGTGATGGTGGTACAAAATGTTGGCCATTCTTCATAGTTCTCTCACGTGGAAATCTTAGAGCTTTCAATTTACTATATCTAGGGATGTAAATGAACTATTTTCACCTGTAGGGGTCAAAATATAGTAAAATTTAAAAGAAAATCACCCTCTAGGCCTATAGTTGGTCCATTTTTTTCTCTCTTAGGCTATTGTTTTATCCCCTCTTATCTATTTTTCCTCTCACTTTCTTATAATTATTCCATTTACATCCCCTTTTGCTGAAATTAATATTATTATTATTTCTTTTGATCTAGTGTCCAACCCATTAAACATTTTAAAATATTCCATCTTCCCCTTAAGGGGGCATCATGGGCCACCCACATGATGTCTATGGAAATTTTATAGCCCTATTTTGTTGTAACTCATGCAAAATTCAACAAAAAAATAGGAATGAAATTTATTTATTCTAATTACAATGACCTTTTCATTCTTTGAAAAGATGTTTCTTTGATTTAATATCTTTCCATGTGTTATCAAATAAGTACAAAATGTAGACATACAATTCCTATCACTATTATGCTACAATTGACAATTTAAGTAATATCCTATAATAATGCTTATTCTAAGCCAAAATCACTAAAGTGAACTAAATCATTTGAAATTATCATGTACCAGTGTCAATTTAGGATAATGTATCCCTAAATGGGGCAATGCATTTTATGTAATTATTATTTTTTCTTAAATCACTTTGTATCGAATTGAGACCATGCAAAATGACACCCTAGACCACTGAATTCTTCTAATTTAGTAGCACATCATTTGCATGTGTTATCTGGCATCCATAATACCCTAACTAGAGTATTGTGCCATATGCAATGGACACATTCTCCTAATTATACTCCAATCAAATTATGACTCAGTAAAATGACATTTCTAACTAGGTTGATTAAGTGTGAAACAAATTTTCAAAGAATTACATAAAATTAATCAAAGTCAATTAAGAAAATTAAAATAAATCAAGAGATTAAGTGAAAATTGCATGAATGTTGTTGAATATACATTTATAGGAAATTCATTGTTCAATTCTACATCATCTCATGACATCATCAATGGTTGGCATCCATAAACCATTAATGGGATAAATATTAGAATTAATCCCTCCAATGCCTCATCAATGCCCCATTCTTCTAAATATTAATGGTAATATTTATGCCTTGTCCTTGCAAAATTAAATAAGTTCATGATCACACATCTTGATCTCAATATGGATGGTCATGTCTGATCCTAAACATTTTAATAAAGTTATAAATAAATGATCCAGGACCACCATTTTTTAGTTTCAAATATACAAACTTACTATGTAGAAATTTCAATAGAAAAGCTTCACCTATTTGCACAAAATATTGTGAGCCTAAGTTGGTGCACCAGGAAATGATGGAGGAGCATTCTACTCTTCATTGACACAAATTTGGAACACCAAATCCTTGGAAAAACATGCTTCTTGTCCACTCTTGGAAGGATGGATGCTACTTAGAAGGTTTTATGGAGTATTCATTTTTAAGTATCTCTTTGAATTCCTTAGCAACATTCTTTGAGGGAGTAGGATTAGCACATTGTGTCCTTTATGCTTATTTTGGGTTTTTTAACTAATGCAAGGATTAACTTGCTTTGTCATCTTACTCTATAGGTACTTCATGAGGGTCCAACAATCCCACATGGTGACAATTTTTACCTTTGACATGTTGGAATACTTAGCTTTTATCAAAAATATAAACCATGTAATGCTTCATATTAGGCCATAAATAAAACATTTTTTATAATGTTTCATTTTTGTGATAGAAAGATGAGCATAATGAGGTGTTGTATACACTTCTTTAAAAATTTGACATCGCAAGTCTTCATAATTGGGTACAATATTTTTGTTTTTATGCCTTATAAGACTATTTTTTTCAACATAAACATTAGAAAATACCTTTATAATAGGATCTTCAATAAGAATGGCTCTTTCCTCATGATAATATTCATCAAAAAAATGTTGTTTTAAAGTAGAAAGTTACATGTATTGGTTGAGTTCATAAACAACATAATTTTTTTTACCCTTGACCTAAGAAATTTCCAAGTCAAGATTACTTACAAATTCTAGCCATCTATGTTGTCATGCATTCAAATCATCCTTTAAAACAAATGTTTTAGGTTGTGGTGATCATAATTCACCATAAAATGTTTCCCCAATAGGAAATACTTCCATTATCTTAGTTCATGAATAATAGAAGCAAGCTCCATGTCATGTAGGATATTATTTTCCATGATCTTTAAGATTATGTGACTCATCAGCCACTACTTTACCATCCTGGGTCAAAATTCCACCAAAACCTTCCTTGAAAGCATTTACGCAAACCTCAAATTACCATTTGGATTAGGGATAACAAGTATAGGTGTTATATTTAACATCTTCTTAATCTTATTAAAATCCTTTTTAAAAATGGGTGTCTACATAAACTTCTTACCATTTAACTACAAGTAAAATATAAGATTGGCTATGTTGGAAACAAATTCCATAAATCTACAATAGTATCCAACCAACCCCATAAAACTATGTACTTCATGGACATTATTAGGATCACGCTAATTTTGTATAAATTTAATATTTTTTAGATCTATTAAAATACTCTCCTTAGAGATTATGTGCCCCAAATAATGGATTTTAGTCTAATAAAAATAACGCTTAGAATTTTTCCATAAACTCATGTTATTTTAGTCTTTGCAAGACTAATCTTGAATGTTGTTCATGTTCATATTCATTCTTGGAATAAATTATAATATCATCTATGAAAATTAGCACAAAATCATCTAAATAATCCCTAAAGAAACTATTCATTAATTTCATAAATGCAATTGGTGCATTAGTTTAGTCAAAGGGCATAACTATGAACTCATAATGACTATAACAATTTCAAAAAGTTGTTTTATGAACATATTCTTGTTTGAATCTTAGTTGATGGTAGCCTAATCCATGTCAATCTTAGAGAAAACATCTCTTTTCATTTTATCAAATAAATCATCAATCCTAGGCAAAGGATAATGGTTCCTAATCATCACTTTATTGAGGTTATGGTAGTCCACACCCAACCTTAATGTGGCATATTTATTATTTACAAAGATAACCAAAGCACCCCAAGGAGATACAATTAACACAATGCTTCCATTGTCTAAAATTTATTTCAATTTCAATTTTAATTGTTGAAAATATATCAAATTCATCCTATAAATAGCCTTGGATGTAATTGTGACCCTGAGCATAATATCTATAGAAAAATAAAACTCTCATTTGGGTGGAAGAACAAGAAGTTTTTAGGAAATACATGCATAAACTCCCTTAGGAAAGGAAAGTGTATGTAGGATGGTTCCAATTCCTTAGATACTTATTATGTTCATATTAACTAAACTTTGAAACCTTTACGCACAAACTTTTTCAATTGTGGAATTAAAATTATTTTACATACTTTAGAATTTTGAATGCCTTGCACCTTTATGATACTTCTGAAATCATATGTATCTTCCACCTTCTTTCCAAAGTATTCAAGCATTGATTGATTTAGTTTAAAACAATCTATGCCCAAAATGATATCATTATATCCAAAGGAGATAAGAACATATTTAGTTTGGTCTTAAAGACACCTAAATAAATCTCATTTTGATTTGAGTGTTCCCTAATAGATACACTTTTTCGGTACTAAAATTGAGCTCCCAACCTTATTTGACCTTAATATGTTTAATTTTACACTTATTTTCTATAATAGATTAAATAAATCTATCTATTTCACCAAAATAAATCAAGATAAATACATCAAAAATGGTTATAATACCTCTAATCTCAATAAAAATGACATAGAAGTCAACATTTCTATTATTAACTATTACATACACTGTATGATTATCTAATTTTTCAAGTTCCAGCTTGGGATAATCATTTTCTTAGTGTATATCACCACATTCCCAACACTGGATAGTTCTTGATGGTGAAATAAGAATAGTATTGACCCCTTGGTTGGTGTACCTTAGTTATTTTGGATTCGATTTATATTGTTGGGCTCTATCTCTGGTGAAATTTAGGCCTTAAAATTCTTATTTTTTCCTTGAAACTTATTAAAACCACTACTAATCTTGGTAAACCTATGGTTTTGGTCTGATTTATTAAAAACATTAAGCTAGGGAGAAATATTTTTGGCCTTGGTTTATTGTCTCCTCAACTTAAAAAAAATTCTTGCCTTCTATCAAGACTTTTATTTATCTTATTCCCTATGAACAGACTCAAATGGCAGCCATCAAGGTTTTTGGGTTACTCATACTGACGTCACTCATCAATATCTCTTTAAGTCCCAACTTATATTTTTTCACTTTAGTCTCTTCATCATGCATGTAATTTGAATGATGTATAATATTCATAAAATTATTTTCACGCTATGTAAAAGGCATTTTATTTTACTTTAGTAGTGAACAATGAGCTATTTTTTGTTCATTAAAGTTGTCACTTAATCACCTTTTCTAGAACTACCTCTCAAAAAAATCCCAAGTAAGGTTCATTGGCTAGTATCCCTCTAAGTAATAGATATGATTCCACCATAAGGTAACATCACCAACCAATTCATAGCATACCACCCTAAATTTCATATTAGAAGGCATGTTATGTAGATTAAATTAATTATACAAATTACAATCCAAGCATCATTTGCATCCCCAAATTACTCAATTGAAAAGCTAGGTTGAAGAAAAATTTTAACCTCCTTTATTATTGGTTCAACCACTACCAAAGGAAACTATTGGATAACTTACTCCTCCCATTTATCATATTCCAATTCATGAAAGCCTTTAGGAGGAACACCCTAAAGGTTATTGAGCATGTGTTCCTGAGTTTTAGTCTTACCTTGAATAGCATTCAAAGCTGACGAAAACTTATTTGGGACTTATTCCTTCTTATCTCTTGGGTTACCTCCAACTTCACTATTAATAATAACTTCATTGCTTCTATAAACATTATTAATAGGAGTTGGTTCAACACTATTATTATTTAAATTTGGGTTAGCTCTATTATTGTTCAAATTGGGATCACCATAGACTCTACCTCTAATTTTACCTTTGCCTCTTCCTATCTTGTTATTAGCTTAGTTATTTTTGGTAGTTGTATCTCCTCTAGACCTTGTTCTAACCATCGACTGAGTATTCACAATTTAATGATTAAGGAAGGGTATATATATATATATATATATATATATATATATATATATATATATATATATATATATATAAATCCTCCAAGTTTCCCTAAAGTAAAAGCTATGCTCTGATACCAATGTAATAACCTCCAAAAATAAATTAAAATAGAGTAAAATAACACATTATTATTACTAAATGAAACCAAAAATCTCTCTAAATGACTTGGACTTGTGCTTCTAAGAATATAAAACACATAAGAATAATTATTTACAACTCAGCTAGGGTTAAATCATCTCGAGTGGACCGTATTAGAATTTTTTTCATGCATCATTGAATATAGATATTGGTATGTATAATTGTGCCACTACACCCTTATAAATTCCAAACTAAATAATCCTCATGGTCATTTTTACCATAAAACCAACTAAAGAGGCTTAACTTTAAGTGAGTTTCATTTATGAAATTATTTCATAGGATAATTAAAAGTATATACTATTTCCATATTCTACTTTTCGTTCCTTACTACTATTAAAATAGTCCTAACAAAATATACTATTAATGAGATGCTTTGATTTATATAATATGTTCTCCAAACAAACTTATAGTCCACACAACGTGATACAATTTTATAACTAAATGGTTAAATCATTTTGTTACAACATTATTCATATATTTTTCATAATTCCTTCCACTAGCTAAATAAAATAAAAATCATTTATACCAATGAATATTTCTATCATAGCTATAAATAATCATTAATAAAAATAATTATCTAGTTATACGTAATTTATGTAACACTTTTTTCCATGTCTTATTCACTTTTATATCAAGATAAATCATACCTTCCATGATAATTTAAGACCATCAAGTTAGTCTCATATCCTAATTTTCATGTAGTAACATAATATTTAATATTCTTGATAATTGGAAATCAATATAACACACATATTAATAGATTAAAGCCATTAGAAAATCATATCATAATTGAGAAGCAACAATCACTAATGAATATATAATGAAAAAATAGTCTACACCTGGAGAATTCATTCTATTATAATATGCATGAAATAATCCAATCATAAAACTTATTCAACCATAAAATATTTAATTTATGGAATGTAACTTAAGGATGAACAAACTAATTTTTTGAAAATTGAATCATGTGACAAAGGCAACCCTAATGACTTTCTCTTGAAATTGACCAAGAGAATAATTTCCTCATTAAAGATATAATCAACATTATAATTCATGTTACATTATGTTATAATGATAATTTAATTCAAGATTCATGTTAATGGTTCACAGTCAATCATAAATTCAAATCATATCTTGCAATTAACATCTATCCATAATAACTTTAAAAATGAATAAACATAATTTTAAGGACTAGAGTCATGATTTTGTCATCATAATAGAATCAATATATGACTTTAAAAAATTATAATACCATTTTTATAATAATCAAGTCAAGAACATGCATTCAACATAAATTTGAGTAGGGTTTACATTATAAATCCATATACACCACATTAAATATTCTTGAATATTCAATTAGTCTCCATGTAAATGATTACATACAAAATAATTAACATAATCCATCATTTAAGATCTATGATACAATAAACCAAGGCAAAGATATATAATGAAAACAAATAATGCAACTAGGTATAATATCAAGCTCAAATCCAGGTGACTCTATTCCAACAATGTTTCATGACCAATATGCTACTTGAAACCATATGCAGCTGAGTGTGAGCAACTTACAGAGTGGTAAAATATGGCCATTCCAACCCTATGAGCACCCATTTGTGTCCCTAGCCACCCATCCATCAATTTGATTGTGAATCTTGGCATATAGGGTGGTAGAGATATCAAAAAAATTCAAGATTCCATAACCACAACAAAACAAACCCAACAGGATGAAACCATAAAGCATACAACATTCACATACAAACCCTAAAGTGTTTATTATATGAACATAAATCTTTCACATACATGCACATAAGTTTTATACCAAAAATATCAAGCATTCACTTCACATAACTAACAGACAAGGTTCGAATCACATTCGAATGACCTAGAAAAACCAAAATGCAAGGAAATATTTCAAATGTAATTAACATTGCGATAAATGTGCATTAGACTATAGAAACAAATCATCTCACATTTCTAATAGATTCCAAGTTTATTTTTCATCCACATTTTTTACAATGCCCCTTTAATTCTATGAAAACAAGTGAACCAAAAACCCAAAATAGAACTTAATTGGATAAGTGTTCATAGTTTGTCTCATTTTTTCATGCAAGAGATTATTTTTCATTTTATACCCATCCTTATTGTACACCATCTCCCATGGAAAAAAATTCATCTTAAACTCTTAAAATTCAACAACAGAAATGGAATAACTTGGGTCGTGTTTCAACAGATAAATACATTAAATTTTTTTCCCCAAATTCCTAATTTTTATAGAAAAACTACAATCTATCCACCAACAATATCCACCTCAAAATTTATAACAAGCTAGAAAAGCTAGGATATTACTAGTGGAAAGATAAGGTTACAAAATAATATTAGTGGTATTTATGGTTCTAATTGACCTCAAACAATAAACACTCATAATAATCAAGCTTCTAAAAGAAAACACTAGAACTCCATCACTTCCAAGAAAGTGTCATCGATTAAACAAATCCTATGTCAACATGCCTTGAATAATTTCCATGCCATGAAATACATATATGCCTTTTTAATTCCATACTTTTTAATATATAATGATAATCAAATAATGCAAGTTAATGGATTAAGGTCCATTTAACTAACTAAGACCAACTATAATGCCAAGCCAAGACAATAAACAAAGCAAACATATTTCTATACAAAGTGGCAGTTATATGTGAAACAATATAATCAAGATGACAAAAATATCAATGAAAATAATATAATTCATATCATACCCATGTATTGCATAAAATGATATTATCACAATTGTAGACAAGATCGTAACTACTTCCATATCATGGTTTAGTGTTAGAACCTAGTTACAATAAAGAATGTCAACCTAACTATGATCAACCATTGTTATATCAGATTAAAAAAATAAATAGATTCAATAAACTAAATTAAATTAGAGTTGCAAGGAAACAAGTACTAAAATGGCAATCAAACTTACTTGTAGACCAAGAGTTAAATGAAAGAAATGAAACACAAGAGTCAATGACATACTAAAAAATAAGTGGTTATTTTGGAAAATTAAGTATCTCAAACTATTGTTGTCAGAATGTAACTGACTAGCCCCACACACACACCTATTTTTAGGACTCCATCGATCAAATTTATCTCAATTTAGTTCTTTTAGGCATGAAAATAAGACATCAACAATATCGATACTAGTTATAACATGAAATGTCTATATCTAAATAAATAAGTGTAATACAAACATCATTTTCATAGTCATAATCATAATAATGGCATAATAAACTAAAGTAATTAGAGTACCTAAATCATGTCCATGATCTAACATTCATAATAATAATAAAAACATATAATGTCTTGCCAATGTTAAATAGGAATAAAAAAAACTTTTAATTAGTTTTAAGAAATAGGGTTATGATAGATGGATTGTGATTTTATTTATTAATTCCATTGATTATTAGGATTATGGATGCATATTGTTATACCATAGAGGTACCATGATGAATTTGGTTTTTTTGTAGATGATAGGAAAGGTAGAAACATATATTGATGTTTCGATGATTTGGTATGAGATTTGCACATTATTCACCGAGGTAGTATTTATGTCAAAGTGACATAGTGGGATATTGAACAATGAATATCTAACTTCCATAAATTAGTTTACACAACACTTTGATCTCTTGTAAATCTGTTGACTATCAATTGAATACAAGTGGATACATTATGTTTAAATGTGGAATAGTTTTAAAGGCACATAGTCTTTAGTAAAATGAAGAATGAAACATAAAAAAAAACATATGTATCATTTTCACAAATATTCTAATGTTTAATAATGCATTAAAGATAAGAATAAAAATGAAAGATACCTCCATCCCATTAAAAAATATAAACTATCTTAGAGTAGGTAGAAATCCATAATTAATGGTCAGAATAATAAATGAGAGGAGTTGAAGATCTGAAAATAATATCCATAATCCATGAGTGGGTGAAGATGTAAATAATTTCCATTACTATTCTTATCCTTATATTGTCATAAGTAGACTCAGATATCTAAGACAACCTATAAAAGTAAAATCATGAAGAAAAATTGCACAATCATTATTAAATGTGGGCAGATCCTTGTTAAGAAGAAATAACATAAATTAATGATACTTTGTGGGGTTATAGAAATAAATAAAATAATTCATAAAGGGACATGAGAAATCA